>CM052810.1:117528851-117582641 GCA_028533885.1 Nasua narica | reverse complement strand
GAGCTATAGAAAGGCTATCATAAGCATCATGATCAGAATTTGAAGCAAGAACCATACAGTGAAAGGGTAAATCAGGAAAAACATACCCTCTGGCTCAAGGAGACAGTAAGGATGCTTCTCTGTCTTGGTCTTGGCTCTGGGAAAAGAAGTTTCTCTTGAGAATTTGAACCATGAGTCTGTCATTACATTTGTTCCAAGAACACCCAAGCTGAGAAATAAACATAAACCGAGGTACGGGTGGTAATTCTCCTCTGGCAGCTAACAGAAACAAATGCAAAACCCCCTTGTTCTGGAAGATTAGGCTCTTATCCGGGCCTCACAGTCAGGATTTCCTTCAACCGTTTTGATTTGAAGATAGTTCTTACATTCCACATAAATCTTACACTCTCAAGTTTAAAAAGCCTAACTCTTTCAACTGACTTTCATATGATAATTTCCAGAAACATCCTCATCCATTCTCTTCTGTGTTCTCTCTCATATGTCAGTGTTCCATTTAAAATGTGCCCCCTTCTTCTAGGGAACGCTCCAGAAATTGTCTAACATGTTTGAGATAAAATGGGACCATTATGAAAATATAGTAAGAAGGTAATATAGCATCATACCAATATAATAATTTATTAAAATAATGACACTGTGATAAAACCTCTATTTTGGGAGCACCCAGATATATAACACAGTTAATACAAACATAAAGGAACTAATCAATAGTAATACAATAATAGTAGGGGATGTTAACACTGCACTTACAACAATGGACAGGTCATCGAACCAGAAAATCATCAAGGAAACAGTGGCTTTGAATGACACACTGGACCAGATGTATCCAACAGATATATTTGGAATATTCCATCCTAAAACTGCAGAATACACATCTTTTCAAGTGCACATGGAACATTCTGCAGAATAGATCACATATTAGGCCACAATACAAGTCTCAACAAATTCAACAAAAATATTGAAGTCAAACCATGTATCTTTTCTGATCACAATGCTATGAAACTAGAAATCACCCACAAGAAGCAATCTGGAAAGACCTCAAATAAATGGAGGTTAAATAACATGCTACTAAATTGAATGGGTCAACCAACAAATCATAGAAGAAATCAAAAACTACATGAAAACAAACAAAAATTAAAGCACAAAGGTCCAAAACCTTTGAGATGCAGCAAAAGTGGTTCTAAGAGGGAAGTTCATAGCAATACCTCAAGAAGAAGGAAAAAAATTGCAAAAAAAAACAAAAACAAAAACAAAAAAAGCAACCCCAACTTAACCTTACACATAAGGAGCTAGAAAAAGAACAAGCAAAACCTAAAACCAGTAGAAGGAAAGAGATTAAAAAAAATTAGAGCACCAAATAAACAGTATAAAAACTAACCAAACAATAGAAGAGATCAATGAAACCAGGAGCTGGTTCTTTGAAAAGGTCAACAAAATTGATTAACCACTAGCCAGACTTATCAAAAGAGAGAGAAAGAGAGGAAGGACTCACATAAAGAAAATCACAAATGAAAGAAGAGAAATAAGAAACACAAAAACAATTGTAAGAGAATATTATGAAAAACAAGATGCCAACAAATTGAACAGCCTAGAAGAAATGGATAAATTCCTGAAAACATACAACCTACCAAAACTGAAGCAGGAAGAGAGAGTAAATTTAAACAGACCAATTACTAGCAAAGAGTTCGAATCAGTAATCAAAAAACTCCCAATAAACCAAAGTCCAGGACCAGACTGCTTCACAGGCAAATTGTACCAAACATTTAAAGAACAGTCAATACCTATTCTTCTCAAATTATTACCAAAAAATAGGAAACTTCCAAATTCATACTGTGATGCTGGTATCACCCTGATACCAACCCAGATAAAGACACTACACAAAGGGCGCCTGGGTGGCTCAGTTGGTTAAGCAACTGCCTTCGGCTCAGGTCATGTTCCCGGAGTCCCAGGATCGAGTCCCACATCGGGCTCCCAGCTCCACGGGGAGTCTGCTTCTCCCTCTGACCTTCTCCCCTCTCATGCTCTCTCTCGCTCTCTCTCTCTCAAATAAATAAATAAAATCTTTAAAATCTTTAAAAAAAAGGATACTACACAAAAAAAGAGAATTACAGGCCAGTTTTTCTGGTGAACATAGATGCAAAAAATCCTCAACAAAATATTAGCAAACCAAAATCAACAATACATTAAAAAAGTCATTCACAACAATCAAGTGGGATTTATTCCTGGGGTACAAGGGTGGTTCAGTATTTGCAAATCAATCAACATGATGCATCACATCAATAAGAAAAAGGATAAAAAATATGATCATCTCAGTAGTTGCAGAAAAAGCATTTGACAAAGTATATCTATTTGCAATAAAAGCCCTCAAATAAAGTAGGTTTAGCAGGAACATACTTCAACATAAAAAAGGCCATCTATGAAAAACCCACAGCTAACGTGATACTAATTGGGGAAAGAAAAACTGAGAGCGTTTCCCTTAAGGACAGGAACAAGACAAGGATGTCCACTCTCATCAGTTTTACTCAGCATAGTACTGAAGTCCTAGCCATAGATGTCAGAGAGGAAAAAGAAATAAAAGGCATCCAAATTGGTAAGGAAGAAAAACTTTCACTTTTTGCAGATGACATGATATTGTATATAGAAAACCCAAAGACTCCACCAAAAAACTGCTACAACTGATAAATGATTTCAGTAAGGTCACAGATACAAAATCAAGGTGCAGAAATCTATTGCACTTCTATATACTAATAATGAAGAAGCAGAAAAGAAATTAAGAAAACGATCCTGTTTACAATTGCACCAAAAATAGTAAGATAACTCGGAATCAACTAAAGAGGTGAAAGACCTATACTCTGAAAACTATAAAACGTTGATGAAAAAAATTGAGGACAAGATGGAGCACCTGGCTGGCTCATTCAGTAGAGCTTGCAATTCTCGATCTTGGGGTTGGAAGTTTGAGCCTCATGATGGGTGTAGAGATTACTTAAAAATAAAATCTTAAAAAATATTTTATTAAAGGGACACCTGGCTCGCTCAGTTGGGTAAGCATCTGGCTTCAGCTCAGGTCATGATCCTGGGGTCCTGGGATCGAGTCCTGCATCAGGCTCCTTGCTCAGTGAGGATCCTGAATCTCCCTTTGCCTGCTGCTCCTCCTGCTTGTGCTCTCTCTCTCTCCTTCTCTCTCTCTGACAAATAAATAAATAAAATCTTTTAAAAATACTTTATTAAAAAAAATTGAGGATAACACAAAGAAATAGAAGGGCATTCCATGCCCATGGATTGGAGGAAAAAGTATTGTTAAAATGTTTATACTACCTAAAGCAATCTACTGATTTAACGCAATCCCTTGCAAAATACCAACAGTATTTTCCATAGAACTAGAACAGTCCTAAAATTTGTATGGAACCACAACAGACCCTGAATGGCCAAAGCAATCTTAAAAACAAGAAGCAAACCTGGAGGCATTTCAATTCCAGACCTCAAATTATAATACAAAGTTGTAGTAATCAAAACAGTATGGTACTGACATAAAAACAGACATGTGGATTAATGGAACAGAATAGAAAACCCAAAAATAAACCCACACCTATATGGTCAGTTAATCTTGGACAAAGCAGGAAGAATATTCAATGGGAAAAAGACAAGACTCTTCTATAAATGGTGTTGGGAAAACTGGTCAGCTACATGCAAAAGAATGAAACTATAGACCATTTCCTTACACCATACACAAAGTAAACTAAAAATGGATTAAAAACCTAAATGTGAGACCTGAAACCATAAAAACCCTTGAAGAGAGCACAGGCAGTAAGCTCTCATATTGGTCGTAGCAACTTCTTTCTAGATATGTCTCTTGAGACAAGGGAAAGAAAAGCGAAAGTAAACTATTGGGGCTACATCAAAATAAAAAGCTTCCACACGGTGAAAGAAACAATCAACAAAACTAAAAGGCAAGCTACTGAATGGGAGAAGATATTTGCAAATGACCTATCCAATAAAGGGTCAGTATCCACAATATATGAAGAACTACACAGCTCAACAACCACAAATAATCCGATTAAAAATGGGCAGAAGCCATGAACAGATTATTTCTCCAAAGAAGACATCCAGATGGCCAATAGACACATGAAAAGATGTTCATCTTCACTTATCATCGTAGAAATGCAAATTAAAAATATAATGAGATCTTGCCTCACACCTACCAGAATGGCAAAAATCAAAAACACAATAGGTGTTGGCGAGGATGTGGAGGTAAAGAAACCCTTTTGCATCGTTGGTGGGAATCCCAACTGATGCAGCCACTCTGGAAAACAGTATGGAGAGTCCTCAAAAGGTTAAAAATAGAACTGTCCTGTGATCCAACAATCACATTGGGTATTTACTTCCAGAATACAAAAATAGTAATTCAAAGGGATGCATGCACCCCATTGTTTATAGCAAGATTATTTACAATAGCCAGGATATGGAAGCAGCCCACATGTTCATTGGTAGATAAATAAAGAAGATGTGGTATGTTTGTGTGTGTGTATATATATATACACATAAACAATAGAATATTATTCAGCATTAAAAAAAGAATGAAATCTTACCATTTGCAACAATATGGATGAAGCAAGAGTGTATATAATGCTAAGCGAAATAAGTCAGAGCAAGACTAATACCATATGATTTCACCATATGTGGAATTTAAGAAACGAAACAAATAAGTAAAGGGAGAAAAATGAAAGAGAAACCAGGAAACAGACTCTTAACGACAGAGAACAAACTGATCGTTACTAGAGGGGCAGGGAGTGGGAGAATGCATGAAATAGGTAAGGAGGATTAAGAAGTGCACTTGTGATGAGCACCAAGTAATGTACGGAATGGCTGAATCACTAAATTGCACACCTGAAACTAATATAACACTATGTTAATTACACTGGAATAAAAATTTTTTTAATTTGAAAAGGGTTCCCAGGTGGCTTAGTTGGAAGAGCGTGGACCTCCTGAGATCCAGGCTATGAGTTCAAGCCCCATGCTGGGTGTAGAGATTACTAAAAAAAAAAATAAACTTTAAAAAATTAAAATAAAAAAATCTTTTATTATAATAGCAATTACTATTAAATGTGTTTTACATGCTAAACACTCTGTGCTTTACATGCATTATCCTTTTTAATCCTCACATAACCCTAAGATAGATTCCATTATTATCCCCATTTTACAGACGAGAAGAAAACTTAGTAACTTGCCCAAGGTTACAGAGCTAGTAAGTGGTCACGGAGATAGTAATGTGTATATAACCAAAGCCAGGATTTAAACCCAGACCTGTCTTCCATACTCTTGTTTTAAACCACTAATTCTCCACCTTTTTAAATATGAGTTCTGGTAGGGCATCTGAAAACTTAAATGCCATTTTCGGTAACGGTCACCTTCTTTTTTGAGGGGACGGGGGAGGAAAGAGGGAGAGAGAGAATCTGAAGCAAACTCCCTGCTGAGTATGGAGTCCAGTGTGGGGCTCAATCTCACCACCCTGAGATCATGATTGAGTAGAAAACGAGAGACGGACACTTAACCAACTGAGTCACCCAGGTGCCCCAGTAACGTATTTTTTATTGTGTGTGTTTTTTTTTTAAGATTTGAGTTATTTATTTGACAGAGAGAGAACAAGCACACGCACAAGCAGGGGAAACAGCAGGCAGGGGTAGAGGGAGAAGCAGTCTCCCTGCTGAGCAGAGAGCCCGACATGGGGTTCGATCCCAGGACTCTGGGATCATAACCTGAGCTGAAAGCAGATGCTTGGCCAGCTGAGGCACCCAGGCGCCCCTTGTGTTTGCAGTGAACTAAAATTCTTAGGAATTTTAATTTTTTTTAATTTAATAACAGGTACCTTTCCTGAAAATGTTTTCATATGACAGGGTGACAAGAAGAGGAAGACACAGGGAGAAAGGGAGCAGAAACAGAGAGTGGTTGGGGACACTAGTGTTTATTTCCCAAGCTTGTGTGACGAGAAGCTGTTGTGGTCACAGACAGGAATTCTGCTGGGTCTTAAAAATATTTTGATGCTTTTTACTTTATTTCTTGAAGGTAATAATAGTGACTGAATTTCTGAAAGCCAACGGTCAGCTCTCATTGAAATCACCTTTGTTTTTTGAAAAGAGCAATGGCTCTGCAACAGCCTTTACCTTTGGGAGGCCTGCCCTCTGCTGGATTAGAGAAATATTACATTATGTTTTCAAAGCTCTCCAAAATTGGATCTAATTTGTGAGGATTCCTAAACTGCTGTTCACAGTTTTTTGGGGAAAAAATAAACACAGCTTTTTGAGATGATTTCCAGAGGTTCCTGAATTATTTGTATAAATTTTGGGGTGGAGTTTATAGATTTAAAAATATATAAAAAATATATATATATCTCTCTTCCCCCAAACCTCAAAATAAATGGTTTAAGAACCCAAAGAGATAGTAACAACAGTAATGGTTAATATTATATTCATGCTTTCTATATGCCAGAAATGGGCAAGGTCCTGCCTTTTGCAACACCCACCGACACTCTAAGAGACAGGTTCTATTCATTATCACCCACATTCCCAATTTTCGGAAAGGCTCAGGGAAGTCGAGATTTCCTCCACCCCCACACTTACCCACTCAGCCGCAGGTTGGGATCCTCTGAAGTTCTTCTTGAGCTACTTTGTCCCATCAATTGGCCACAGTCGATTGGACCAGAAATAGTCAACTAGGCTGGGTTACTTCTCCTGGGAATTTGGAATTGGACTTCAAAGAGAGCCACCAGTGGAGGCTGGTTGGTTAAATGGAGGTCATAACAATTTAGGAACCCCCTGCGAAAAAGGATCTTCCACCTTGTGCATGGAGAAACAAAAGAAGAGTGTCAGAAGAAAGGGAAAAGAATAAAGGGGTTGCAGAGAGGGAAATAGAGGACAACATTCTATTCTTGGTCCCAGTCCCTCATGAGGCTCCCTACTGGTTTCATTGATTTGGCTTGTCGATATACATTTTATTCTTTATTTTAAAAATGTGTGTATAACCAAACCATGCGAGCAGTAATATGTGAAAGTGAACCAAATCTAGTTTTGTAATGAAATAAAGTCTGAAGTTAATATGGCACAATGAATGATGTGCATAATTTTTATTGTACTTCATGGTAATTAGGCTCAAATGGGGAGCAATTAATGGAAATGACTGTAATTATTGTCATGTTAACAAAGCCAAACCAAGCAATTCCAGAGTCAGCTGTAGGGAAGAAGATTTAGAGACAGCAGGAAGTTGTTCTGTAGCCCCTCTCAAGGACCCTGGATTTAAAAACCAGGAGCTCAGCAATGCCTGGGTGGCTTCGTTGGTAAAGTGTGTGATTTAGGTTCAGGTCATGATCTCGGGGATGATCTGGGATCGAGCCCCGCATCAGGTTCCTTCTCCCCGCCCAGTGGGGAGTCTGCTTGTCCCTCTGCTCATGCTCATGCTCATGCTCTGTCTCTCTCAAATAAATGAACTAATAAAATAAATAAAATAAAACCCAGGGGGTCAGGTCTTAGGAAGAAGCTGTCAGCCCACCTTCCAAAGGTCTACATCCACCATTGACACAGCGTCATCAATGCCGTCCAGTCTAGCCCACCTGATTCTGTCCTGGGGATGGGGTTAAAATCCTCGTGCCAATGAAAAGTGGGAAACTGACTTTGCTCTCTGCAGATAGCTCCCTCGGGTACCTGGAGCGGGCAGTAGGACCCATGACTGAGGTAGGACTGGACTTTGGTTGTCGAGATTGCTGGGTCCCAACCAAGTATCATCCTCTCAGTCTCCTTTCCATAGAGGTAAGACTAACAAGGAACCCTCAAAATAGTTACCAAAAGTCAGAATCCTAGAGCCCTGGGACTGGTTTGGTTTAAAGTGGCCGGTACTTACAGGAAGAAAAATGCCATGACTTGAAAATATTTCATTTTCCTCCTTCCACTCATGGCTAAACCCCAGTCTGAACTTTGACCAATTAGAGCCACTTTTGTATTAACAAGCAACTATGTCACAGATGTTTTAGATGTATTATTTTCTTGAAAATTTTTTTTGTCATAATTAGCTGTGGTCCTGGCATAATAACAATGGGAATATTATGGCAAGGACCAAGAAGGGTATTTCCGGGAGTCATTCAGTACATATTATTGAGTAACTACCACGTGTCAGGCATGGTATAGGCACTAGAGAAAAAGTCACAAAGTCAAGTCTGTACTCGAGAAGCTTCCTGGTCAAGCAGTCACCATTAACTAATGGGATGCCTCGGGGTAGCATGAAAAAAGGGCTATTCCATCTTGGAACATTTTGATAATGTCTGTACACTTTATACAGATAAAGTTGGGTTAAAATAAATACAAAGAAGAGTCCAGGAGAGAATGGATGGCGGTGGGCGTGGGAAGAAAATTGCAAGAAAGGAGAAGGTTGTTATCTGGGAGCTGATGACGGCGTACATAGGCATCTGAGGGCTGTTTTTAAACACTGTCTGAATCATTCCTCCATCCTCCACCCCCCCACTTTCCACCCCCTAACTCACCCCTCTTCCCGAGTCGCCCAGATTGCCATTCCTCACTCGGAAAGGAGAAAAGGGAAAGGGTGCAATTTGTAGAGAAGCCCTACGAGCTGGCATACAGCGGTGCCTTTCATTTGCTCCTGCTGCGGGGTAATGGGTGCAAGTCCCAAGATGGGCAAACTGAGGGGCAAAGAGGTGGCCTGACTTCTTCGCATTACATCATTTGTCAGAGACCGTGCCAGAAGGCAAACTCCATTTATGAATTATAACTAAAACATATATGTTTGCCTTTTAAAAAAGTAAGAGAGAGAGAAGTGTGAAATAGACAAAACAGAAGTCTTCTTTTCTCTACATTCCAAGTTGTTGGAGGTCTATCCCATAGACTTTTTGTCTTAGATGCACAAAGGTGTCTTTATACACATGACCTGTCACTGTAGGTGTGACCGTGTATAATTTTCATGTAGATGGGCATCCTAAGTCTGTTGTTCTGTGGCTCACCTCTATCACCTAACACTATCGCAGACTCCCCTCCTACTCTGAATCTCTACACTCGCTTCGTTTTTGCCTCGAAGATGGATATCCGGGTTAATGATTCTATCTTATTGAAGCATGTCCTTATTGATAGGGATGCCTCTGTTTTATTTTGAAATTCAAAATTCGTGTTTTCTCATTACCGTGTGATCTGCATGTGAGTTTTTGAACTTTAGCCGTGCAGAGGAATTCTGAAATGGATAGACTCTTTCTTTCCTTACCCTCCATTCCAATCTCCAGTCCCCAGAGTTTGTTGTTGTTGCTCTTGTGTTTGTTTTTCTGGGACTTAATGTGATAACCCAGTTAAATACAGATACTTACAGTCCTTGATTTTTTCTGGTTTAGAACATGCTGTTGTCTGGCCTCAGTGATATTTTTGCTCTCTCTGCCTCCCTCTTTAAATTGTTAGCTGTATTCTATTTTTAAGCTCTTCAGTTTAACTACCCTGGTATATATTTTTTTTTTTCAAAATATGTCTTTGGTGCTTTATTAGAGATTTTAAAAACCATGGAGCCTAACTCAACAAAAACAGAAGGCATTCTGATTATGTAAATATTATATACTGTAGTGCCAAGAGATAAGATAGGATCCACAAAAAGGAGGTATTGACGTCTGTGACTTACACATGCCGGCAGCTCGGAGGAGGGGGTTATCTTTGTATTTCTCTTCAGTTTCCTTCTAGGCCACCCTGGGCTCCCACAGTTCTTTGGAGATTATGTCCATACTAATGGATCCAAGCCAAAGGGCTCCATAGTCTCCAAGTCCTATAAGAGGCATGAAGGTCTGGGGGTTCTGGGGAAGGCAGAAGTTCCATTGGGTCCCTACCGAGGGGACATGAACGTTCTAAGAGGGTCCCTGAACTGCAGACAACCGTGGGTTTTATCCAAGAGGTTGGCAAAGGCAGAGACGGGCTAAACCATTAACTTCAGCTCTGAGGTTAAGGGCATAACATCCATAAATGCCAAAAAGGACCAGACTCTGTGCGGGGAAGGATCAGGTTCCAGAGGCAAAACAGGAATTCTCTCTAGAAGCCACCTGTGCTGATCTGAGGTTTCTTTGTTCCCAAGCCAAAAGGTTGCCCATTTCCCAGCCCCAAACACCCAGATATCATTCTGGTGAGGATCCGGGGAAGGGAGAACACATACAGTGTGATAGGAGTGTTTGAACAAGAAGACACTAATATATTGAATGTTTGTCTACTTTAGTTATTTCTACCCCCACATCCAATGAGAGAGAGATTCACAAGGAACAGGTCATGAGACAGAGACTGACTAGCTGTTGATTAAACCCATTTCCTTTCTTCATGGACTATCTTTCCCAACTTCCTTGCATTTGAGTGTAGCCATGTAAGTGAGTTCTGGCCCCAAATATGTGGATGGAGGCGGTACATCCCATGGGCAGGACTGGTCCAGAACGCTATCTCCTCCCTTATTCTTTATGCTGTTTTCTTTTCCACAATGATCCTGCCAAGAGTATAATGAAAATGATAGAGCCGCATACGGAAGGCATCTGAGTCCTTGGAGATTTAAGAGAACCGCCTGCCAATTGGAAACAGGTTTTGTTTCAGTTATCTATGGCTACATAGAAAACCACTCCCAAATTTAGTGGGTTGAAACGACACTTTGTTATAATGTATCAGTTTTGTGGATCCGCTGAGCTCAGTCAGTAGTTTCATTTGGGGGTATCGGCTACGGTTGACATCAGACGGGGTCATCTTTCTTTTAATTCAAACTCATTCACTGTTATAGATCCTTTAGTAGTCCCTAGGACGTATGTTAAGAATTCAATTTCCCAAACTCTGTTTCCAGGGACTCTGATTCAGTAGGGCTGGAATGGAGCGTGGAGATTTGCATTTTAACTGCCACTGTTTAAGGATCTCTATTTGCCTTGTTAGGTCTTCCCATTTCCCAGGTCCCTAACTGATCAGAGAACAGAGGTCAGTCTTTCTGTGGACCTGATGGGCTTGGCTTTACCCAACTCTGGGTTTCACCACGCACTTGGAAGACCTGCCATTTTACTAGGAACTGGAGGCGGCAGTGAGTCCTTTCAGCCATATCTTCCAGAGATAAAAGTGCAACCGCTTTGTTCAGAGGAACGCGGATCCTGTTTGTAAAGACCACTGAGGAGGAAAAGTGTGACAAAGTAGACTGCTCATAAACTAGAATTATAGTCAGTTGTGACTGGATTACTGGACTGATTGACCTATATTGCTTTTAAATTCAGAATCCTAATCACAGAACAAGCCCCCCCTTAACGTTTTTTTTCTTGCTGCTGCTGCCCCCTTCCCCCCTCCTTCACCTTCTTTTTCCTTTTCTTCCCTTTTTCTTCCTCCTCCTTCTCCTTCTCCTTCTTTTTCCTTTTCTCCTCCTCCTTCCTCTCCCTCCTCTCTTCTCCCCCTCCTCTTTTTCTTCCTTCCATTCCTCCTCCCCTTCTTCTTCTTCAACTGCACTCGGTCTCCACGCTATCCACAGGAGCTCAGCTGCCTTATTCAAAATTCTCAGCTCAGGCTTTCTGCAACTCCAGGCTTTCTCGCCTAGGATGTAGGTTTCCTGCCTTGGCTGTGCTACATTTCTATCCCCCTTGAAAATGGGGCTGAAATTGATCCGTCTCAAATAGCAAGCCATACTGGGAGGAGTAGGAGCTGAGGAATGAGAACTCTGTTCGAGGTCTGCCGTTGCCCCTTCCCGGTTATATTCTCAGCCTGGTCTTCATTTTCCCTATCTGTAAAATGGGATTAGTGTTAATCCTACCCCCCATCAGGCTTGTGCTCTAGGCACAATAGCCTTTTTTCAGTTCTTGGAAGGAACCGTTCTCCCCCACCCCCAACCATAGCACTTTTGCAAAAGCCATTCCCTCCACCCGGAACATGGGCTCCTCCCCACCCTTTACCCTAGTAAATGCCTCCTCTTTCCCGGGTATCAGGTCAGAGGTCATACCCTCAGGGACCAGGCCAAATGTTGCTTTCATACCACCATGGACTTCACCTTTAGGACAGGGATCCCAGTTCTCAATTCATACTAATTTGTGAGATTATTTGATTAACATCAGTCTAATAGACTGTAGGCTCCCTGAGAACAAACACATGGGTTTTCTCTCACCATTTTATCTCCAGTGCCCCATGCTCAATAATATTCATGGCATAAATGAACGAATATGAATGAATGGTAATAGCTGTGAAGATAAAGGAGACCGCCACACGTGAACCACTTACTATTGTGCTGTTATTATTAATTATATCTTTTCCGAAGGAGGTGGGTTTTTGTGTTTTTTTAAGATTTATTTATTTATTTTAGAGACAGGGTGCGCAAGCGGGGTGAGGGGCAGAGGGAGAGAGAAAGAGAAGCAGGTGCCCCGCTGAGTACAGAGCCGGACACGGGGCCTCAATATCAGGACCCTGAGATCATGGCCTGAGCCAAAATCAAGAGTCAGATCCCCAACAGATTGAGTCACCCAGGCGCCCCCCAAAGAGTGTTTTTGTTTTTGTTTTTAACAGTAATACCAACTGTCAAAATCACAAGAACTGCATGGGGTAGGTATATCAAAGTTGTTAGTAAACTGTAAAGCACTAGACAAATAGTAGCATTATATGATCATTGATATCCCCTAGGTTTTTTCTCCCCACAAGCGCCGCAGTAATCCAGTAATCCAGCACAGCCATCTAATGCATAAATGCACACTGACACAACTATGCCCCAGGAAGCCGGTACGTACCTGGTCTGGTCTGACGATTAAGTAATTGTCCTCAGACACCAATCACAGGCATTGCAATGGCACTATTAGTGGAAGAAGCGACGCCTTTTAAGGAAATATTTCTCTTAAAACTCAGACACAGAGGTGCTTGTCACAATGAGTGAGGCAAGACTGTGCATGACTGGGGACACTGTCCACAGTGGCTGCACCCATAAGAGTATTTAGGCAGCCTGAGCACTGTGCCCAAAAGGGTGCTTCAAGCTCATGAGAAAGGTTTGGGCAGTCCTCAGCACTGGCACATGATCTGTTGAATGAAGCATGGACATGGATGGGTTCAGGCACAGCTGTATCAAGTTGCTCATGATGTTCTAGTCAAACACAGCAGGTCTCCTACTGGTTGTTGAAGCCACAGAGATTTCTGGGAATGGGAGTCATGGCAGATTAAGATGGCCTCACACTTTCTGAGAATCTGAGAGGCGGAGTCTATATCCTCTCCCATGAATCTGGGCAGACTCTGTGACTGCTTTGGATGATAGAATTTGCCAGAAGTGATGCCATAAGTTTCTGAGCCCAGTCCTTACACGATTAGCAGCATCCAAGTCCTGTCTCTTGGAACACCCTCTCAGAGAAAGCCAGAGGCCATGTGAGAAACCCACCAGCTCTGAAAGTTCTTGCATAAGAAGCCCAAGCCACCATGTTGTGACTAGTCCCAAAGGACGAGCCCAGGTGAGGGAGGAGGGGAAGGGCGAGGCAGGGAGGGGGAGAAAGAGAGAAGGAGGTGGATTGGGGGGAGGACCATGGAGCATGGAGGCACCTCACCACGAAGAATCCGTGATTATCTGAAACCATTGCATTTTGAGAAAGTTGATTACACAGCTAAAGATAACCAAAAAGGGACCTACTGGCAAGAGACAAGGACTCCAAGCTCCAGACACTGAGGTCAGGGAAGTACTTTGGTCCTAAAGGAAAACTGCTATTAGGGAACCAAAAATCCCACTTTCTCTTGCCTTTTTTGGGCACCCCCCTGCCTCTGGAAATCTCGGCAGTGAGACATGAAACAGAATTGCAGACCACTGAGATCCTAAGGGAGGTGGAATTCCCAGGACCAAGTTATTTATATGAAGAGCAGGCAGAAAGAAAGGCTAGTTTACTTCACAGTATTATACAGAATTGAAAAAAAACAAAAAACAAAAGAAGTTTTTGTGTAGTCTGAACTATTTTGCTTACTAATCTACTGCAGTCATTTTCATAAAAATTTTTAAATTACAGCAAGAGACAAATCCAATAACATTTTAAAATAATACAAAGTTATCCAGTTTAAGATTCCAAATCCAGAGAATGCCAGTTCTGTGGGGAGTTTATTTTTGTTTTGAAATGCTTTCCCTTGTTTTGCGACCAACCAAGCTGAAAACACAAAAAGGACCCTGTCAAGTTGAAACTATTAGAACGGCTTAGAAAAAGAAATGAGAGCATGCATTTCCCATCACTTAGGGAAGGATTTCCTTTATGTCAGACATAAAGGCTCTGTGGACTCAAGAGGTCATTCTCCTAGATTTTCACATGAATGTACTTTTCCACCAAGCATGACTGAGTAGCTGTTTCAAGTGAGCACATCTAACTGTGCTCATTAGAGTAGAAGATTCACGAGGTCAGTTTCTATATATTAACTCATATATATATTTTTAAGATTTATTTATTTGAGAGAAAGCCACAGAGAGAGAGCCACAGAGGGAGAGAGAGAAGCGGGCTCCCCTCTGAGCAGGAAGTTCTGAGCGGAAGGCAGACGCTTCACCGACTGAACCACCCAAGTGCCTCTCTGTATATTAACTTTTAATTGTTTATCACTTGATCCAGTAAAGTATCAGGCACACTATAAAAATGTTATGAATGTAGTTGAATTAACTTAAAAGAACGCTTACAAACCACTGATGATTGTCATGTAACTATACTTTGAAGGATAATAAAATATTCATCATAGTAGTTAATATGTGCTTTTAAAGACTTATTTTTCTCTTAATTATTTTAAGCCCAGAATTGCCTATTTTAAACCCAAATATTTACTTAATATTTCTTGCACTGAAGAAGATTGATGATCTTTGTAGCTGAAAGTACGAAGATCCGTTGGGTTTATAAAACCCACTAAAAATCTATGCTCACCTCATCCAGATAAATAGGCAACAAGATGATATTTTCAAATGCAAGTAGGGTCCGCACCAGATCGCTAGCTCTCCTTGGTTGTAGTTGCACGCATTTTGAAAATTCTACATTTCGTAAACATGACAAAAAGAAAAGTTGAAAAGAACAGAAAATAGGGATTAACTATTTATAGTTTGTTAACAACTAATACATATATATTAGTTTAAATTAAGTTTCTCTCCTCTTCTGTCAAGATCATATCCTTAAAGATTCATAAGGTAGAAAATGTAAGAATTCGATTAGGGGGCCAAGGTTAGGAGCACACCTAGAAAAATCTTTATAAACTCCTTAATGTTCACTAAAATAAAGCAATAGATTCTATAGGTACATCAAGGAGAAATCAGTGACATTTATACATCCTAAAACAGTAGGTGACATTGTTCCAATGATCTCTTGCTACCTAACAAGCCACCTAAAACCTAGTAGCATAAACCATTTTATTAAGTTCAGGGATTCTGCAGACCAAGAATTCAGAGCTCAGCAGAATGACGTGGCTCGCATCACAGCATCTGAGGCCTCAGCTGGGAAGAGTTTATTAAGTGGGAGCTAGAATCATCTGGAAGCTTCTTCAGTCTCATGTCTGGCACCTGGGCCAAGATGACTTGAGAGCTGGGCTCAGTTGAAGCTGTCACCAGAGAGGCTAGATAAGGCCTCTTGTCATGGTTTAGGCTAACTCATATCCTGGCAGCCTCAGGATGTTCAGAATTCTTGCGCGGACCCATCGGGCTCCAAGAGCATGTGCTCAGTGACCAAGGAGGAAGCTGTATGGCTTTGATGATCAGACATTACATAGTGAAATTCTGCTGTAATTTCTGGTCAAAGCAGTCACAAGCCCACCCAGGTTCAAGGGGACCTGTACCTCACCTCTCGATCGGAAGAATGTCGAAGAATTTGTGGCTGTTTAAAAACCAGCACAATCCTACATCTTACGTCTCCTAACTTACTAGAAACATTCATGGATCTTACCTACCACCTATATTAGTCAGGGTTCTCCAGAGAAACAGACCAATAGCGTCTGTATATCTATGTGGGAATGTATGGATATATGTATATATATATATGTAGATTAATTGCAAGGAATTGGCTTACACAATTATGGGGGCTCACGATTCCAAAATTCCTATTCCTGCAGGATAGGCTGGCAAGCTGGAGACCTACATGTGTGAGTCCAAAGTTGTGGCAGAGTGCTGTAGAACCAGGAGAAACTAACATTGCAGGTAAAGACCAAATGTATTCCATGGGAGAATTCTCTTTTGCTGGAGAGAGGTCTGTCTTTGTTTTGATCAGGCCCTCACATGATTGGGTGAGGCCCACCTACATTCTGGAGGACAATCTGCTTTACTCAAAATCACTGATTTAAATGTTAATTCCCTCTTACATTCTCATAGAAATACCCAGAATGTTTGACCAAATGTTTGGGCCCAGCCAGTTTGACACATAGCATTATCCATCATATCACCTATCTATCACATGCTCAGTTATGAAAAAACACTTAAAAATTCCTTTTGCTTTATTGCCCAATGATTTACATACTAAGCATCTTTCTTCTTTTTCGTTTCCTGCCTTTCTTCTTCCATCAGAGCTCAGAGTTCTCCCTAAATCACTAACTGGAATGATTGGAGAATTACATATATTCGATCTAATAATTCTCAGTTCAGAAAGAGACTCATAGGAGAAATCTGCGTTACACTAGAATTATATAATGCACAAGTTTAAGCTGGGCAGGTGTGTTTCCAGGTTTAAATCATCAGAGAGTAACTGAGGTGGTATCTCCATTTTGGTCCTAATGCAGAGCCCAGTTCACATTTATTATCCTGTTTCTGCATCTCTAACCTCCATTATCCTCATCTATATTCCATTCTGCTTCCTGCTAGACTGTTTCCTGCCTCACATTAATTAATACTCATTGTGGAGAGCTCTCAGACAGTCAATAATTGTACAAAGTTCAAGCCATAAAATTCAGGCATTCTGCAGCAAGTACGCAAAATTCATCATCTGTGTTTATACTGCTCTTTCTCTTTCTGTTTCTAGTAGTTATTACAGAACACATGCAATGCAAGAATCACAGGAGGGGTGACCCTCCCATGTGGCTGCCTTCTAATGCGGAGCAGAGCCTTGGATGAAGGTTTCTATTCAGATTTCTTCTAGTCAGAGAAATGTTATGGACATCTATGGCCTTAGGCAGGGAAAAGAATCTTCTGGTCTAAGTGGTCCCTGGAGAATTCTCCCATTAAAGCAGAACCCTACCCTCTTACTCACAGAAGACTTTACTTCAAGGAGCTGTTTTTCACAGGAGCTGAGATGGAGGTTCTCCTCCAACACCTGCTTTGGGATTCCATGGGCTAGGTGTTTGAATGCAGATTCCTGGGCCCCACGGAGACCAACTGAGTTAGTCTCCAGCAGTAGGGCTGCCTCGGGCATTTGAGTTGTGTGTGTACAATATGTGTGTGTGTGTGTGTGTGTGTGTGTGTGTACTAGAACTGGATACTGTGGTTATATACATACACACAAAATATGTGTCTATATATTGCATTGCATTGCATTGTCAATATACACATAGCATAAGATTTTCCATTTTAACACTTCGTAAGTGTACAGGTCAGTGTGCAGCCATCATGACCACCCGTCTCCAGGACTTTGTCGTCGTCTCAAACTAAAACTCCATAGGCCTCGAACAGTAACATCACCTTTCCCCCATTCCCCAGCGCCTCGTAGCCCCTCTGCTACCTTCTGCCTCTACGAGTTGGACTATTCTGGATACCCCGCGTAAGCGGAAGCCTACAATACCTGTCCTTTTGTGTCTGGCTCCTTCCCCTCAGCATGCTGTTTTCAAGATTCATCCACATGTGTCAGTTTTTTTTCCTTGTTAAGGCTGAATAATATTCCTTTGAGTGTATGCCACATTTTGATTTTTCGCTCACTCATCGATAGACATTTGGGTTATTTCCATCTGCCAGCTATTGTGGATGATGCCGCTAGGAACTTGGGTACACAGATATCACTTAAAGCCCCTTTGAGTTCTTTTGAATATATAGGGAAAAGGGATTTGCGTTTTTAACGAGCGTCTCTGGTGAGTCATCTTGCCCTAAATTTCAATAGCCACTAGCTTGAGGCTTTACTAGTAAATGGCTTTGTCAAATCCTATGCAAACGTCTCCTGAAATTCAGTCTTGTGGTAGGGTGGACGAATGAGTTGGCTTTTGCACCATCTTTTTTCTTTTGTTATTTCCTCCTCCACATCCATGTTAGGGTCCTAAAATCCTGGGCCTCACCTACGGGGAGGATCTCCTATGACAAGTCCTTTTGCTTTCTGAGGTATTCTCAGGTGTTCTCCTAAAACACCTCTCTTGTTTCCCACATTCACCTCAACTTCTTCCAAAACCTTTCAGCACTTCCCATGACCGACGCAGTAAGATCCGAACTCCTTCCTTAGCCAGCCATTCACAGTCAGGCTCCGTTCTTGCTGAGGGGTTCCCAGAGTGCGTTCCCTAGACCACCAGCATTAGCACCTGGGAACTTGTTAGAAATGCAACTTGTCGGTCGGTCCGCTTCAGACCTGTTCCATCAGGAAGGGTGGGGAGGTGTGGAATTCAGCAACGTGTGTTCTCACAAGCCTTCTGGGGGATTCTGAGTTTGAGAACCACTATGGTAATGGAGCCACTTGTGACGGTCTCTCCAAAATACTTCTCATATTGCCAGCTGTGAATTTGTCCTCACAGGATCCCACCTGCCACAAATCACCCTGTCCTTCTGCCCGTTCAAATCTTGTGTGGCCTCCAAACCCTACATTTGCTACCATGACCTTCGATCATCTTCGATGACACTTCATCCTGTACTGGCTTGTGTCGTCTGTCTTGCACGGGGCCGGTAATGACTTAATTTTATGGATTCAAGTAGATTTGCTTTAACCTCTAGTGAACTTAAAAGGTAGCTGAGGAGCTTGTCAGACTGTCCACCAGCTAGGACACCACGTGGTTGGTCCCAAATTATTGATGAGGATAAGCAGACACCTCAGACAGAAATCCAACCGTGACATACTGGCCCTGACCCAAAGGTGGGTAGTGTGAACTGGTGTGAAAGTCAATCAGGTGGCGCCCCCAGGAAGATTTCTTTCAGGAAATGGCTGGGGCTCAGCTGTAGCAACAGATGGGTAGTGGGGGTGGGGAATCAGATCCACCAGAGGGAAGGGGCTGGAGCAAAGCACAGGTGCAAGGCTTTTGTTCCCTCGCCTGCTCCCTGTGGGTTTATGGAGCTGAGAGCACTTCCCTTTTCTTTCCAGCTTTATGGCACATGCAATCTACAGGATGCATTAGCTCTCTTGTAATTACTCAAAAAGGAAAAATAAAGTAGTGTGGAGAAAATCTAGGAGGGTGTGCCAGGTTCAATTAAATCTTCTACAAAGCCTGTGAGAAGGAACAGTGGGAAGGCGAGATTTAATTTCCCCCCCAGATACCAAAGAGTCTTCCATAGTCCGTGGGGAATGCTATAATGTGTTCATGACGGGAGTATCTATCTTTTTGTTCCAGTGCTGCCTAATTCGCTAGAAAATGGTGGGGGGAATGCTTTTTTCGACACATAACTTGATAAGAGGATTCATGAGAAATACTGTTGTAGAATTAATACAATATTGAATGACTTTTCCATCATTTTTCTTCCTAATAGTTTGTTAATGAGGATGAAAAGCAGTTATTTTTGTAATACATTTTCATGTAATTGGTGGCTAGGTGTACTCCATAGAGAATAATGAATGTACTCGTTCGAGATGAACTTCTTTGAAAGGAAAGAATAGACTTTCAGAGATTCTGGAGGAGTTTATGCTTTGGGCTAAAAGCACAAATTCTCCGCCATCAATCATTATCCACAATTCACAATATTTTTAACGGCGAAGGTGGTCTTATTTCTTTCAAAAGGCATAACTCTTGGGGAGTTCTGCATTTAGAATGAGCTCGTACTGTCCCTTCAGACTCACTTGCTGCCTACAGTGACCGGAAAAAACATGTTTGTTTTTTTAAGCTGGCCATTTTTAGCTATATAGGCTAAATGAAAAAACCAATCTTCATTAAAATTATGCCACAAAATTTCTTGATATGTGAAAGGAAGCCATTTTCACTAAATGAAATTCCAAACTCCTCAGTGCCTGTGGGGGGCAGGAAGTTCCTAAGTCTTTTTACGAAAAAAAAAAAAAATTTTTAAATCCCTTGCCCAAGAGGCTCCTGAAGAGAATAATCTCCCAATATGTATAGGTTGTGATCACAATAACCAATAACCATTTAAAACCTTCTAGGAGACTGCTCTGGTTTGTTTCTCCGAAGACTCAATCATTTCTAGGTCCTAGAAAAAGGTTTCAAATACCCATGAGAACAGAATGTTTGGAGCTCTTCCTAGTTTCTGTTTATCTCTTCAGTATAACTATTTTCATTCTCACGTTTCACTCTTACATACGCAGCTTTGGCGCTCTTCGTTCAGCCTCTCCAATATTCCCTTAGAGTTCTTTCTGCTCTTTCTTCTGGTGGGGGGGGGAGGGGCTGTGGGATGCCGGGCCGGGTGCTGAGCTACACAGAGGCATGTCCGTGGGGGTGCATTGTAGGTGATGACAAAAAGGCACAGACATATAGTTTCTATTCCTTCTGGAGGCGAAAATCCTTTGAAGACTATGAGAAAGGTTGGAAGGCTAGATTGGCCTTTGGAAACAGCAGACCTTGACGGGTCTCAGTTTTTATTCATTCTTTCTGCAGTTTTGCCAAAGAGAAGCTAAACTGTTAGCTTTTTGAATTAATTCTAGTCATGCTGCTTCATTTGTTTTCTTCTTCATAGTTCAGAAATGCATTTGAATTTCTTTTTCTCCTGAATTTTTTTTCCTACGTGGCTCTTGTCTGCTTTTCTCCTGAGATGTGGCCATCTTCAATGACAGATGGTTTTTAATAAATCCTTCGACGACAATCTCCAAGAGAATCTCACCAGGCCAGGTGTCAATTTGATAGGAAATTACTTTGCTGCACTCAGCAGCCTGAGAATCAAAATTCCAGTTTATGGGGTAAAGCTTGACAGTGACATTGTGAAATCTTATATCACTAATGACTGTATTCATGATTCATTTGGTTCCACCAAGCCTTGCATTCATAATTCCATGCTTTGTTTGTGTGAATATACTTTCCAGAACAATACACTTATTTCTTTCCTTCATACAAAAGGCACTTCGTCCCTCCTGTCTGTCTCCACCTTTTAATCACTATCATCCTAATTCACAGCTCGTTCCTTTTTTCCTGTTTGTTTTCCCCATCTCCCCACAATATTCCATTTCTACATACTCTCATCAAATTAATCTTCCAAAACTGAAGCTCTGTCATATTTCTTTTCCTTGCTTGCAAACCCTCAGTTTTGCTTTATTGCTTGACGAACATATAACCAGCCTCCGAGGCTCTGCAGATTAACCAATGTTTCCATTACTATCTCCCACTCCCTCCTGCGCTCCGAGCTTCTATAACCTTCAGCCGCAGGAAACACTCTAGCTTCCCACGTCCACACCTTTGCTCATGCTGCCTACAACAGGGGTTGGCAAGCTGTGCCGTGTGGGATTTGGTCTACAGGCTCTTTTGTTCAGCCCTGTAAGCTAAGAGTGGTTTTTACATGTTTAAAAGGCAGAGGAGGAAGAGGATAAGGATATACAATAGAGACGGGATATGACCTGCAAACCTTAAAATATTTATTACCTGACTCTTTACAGAACAAGTTTACCAACCCCTGGCCTAGAGAACACCCTTCTCTCTCGTTGCTGTCATTACATTTATCACGGCGTGCCTGTGCTCAGTGCAGCCTCTCACACCCCTTTTCTGTGCCACTGCCTAAATGTCTCCTTCTATGAACTCCCTTGGGGTCTTTTTGGGTTCTCCCAGATCTCTTATCTTTCTCTGCTATACAGTAATTATGTGTGTAAATTTTTATTAAGCTGGAAGCACTTTGAGAGTGAGGGACTATTTCTTACTTTTTAAATTTAAAAAAAAATTTACAAATTCTTTCCAGCATTTCAGCATCTAGTAAAATGAGTTATGGACCAAAGTAGCTTTGTAAATATTTGTAACTGAAATTATTAGGGTCAAGTAAATACAAACCATTTCCTAGGTTCCTAAAAAAGGGAGGAGAGATTTCCTCTTTGCTTGGGCCTCAGTTTTTGCTGTTCCAAACAGCAGTACTCACTGGAGTTGGGGCAGGGGGTGGTTGTCCCAGAATTACAGTGTAAGCGTGAGCCTGGAATTGGGTGAGCCGACAGGGGCTGCCTGAAATTCTCTCCGCCAAAGAAAGAACAAACGCAAATTGCTAATATAGACGCTAGAGATGTTAGTGCTTACTCCACAATGCTCTCATGTTTTCTGAGTTTACTATTTAATAGTTGGGTGAAGAACTTGCTACTCTCAGTGCAATTGATCTAGATCATTCTTTCTATGAATTTGCCTGTTGGCATTTGGAGGTGTAAGTTCTGGATCTGCAAGGATCAAAAGTTCGTCATGCCAGCTTCTCCATGAAGCACTCTCCGGCAGTCAGTAAACTACTACACACATTTGGTAGAAGTTATGGCATAATTTGATAATATACAAGGATGGAATGCAGAAGTTGGTATCTGGAGTAACACGATTAATATGTTGTTCCAGAAACAGGTGGAGCTCATCTTACAAGCAAGGTTAAGTTTGGTCATTCATTAGATTCAGCGTGTGTCAGTCATTTTTGCTGAACCAGTAAGTACAAGAAGCATCCTTCAGATAGGAAACAAAACTAGTGGGTGGTCCAAGGAGGACGTGGACTTTCAGCACAAAGAAGAGCCAGTGTATTTCAGACAGACTTCTGAGAAGGCAAATGGTCATCTCTGTGAAGATCTCACCTCATTCTTGGCAAATCCAGCAAGGACCACACACACACACACACACACACACACACACACACACTCCTGAACGAAGAGGTAAAGTCACAAAGATATATATTAAGAAAACTCATGTCATAGAGCCAGAAGAAAAGCTTATACTGTAGTTGACGAAGGAAGCAAAGCATCAAAGCCAGGCATACAGAGCCAAATACCAAATAAATACCAGGTCTAAGGAGTGAAGCAAGACCATCATTTAGAAACAAGAATCTGCGTCAGAGATTAGAAGATTGGCTGCAGCTCCAGATTCAGAGGGTTGAGGCAGAGCAAAGAGAGTGGATCAGGATGAAGGCTGGACCCAGTCTGAAGTTGTCAGATATGTGATGTCACAGCATGGGAAAGAATTTTCAGATCAAGACCTTTAGAAATTAGGGATCTTCTAGTGAAATTGCATCCAGATACCAATATATGGTTCTAGAAGTTTAAGCACCGACATTTTCCTAGATAACCACAATACATTATCACGCCTAAAAAATAAACAAAAACAGTGATTACCTAACATTATAGTACCCACTCCACTTTCTTTTTTTTTTTTTAAAGATTTTATTTATTTTACAGAGAGAGAGAAAGATCACAAGTAGGCAGAGAGGCAGGCAGAGAGAAGGGGGAAGCAGGCTCCCTGCTGCGGGGCTCCATCCCAGGGCCCTGAGATCATGACCCGAGTCGAAGGCAGAGGCTTTAACCCACCGAGCCACCCAGGCGCCCACCCCCCACTCCACTTTCTAATTTTCTCAATTGTTTTTAAAATAGTAAAAGAGAAATTCTTTACACATTTCTTTTTTTTAAGATTTTATTTAATTTTAGGGAAAGAGAGAAAGAGAGCATGAACAGCAATATAAGCAGAGACAGGGGAGAGAGAGAATCTGAAGCTGACTCTGTGCTGAGTGCAGAGCCTGATCCAGGGCTCAAACCCATGACCCTGAGACCATGACCTGAGCTGAAACCAGGAGTCGGATACTTAACCAACTGAGCCACCCAGCCTCCCCTACGCATTTCTTATGGTGACATATTTTCAAAGACTGTGATGGAGCCTAATGTTTATTGATTTTATGTTCCATCTGTAGGAGTTGCAAATCAATATTTTCAGAATCCCATGGTGACAGAGACAGTAGCATGATGTCATATCAAGACTCCAGCAAGGTCAGGAACTGGACTCAGTTTGTATCAATGGAAATGCAAGGGAGAAACAAGGCAGAACTACCCCAAGGTGAATAAATAAGCACCTGCCTGTGCAGGGAGGCTTTCGAGGTAAGAAAAAAAAAAAACCTCTTTTAAACCTCCTAAAAACTCCTTCTCCATCTACTCTGTCCTAACTGTTAGCCTCTCCCTATTACCTGGGTGAAGCAAACACAGGCATGGGACAGCAAAGACCCAAATTGGATTGCTCTGGCTGGTCCTTCCCAGCCTAGTTTCCTTTCTCACCAGCTGATCTACCCTCCTGCCCTCTTTTGTTCTAAGTCATATACTATCCGTTTGCTGCTTGGCTCACCTCTTGCTCTTTCTCATTCCACTTGGGACATTCTGACTCCTCCTTGCTCTTCCTTACATAGTTCTATTTCCTCTGGGCTAATTCCAAGTACCTCTAAAACTGGGATCTCTACCCATCGCGTCATTGTCCTTGCCTCATGTCCCTTAACAATTGCACCTTTGACTTCCAAACTCTTTCTTTTTTTAATTAAGATTTTGTTTGTTTGTTCGTTTGTTTGTTTGAGAGAGCGAGAGAGAGAACACGAGTGGAGAAGAGGAGCAAAGGGAGAGGGAGAAGCGAGCTCCCCAATGAGCAGGGAGCTCAACACAGGGTTTGATTCCAGGACCCTGGGATCAGGACTTGAGCTGAAAGCAGACACTTAACCGCTCAGCCAACTGAGCCACCCGAGCACCTCTAGCTTCCCAACTCTCACAACAGAGAGAACCTTGATCTCTGTTTCCACTGCGCGGCCAACCTCTTTACTACATACACCTTCACGAGAGACCTTGAGCTAGAACCACCTCGCTAAGCCACTCCTGAATTCTTGATCCACCCAAACTCTGAGATAAGAAATGTTTGTGTTTTAAGCTGCCAAATACAGGGTACTTTCGATATGTGGCAGTAGATAACTTCATTTCTTTCTACATTCATGCATTTAATCCAACAAAAATTACTGAGCTCCATCGGCTCAGGTTCCAAGCAGTCTGTGGCAGGGGGCACAGTACAAGCATCCAGGGATAGAAGAAAACCGTGACATCTCATGACTTCTGGCCACACATGGGCAACTCCCAACTTGCGTTGCAGAATAGCCCCTACTTCCAAAGAAGCTGCATTTAATAAGGCATCCCTACCAAAGGGCAAGTGTCCTATATTTTGAAATATTTTAGGGACAGAGGTTGTGCCAATTCTCTGAGATCTGTTCTCATATCTTATTACTTCATTGAGGAAGTTTATCACCTTCCTTAGACAAAGTTCATGCCGTGATCTGAGTCCCTTTATTCCTATCGCTTCTTTGGTGAAGACAGAGAACATGCTCAGGGTAACAAACCCTTCACTGACTCTCGATTACCCAGCTCAGCGACTAAGTAGTTAATTTTTAAAGGGCGCGGATCCCACTGTGCTAAGCACATCAGAAATAAATAATGCATTTCTATGTGTTTCTTATGTGCTCATACCCAGCCATATCGTGTGGATGGGAGATTTAATCGATCCCGATTTGAGCTCAAAGACCAGCCCAGTGATGCAGTGTTATTGCCTTTTGGTATAAGTATACTCCCTCCAGTATGTAATTCTCTTTAATACTCAGACCCACAGGAGAAAACTTCTAAGGCATCAGCCTGAATTTCCTGGCATTTGTTTGCTCACATACCCCTCTTGGTACATTTTTGATGCCAACTCTGATGTATGACTCTACTTCTGCAGTAGCAAGCATTTTAAATTAAGCATGATCTTACATGATACTCGCGTAGACTGTATAGTGGCTTTGAAGTCTTGGATAAATTATTATAGTCATGGCACATCTCTCAGGCCACTATGGTAGACAGTCAAGGGGAAAGCATATTCTTTAAATCAGCTGTAATTTTTCATTCCAGTAGAAAATAATTTGTAACTCTATGCAAGCACGTTCTTCCAGAACCAGCTTTTAAAGCAAGTTCACTGAAGACTCAGGTATACCAGTTGTCTTAAAAGACCTACTGACTACAAGTTGCATAAATCAGACTCCCTAAATATAGATAGTTTTTCCAAGTGAAATTCCTTCGGGTTTTTGTCACAGAGCAAAAGTGAATCGTTTTCTTTGCAGATTCATTTTTCAGCTACCCAAAATGTGTAATGTTTGAACACTGGAATTATTCCTGAGTTGTCAGGCATTTAAAAAAATAATTTTAGAGACTGGGGTCCCAGTGAGTATGAGAGAAGATAAATGGATCTTTGGAAACTAACTTTAGCCCTCGTGACAGAGGATGCAATTATCCAATATGAACATGCTTCTAAAAATAACCCTGGGCAAAACTGTGGCCTTGTGGTAAATTGAAATACCTTTTACTGAAGACAATCAAGCTTCATATATATTTAGCTTTTTTGGGTGGGTTAGAAATCCGAGTCTGTTGGATGAGACTATTAACAAAACTCAGTCCTATTTTAGTTGAAGGCAAGTTGTCACAGAGATAGTAAGTCCAAAGAAATAACATAAGTTCACATTTATTTTTAATTTTCAATTTCTCTACACAGTAGGGTCTTATTCTTAAGAGGCAAAAAAATCACATTTCATAAATGAATCAATTCATAGACCAGCTCTGTGAGACAAGTTATGTTGACAGAAAGATGGACTGAGGAGGGTGGAGAATGTCTCTCTGCACTCAAAATTCAGTGTGTTAATTTTGGAGGGAAATTATTTATGTTACCACTGCAAATATTTAACTTATAAAAGCCATGCTGTATAAGGGGGAAAGGCGATGGGTAAGGCTTATCCAGCAAAAATATCTGGCTCTAAAGTTTATAATAAGATTTGTTTTGATAAAAGAACAAAAATATATATTTTAAACATTTTTTTAAAATGCCAGATGAAGTGTTTTGTTTAAACTCAGAATTTCCGGAAAAAGCTCACTCTGGAAATGAATTTTGATTAACTTCTTTCACAAAGAGTAATTAAGGCAAATAAATACTCTTTCCACCTAATGCATTAGCTATTAACCACACGTACTCTTTAGACTTAAATTATTTAACATAAACTTTAAATTTCAGTTTCTCAGTTGCATGTGCCACTTTTCAAGTGCCTAGTGTAACTAGTGGCAACCATGTCAAACAGCACACATTTGGAACAGTTCTATCATTACAGAAAGTTCTACTGACCAGCACAGCTCTATCCCCTACCTGGAGAGCCAAAAATAGGTCGCATCTATAACTGTTACCTAAATTCATTACCTAAGAGATGGTAAAGGTAGTTTATTGCAAACTGTAGAGATTTAAAAAAAAATAAAGAGCCATCTTCAAAATTGCAGTGGGAGTTTTTGTTGATTTAGATTTTGAAAAATAGCTCTATTAATTTAAAATATTTTTATGATTGTCAGAAAATGGCTTTTTAAATTATAGTGATCTAAAATAGTGGACTCATTTTAATTCACATGCCTCTCTTAGAAATTTAACTCCTTTATTTTATAATTATATAATTATATTTACTTTTGTACATAGACTATGGGGTGCCTGGGTGATCCAGCCAGTTAAGAGTTGGACTCCTTGTTTTCTCCTTAGGTCATGCTCTCAGGGTCATGGGATCAAGCCCCACATTAGGCTCCATGCTCAGAGTGAGTCTGCTTGGGATTCTCTCTCTCCTTCTCCCTCCACCCCTCCTCCACCTGCATGCACGGTCTCTCTCTCTCTATCTCAAATAAATAAAATCTTTAAAAAAAATAAAATATTGGACTCACATGCCTTTCTTAGAAATTTACTTCCTTATTTTATAATTATATAATTATATTTCCTTTTGTACATAGATTATTAATGTCACAAATTTACAAATGCATCAGGTTGACATTAAGATGGATCAAGGCTCCATGCTTTCTCACTTTTCCACGACGTTTTCCAATTCTCTGTAACCTAATGACTGCCTGTAGCTAGTAGACATTTCCCTACCCAGTACCATATGAAAGTTTTTAATGAACACCCTGGGTTTCAGGCCCCTATAGAGATGCTTTGGGTATTCCTGACAAATCCAGGTCTATAGTGTCTCTGCTAATGCTAGGAGAATTCATGCATTTTTCCAATTTACCATAACTTGGCTCTTGGGATATGTCACCCACTGAAGTGGCATTTCTTTCTGGTTTGGTTGTGCATGACCCCAGCATGCACTAGGTGGGCCAGGACCCCAGAAAATACTTTCTTCTTTTCGAAAAAAGGTATGAATATCCCCAGGTCACCCTTTTCCCATATTTGAATCTCTACCTTTGTCAGGGGCACCTTCTTTTTCTCTTCTTTTAGCTACTACTTTCTGCCTCTATCAGTAGATTCTCTACCAAATAAGATGAGCAAGTCTTTTCTAGGGGCTTTTAACACACACACAATTCAATCATTGAGATTTTATGTGCTGAAAGAAAGGTTTGTCTCCTGCCAAGAGTTCAGAAAGGAACTACTTTCCAAGTCTCTGAACCTCCAACCCTGTAAGAAAAGATAAAATTTCTTTCAGTGAACCAACCCAGAATGTTATTTCCATTTAAATAGACATGAACAATGTCTTAAATAAAACTATTGTAATGCTAATAAAAAAATCCCAACTTTTTCAATCCAAATAACACTATTGATGTGAATGACCACTCTTCTCCTAAATTCTGGCCTCAGTTACAGGATGTTTAGGATGATACAAGTCTTACACAATGAATGCAGGCAATGCTCCAGTTGATTTAATCTGACAAGAGCTTCCTTAGGTATGAGTACGAGTTTGGGCTTTTAGCCAGCAATCAAAAGGGATTGTAAATTTAAATGATTACATCATCCAGTGAAGTCTGCTTTTTGGCCAGGACAGAGGCACCGTCTCCAAAATTTATTCAGAATATATTTGAATCATTCTAGCTGTGTGACCGTGGAAAAATTTCTTAATCTCTCTGTAGCTCTTTTTCTTCATCTGAGTGATTATAACATTTACCTCATAGTTTTTTAAACAAGTTAACATATGTAAAGCACTTGGATTACCTGGCATATCATAAATCTATATAAGTATTAGCTAAGATTAGCATTAATGTTATTACTGGATTGATCGGGGAAGGTTGCAAAGACTTTATTCTGAACCTATGTGATTATCTAGCTAATACAATTTTCTTTTAGAAAGTATTTTAAGACATATTATGTGTACTTAAATATTTTCCAAATAATTATTTTAAATCAAATATGAACCCTTCTGCAAATAATTTCTTTTTAGAAGAAAAATAATTTGCAGACGAATGGCTTATCTTTGGAGAATGAAGATAAAAATATAAAGAGGAGAGATGTACACTGACAAATCTTGACATGAGCTCATAATTACCACTTGGGTCTTAATGTTTTGTTTTTCATTGACCTGCATAGATACCTTGGAGATTTCTTATAATGGTCTCACTGGCTAAGAAAACAAATCAAAGATTAGGGAGGCTGAGGCAGCTAGAAATTGTGGCACAGAAAGTGAAAGAATGGAAATTACACAGAATAAGAAATCCAGAAATCTTCACTGGGGTCCCTTAAGTCTTTGATTAAATAATAATCTATATATGCATAGGGTGACACTCAATGAGGGCAGACAAAGACAACTTCCAGGAAACTATAAACTGAAAAGCCACTACAGCTTCCACAGAACTAGAAGACATTGAAGTTCTGAACTTGAGCCAGAGTAGACAGACATTCTTGAATAACTGAGCGTTTAGTAAAGGCTCTAGAAAAGTTCTGCTTTAAGATTACCACTACAGTATAGGTTATGCTACAAATGCCCTACCAAAGCTTTAAAACAAGTCTCAAAAAGATCAAGGGACTTCAATAGATTAACTGCTCACAAGAATAAAACTCAAACTTCTTCAAACAAAGGTAACAAAATCCATACACTCCATAAGGCAACATTCACAATAGAGGACATACAATAAAAATTTACTGGAACTACAAGAAAGAAGGACAATGTGACCCATAGCCAGGAAAAAAATCAGTCAATAGAAGCAGGCCCAGAAATGATAGAGACAATTAAATCAACAGATAAGAATTGTGAATCAGCTATAATGAATATAATTAATAGTTTAAAGAAATCATGTATATAATGAATAAAGAAATGGATACTATAGAAAAGACCCAAGTGAAACTTCTAGAGCTGAAAATTAAAATATTTGAAATGAAAAAGTCATTAAACTTAATGTATTAGAGACTGCACAGAAAAAAAAAGTGAACTTGAAGACAATATAGTAGAAACTATCAAAATCAGGGTAGAGATAGAAGAGGAATAGAAAATAAACAAATCTCAAATATATTAGGCTCAGTGAAAGAAGCCAGACACAAAAAAACATACATTGCATGATTCCATTTATTTTAAATATCAAGAAAAAACAAATCATCTAGATAGAGAGTAGATTGTTGGTTGCTTAGTGCTAGGGGTAGGAACGTGGAGTGACTGCAAATAGGTACAAGATTGTCTTTTAGGATTTTAGAAATGTTCTAAAATTAAATCATGATAATCGTGCATATCTCTGTAAACCTACAAAATCATATGATTGGATTTTATACTTAAAATGAGTGAATTTTATGATATGTAAATTATAATACAAGCTATTTTTTAAAAATCAACAACTAAGCATAAATTGCCCAAGGAACAATATCTAGTTGCTTAACATATGTGTAATTACTCAGAAAAGGGAAGATTCAAAAGTTTTTTTTTTAAAACTTTATTAAGGTATGAACAACTTATAAAGAAAACTGTATATTTAATGTATGTGACTTAATGAATTTGGAGATTGTTTACAACCATGAAACCATCCCCATAATCTGTGCCATAAACATATCTGTCACTTCCAAGAGAAAAAAAATTTTTAAACATAAATGAAAAATTTTAGATTTAATTAAAAATATTAACCCAGCAATCTAAAGAGCTTGACATACTTCAGATGTGAAATCAAGACAAAGGCATATTATGATGAAATTTGGTTTTAAAAAAATTATTATCAATAAAAATTCTTAAAATTAGCCAGAGGAATAAAAGACACATTACCTACTGGGGTATGAAGTTAGAAATATAACTGACTTTTCATAAGAAAGAATGCAAGACAGAAGACAATAGAAAACCATTTTTAAAATGCCAGAAGAAAACTAGATCTATCAAATTAGAAATCTCTATCCAGTTAAAAGATCACTCAAATGAAAGTAAAATAAAGATACCCTCAGACAAAAAAACCTGAAAGAATTTTTGGTCAACAAACTCATACTATGAAAGTATTAAACGACGTTTTTCAGGCTAAAGAAAAATAATGCTAAATAAAAAGTCAAATACACACAAAATAAAAAATGTTACAAATAGTTAATATGTGGAGCAAGTTTAAGTTGTGTAAAAAACGATTAATTTTCTAAACAAAAACACTGACAACTTTTGTGATTAATCATATTTTTAGAAATAAAATTAACAAGAAATTAATAAGAAGAAAAAGGGAGGGGAAATGAGAAATATGCTTTTGTAAATTGGAGTCCTATATAATGCATCAAATGATATATTAGTATGTGATGATAGACTATGGTAAGTTAAATATGGATAGTGGAAACCTTAGAGCAATCACTGGAAAAAAATAGAATGTGGAGGTAGAGATAATAGTCCAAGAGAAAAGACTGAATAGAATTCTAAGACAACTCAAGCTATAACGAGGCATATAATTAAGGGTGAAAAGAAACAAAATCAAGATAGCAAGTCACATGCTAGGACATAGAACACATTTCAAAAAACTTAAAAGGATTCGGGCGCCTGGCTGTCTCAGTTGGTTAAGCGTCTGCCTTCAGTTCAGGTCATGGTCTTGAGGTCCTGGGATTGAGTCCCACATCAGGTTCCCTGATCAGCGGGAAGTTTGCTTCTCCCTCTGCCTCTGCCCCCTGCTCATGCTCCCTCTCTCTCTCAAATTAAATCAATCAATCTTTGAAAAAAATTTAAAAATCAATTTAAAAGGATTGAAATTACACAAAGTCTTTTTTGTAGTTACAGTGGAATTAGAAATTAATTACTAATTAAAATATCAAAAATTCCCCAAATAATTTGAGGTGAAAAAACACATTCTAAATAATCATCAGTATAAAAAAAATCATGAGAGAAATTGGAAAATATGTGTACTAAATGATAATGAAAATATACATATCAAAATTTATAGGATTAGCAATGACTAGAGGGAAAGTTAGTTTTAAATGTAGCATTAAAAAAATCCTTTATTTCAAACCTGAGCTATATAAGAAGTTATAAAATAGGGGCACCTGGGTCGCTCAGTTGTTAAGCGACCTGCCTTCGGCTCCGGTCATGATCCCAGGGTCCTGGGATCCTTCCTAGGATCCTTCCCTGCTTGGCGGGAAGTCTGCTTCTCCCTCTACCACTCCCCCTGCTTGTGTTCCCTCTCTCGCTGTGCCTCTCTCTGTCAAATAAATAAATAAAATCTTAAAAAAAAAAAAGAAGTTATAAAGTGGGAGCAAATAAGCCAAAAATAAAGGAAATAAATGATAAAGGAGAAATCTATGAAATAGAAACAGGGCAAACAATAGAGAAAATCAATGAAATTAAAAGATGGGTCTTGGAAAAGAGAAAGAGGAAAGTTAAATAAGTTTATTAGTTATTACATAAGCAATAGGCATAAAGTATACCATTAAAACTGATAAACAAAACAACAAAAGTTTAAAAAAGAGAAAAAGGATTAAAGGCATGTGCAGATAGAGATGGGCTTATCTTTTGTTCTAATTTATAGAGAGTGTTTGTATATGTCTGTGTCTGTGTGTTTGAGGGACTGTATATATATATGTGCATATATATAAAATTATAGCCAGGCTTATTTTGAAAAATTCTTTATTTGAATTCAATTTAGTTAACATTTACTATGTTATTAGTTACTGGGTTAGAATTTAGTGATTCATCAATTGCATATAATAGCCAGTGCTCATTACATCAAGTGCCCTCTTTAGTGCCCATCACCCAGTCATCCCTTCCCCCCTACCCACCTCCTCTCCAGCAACCCTCAATTTGTATCTTAGAGTCCAGGGTCTTTTATAACTTGCCTCCCTCTCTATTTTCATCTTATTTTATTTTTCCTTCCTTTTCCCTATGTTCATCTGTTTTGTTTCTTAAATTCCATATATGAGTGAAATCATATGGTGTTTGTCTTTCCCTGACTGAGTTATTTCCTGAGCACAATACCCTCTAGCACCATCCATGTCATTGTAAATGGCAAGATTTCATTCTTTTTGACGGCTAAGTAATACACACACACACACACACACACACCACATCTTCTTTATCCATTCATCTGTTGATGGACATCTGGGCTCTTTCCTTAGTTTGGCTATTGTGGACATTGCTACTCTAAACTTTATGGTGTATGTGCCCCTTTGAATCACTATGCTTGTATCCTTTAGAGAAATCCTTACTAGTGCAATTGCTGGGTGTAGGGTAGCTCTATTTTTAACTTTTTGAGGAATCTCCATGCTGTTCTCCAGAGTGACTGCACCAGTTTGCATTCCCACCAACAGTGTAAAAGGGTTCCCCTTTCTCTGCATCCTTGCCAACACCTGTTGTTTCCTGCGTCATTAATTTTAACCATTCTGACCAGTGTGAGGTGGTATCTCATTGTGGTTTTGCTTTGTATTTCCCTGATGCTGAGTGATATTGAGCATTTTTTCATGGTTTCTGTTGACCATTTGGATATCTTCTTTGGAGAAATGTCTGTTCCTGTGTTCTTAGCCAAGCTTATTATTGGCTGTCTCATTGTTGGAAGTGTTCTTGAAAAAAAAAAAAAGACTGATTTCAGAGCTTGGGCAGGGAAAGCACAAGCAGAACCTAAAACATTGTATTAGTTTGTGACTGCTGCCAGAAAAAAACCCAAAAAACAAAACACCCACAAATTTAGCCGCTTAAAATAACACCCATTTATTATCTCACCGTTTCTGTAGGTCTAAAGTCTAGGCATAGCTCCAATGGATCTATGCTCAGTGTCTCATGACACTGAAAGCAAGGGCCAGCCGGGCTACATTCTCATCTGGGGCTCAGAGTCCTCTTCCAAACTTGGGCAGGTTGTTGACAGAATGCAGTTCCTTGTGAATGAGTACTGAAGCCGCTATTTTCTTCCTGGCTGTCAGGGGGGCTTGCTCTCAGCTCCTAGAAACAACCCTCAGGCCTTTACAGACCCTCAGCTGACTGAGTCACTGACGGCCCCTCAGAGCAGCTCTCTTAAAGGGGAATCTCTTTTTGTCTTGATCAATTTGAGCAAAATAAATAATGACAGTAATAGACCAAAATCCATAAAATAAAATAAGAATACATTAACTCAAACTCTATATGTATGAATATAGTATGATATACTATAGCTAATGTATATGTTTAGATTATGTACACTAAGATATAGATATATCTATATCTATCTGTGTGTATAACACTAGATGTATATAAGCAAATAAGTAAATGAGTGACCAAGGAAAGCTTCTTCATATGGCAGAATCCAAGACATTGTGATAAATATAGAAGGAATAATGGAATTAGAAAATCACCATTTGGTTGACACCTGGGTGACTCGGTCTACTGAGCGATAACTCCTCATTTTGGGTCAGGTTATGATCTCAGGGTTGTGGGGTTAGTCCCCATGTCAGGCTCTGCCCTCAGTGTGGAGAGTCAGCTTGTCCCTTTCCCTCTGTTCCTACTCTGCCCCCCACCACTCACACGCTGGCTGCTCTCTCAGTCTCTCTCTCTCCTTCTCTCAAATAAATAAATAAAATCTTAGAAAGAAAGAAAGAAAGAAAGAAAGAAAGAAAGAAAGAAAGAAAAGAAAAAAAAGAAAGAAAGAAAAGAAAGGAAGAAAGAAAGAAAGAAAGAAAGAAAGAAAGAAAGAAAGAAAAGAAAGAAAATTACTATTTGGTAACCAACTACCACAGATGTAATTGTTTCAGGCAAGCATCATCAATGGACGATGAAATTAATGGGCAAAAGTATGGTGAGAAACAGGTTATTTATGAAGTCTCTAAATATCTCCCCTATAAGATGAAAAGTAATTACCAGGGAGAAAATAGCAACTTTACGGTAGAAAAATGTAGCAGTCCTTAGTTAGCATCACCAGTAATAGGACAAAATAACGTGTTCCTGCTCGCAGTAAGGATTGAGACCTAATATCCCTTCCTTTGGATTCTTCCCAAAATGTATAACCTGATCAAATCATGAAGAAATATCAGACAAACTCAAACTGAGGGACATTTTAAAAAACAACTCATTGATACTCTCCAAAAGTGTCAAATAATGAAAAAGGGAGACTGCAGAACAGTTAGAGGTTACACAAGACTGAAGAGATATGATAATTCATGCAAAATGTGATCATATCTCTAATCCTGGATCCCAAAAAATGACAATAGTGGAACAATGAGAGATTTGTAATAAGGACTGTAGATTAGATATCATGGTATTAATACTGATTTCCTAATTTTGGTAACGATACTACATAGTTATATAAGAGAATGTCCTTGTTTTAAGGAAGTATATACTTTAGTATTTAGAGGTCTTGAAAATCCAATCAATATTGCCCACCACATTAACAGACACAAGGAGAAAATTATATGTTTCTATTAATGTATGAAGGAAAAGTATTTAATAAAATTAAGTGCCCATTTATGATAAAGCAAAACAAAATATGACAAAACAACAAACCTCCCAGACCTTTGGCAACCTGGGATAAAACTTCTTCCTCAATATGATTAAAGGTATCCATGAAAACTCTATAGTAACACCATATTTATTGGTAAAATACAAAATATCTCACCCCTAGGATTAAGAACAATGCTAAGATATGAGTTTTCTCATTCCTAGTCAACATTGTATTAGAGGCAAGAGAAAAATAAAGGGCATACAGATTAAAGAGAAAAAGTAAGGCTGTTTTCATCACAGACAACATAATCATGTATACAAAAGCCCTAAATAATCTGCCAATAAACTGCTAGAGCTAATAAATGAATTTAGCATTGTTGCAGGACAAAGATCAATGTACTCAAATCAACTACATTTATGTACTAGCAACTAAAAGTCAAAATTTAAATTAAAAAAATACCATTTACAATAGGATCAAACACTTGAAATATTTGGGATACATATGTACCCATAGGAGTATGTACAGTGTCTGTATACTCAAAACTATAAGATATTGATGAGAGAAGTTAAGGAAGTCTGTATAAATAGAAACATATCGTGTTTATGGATTGGAGGGCTCAATGTCGTTAAGATGTCAGTTCTCTCCAACTAACAAGCTGATGCTAAAATCTATGTGGAAATTAAAAGCACCTATAATAGTTCACGTGCGTTTTAAGAACTGACAGAGAACTTACGGTACCTGATTTTGAGACTTACTGGAAAGCTGCAGTGATCAAAGTGTACTATCGGTGTAAGAACAGACATAAGATTATTTGGACAGAATAGAGTCCAGAATTTAATCCACACATACATGTCAAGTGATTTTTGACAAGCTTGCATTGTATATCTTTCCTGTCAATGACTTCTTACTGCTTCTTGCAACCACTAATCTGATTCCTATCACTCCGAATGAGATTTGTCTATTTTAGAACTGCTTGTAAATGGAGTCAAAGCATAAGGATTTTATAACCGAAAAGTCAAGGGAGTAGTTTGAATTGGGGCAGTGTTCAAATAATTTGATCAGGTGTTACTCTATCCCTTGGCTCCACCTTCTTCTAGATGACTCATTCACAGCATATTTTCTTTAAGTGGTGGCAGATATGGCCAACAGAAGCTCCCATACTGTGTTCTTTCCTTTTTAAAGATTTCATTTATTTGTGGGAGAGAGAGAGAGAGCACAGAGGAAGAGTGAGGGGAGAAGCAAGCTCCCTGCTGAGCAGGGAGCCCAATGTGGGACTCAGTCCCAGGACCCTGGAATCATAACCTGAGGGGCAGGCAGACGCTTAGCGACTGAGTCACCCAGGCGCCCCTCCAGTACTATGTTCTGTTACACAACCTCAGCAGAAATACTTCCTTCTTTTTTTGTAATTGCTACAAAAGTCTAATTCTTATTGTATTTACCTGGAGAATATGCTTATCCCTGAACTGTGGCCGAGGACATGAGGTGTGCTGCTTTGCCCGGCCAGGGCCAAGTGCCCATCTCTGGATCTAGGCAATGACTCCAGCCTCCTAGAACGCACGTGGACTGGGAGGAAGGAGTAATGGTTTCCTCGGGTACTCTCTCAGGATCTAGATGTCCACTCCACTTTGATAAGCCAAGATTCTTGTCCAGAATTCATTAGACAACAATACTATAATTCAGCACTTGAGACAACGCATAATATCCCAGGGGGCCATTTGGTCACTTTGAGCCAAACTGTGATGATGATGACCCATGGCCCTTCTTCCAAATAGATTAGGGCAGTGGGGCTCAGGTCCTGGGGATCAGGGTTCCCAGTGGCAGATCCAATTAGGTAGGATGGTGTCATCGCTGTAGGACCAGGAGGCAGAGTAGTAGCATCTTTTACACCATTTTATAAAAATTGAATTTACAAAACTAAGCAAAGCATAAATGAACTTAATAGAGGGAAGAGAGACAATCCCTAGTCATTTGCAATTGTTTCATGTGAATAAGAACAATGAAGAGAGAAGGAAGAGTAGGAAAAATGGGAGACTGAAGAACTACATAGAGGAACCCAGTTTCTTACTCAACATATCATTGGCAATGTTGGCAAGCAGTCGTTTTCATCTGTCAAAAATGTCACTAGAACAGCTCACTTTGAAAAGGGAAAGGTAATATTCAGAAGCCTGATCTGTCAGTCAATGCTCACTTGATTATTTATGAGAAATGTTGGGAGAAAGGCTTTCAAGTAGAAAAATACATTTATATTTGTAATAAAATTAAAAACCCGGACTTTGAGAATATTCTCCTTCTTTATATATATTTTTTCTCCTTCTTTATATTTTTAAGGAAACATAAAGGATATTACATTTGGGGCTTTTAAAGAAGACCTGTACTTTATCATGGAAATTTAAAGTCCATCACTAAATGAATAACTTTCCACTAAGGAGAGCTCTTAGTAATGCCAGCTTTACATGTAATAAACACAGATATCAGCACCCTTATTTCAGGCCAGAAATACTAGAGTGAAAACATAGATCATAGAATCATAAACTCCACCATCAGGGAATTTAAAGCCAAATGATTTCATAGAACTGAACCATTTCTGGAATAAGGAAAGAATAAAGATATTGTAGATGTTCGAAGAAGGGATAGAGGAGAGCCTTCTGAAGTAAGGTTTGGTAGATTCAAAACCTGACATCAACTTCTTGAACACTCCTTGCATAGAGTGATGTGGGGTTACAGAGTCTATGTTGCCTCTACTTAAATTTGAGTGAGCCTGGAACTGTTTCAACCACTAGGAGGTGGCGGATGTGAAGCTGGATAACTTTCAAGGCCAGCTCATAGGAGCCTTGGAGCTTCTGCCTTGATCCCTGGAGCACCAGCTCTCAGAGCAGCCATGAAGGAAGACTGACTACAATGAGACCATCATGTTGGCAAGGCCAACTGTAGGTATTCCAGTCCATAGTCCCAGATGTGCCCAGCCCTCCAGCTGCCCCCTCCAAGGCATTAGTTACACAAGTGAAGCCTTCTTGGGTCCTCCAGATCACTCTGTGACCTCCATGTGGAAGGAGGTCCTTCCCTCATGTGGAACAGAAGAATCATCCAGCCAAATCCTCCCTAATTCATGACCCACAAAATTATGATATTAAACAGGGGTTTTTTGATCCAACTAAGGATTTTATTATATATTATACAGTTTTTGGTTTTGTTTTAAAGTTTTTTTTATTTATTTGTCAAAGAGAGAGCTCAAACTGGGGGAGGGGCAGAGGGAGAAGCAGGCTCCCCACTGAGCAAGGGGCCCCATGTGGGACTTGATCCCATGACCTGAGTCGATGGCAAATGCTTAACTGACGGAACCACCCAGGCGTCCTTATACAGTTTTTGTTTAAAGCCACAAAATTTTGGAGTCATTTGTTATGCAAAAAGAAGAAGAAGAAGAAGGAGGAGGAGGAGGAGGGGGGGGGGAGGAAGGGGAAGCCATTTTAAAATAAAATGATACACTTTTTTATTTCTTTTTTTTTCTTTTTTTTTTAGTAGTCTCTACACCCAATAAGAGACTCATGATCAAACTCATGACCCTGAGATCAAGACACACATGCTATTCCAACCAAGCCAGCCAGGTGCCCCTAATTGCTTTTTTCAAAAATGAGAACATAACAGATATTTCTTAAAAATGATTAAGGACACATGGTCCAGCAACATATTACAGCAATGAACTAATATTAGGTGTTCTTTCTTTGTGCTCCAGATGTTTGAGGCCCTATGGGACACCTTTAGTCAATAAGAGTAAAAAATAAAATAAAAAATAAAATAAATAAGAAGAGTAATTTGTAAAGGAAATAAGAGGAGAAATGCAGTAGAATTTCTTAGTATAACACACAATTAAATGAAACTTGTATGTATCCAAAATTCAAGTAATCAAAATGCTCAAACAGCAGATAGTGAATTTTTTGTATCTTGTTTCTTTTCTTTTTTATGAAAAAGAGACAAGTAATAAGTAAACAAGCTGATATTATCATTTTATTGAAAAAATTAAGCAATGTCAGGCCTTATCACTGTGATATAGATTTTTAGAATCCTCACTTTCGGTAAAAGATACCAGAAACTTATTTATGAATAACTGGAGAAACAACAAAAACTCAAAATTACTTCTGTATCTTCCACCTTCTAAGTACTGCATAATAGCAAAAAATGTTTATGTCCTTGAAGATCTGTAAGACTCTGGAAGTCAAAAGGGAACCAATAAAGATAATCAGAATAATCTCCAAAACTCTCTTAACAGAAAACATATTTTTCCTAATTTTTTTAACTTGTTATTCATTTCTCACAGACTATCAGTTTGTTTATTTTTCAATTCAAATATTACGTCAAATCCACTGAAACCTAATTTTTATTTGTTGAACTTGGCTTCTTAATGTGAAATGCAATACTTTCATAAACGCACATGTGAAACTCTCTAAGGTCCTACAATGAAAGCATAACAAGTTAACTAAACACACTAACACATAGAAGAAAAAACCCAAAAGATATTACTTGTATTTTTTGTTAATCAGAAAATTGAAAAAAACAGAACACACAGAATTCACTTATGTTTTGGTTAAGTATAACACTGTGAACCAAAACAGTACTACTATAAAACAAATCGCTTTCGGAGCACCTGGGTGGCTCAGTGGGTTAAGGCCTCTGCCTTCGGCTCAGGTCATGATCTCGGGGTCCTGGGATCGAGACCCGCATCGGGCTCTCTGCTTGGCAGGGAGCCTGCTTCCCCCTCTCTCTCTGCCTACTTCTCTGCCTACTTGTGATCTCTATCTCTGTCAAATAAATAAATAAAATCTTTAAAAAAAAACAACAAAAAACAAATTGCTTTACATGTAGAAGATATGCTATGAATAATTGAGATGATTAAAAATAGTAGTTGCGTGCATTAATATCTTGATTAAAACGAGACCAATAGAGGGGTACCTGGATGGCTCAGTCACTTAGGTGCCCAACTCTTGATTTCCACTCAAGTCCTAATCTCAGGGTCGTGAAATAGAGCCCCAAATTGGGCTCCATGCTGAGCATGGAGATTCTCCCTCTCCCTCTGCCCCTCCCTACTGCTCTCTCTCTTTCTCTCTCTTTCTCTGTCGCTTGCTCGCTCTCTAAAAAAAAAAAAAAAAAAAAAAAAGAGATACCAATATGCCACTACCATATTTCTCACCTCCAAAACAATAGTAAATTTTACTGATTGAAAGTAGTTAAGGAGTGCCTGGCTGGTTCAGTTGGTAGAGCATATGACTCTTGATCTTAGGGTTGTGAGTTTGAGCCCCGTCTTGAGTACAGAGATTACTTAAAAAACAAAACCTTTTTTAAAAAAGTTAAGAAAACTATTAGCTATCACATTTTATGTTTAGCCTGAATCTATTCAGGATGGACATGACCAAAATTTCTTAATTCAAAAAAAATTTTTTTTCCTGTCAACAGGATTTTCTCCAATTCTGATTTAACATTAGGTCTGTAAGAGAAATGCTACCTTAGCAATTATTATTATTTAAATAAATTTAATTATTCTAACTTTTGTCTTTATTTATTCTTTACTCAGCACCAAAAATTTGGGTGTTACCAACATCTTTAGAGAAGTCCTAACAAAAGCTTGCTGGCCCAGGGCCATGACAAGAATCCCTAAGAATCTTCCTTATTTTTGGCTGGTGTTGATCCAGAGCCAGCCTGAGGAATTGTCCTTTTTGTGCTACCCACCTCATTTAGAAGTACTCTCTGACCATTTATGATCTTCTCTGGTCACTGCAATTAAGAAGCCACATAGAAAGGGAACTCCATCCATCACTCATTATGAATTAGCTTTCTACTACCTGAGATTGAGAAGTTAGTATATAGAAATCCAGTTTTGTTTTATACAAAGGGTCTGTAATCTCTATAAACCAAATTCTAACATTGTTATTTTTCACAGACAACCCCACTCAAAATTGTGTATATACTTCACTATAAACCAAGTAATATCCTGCTAGGAGATCTTCTTCATGAAGTCATATTATCTCACCTCAAATCTCACCATGTTAAAAAAAATAAAAAACAAAAACAGGCACACAAGTAGGAATTTGTTTCATCAGAGATGTCCTCTGTGGTGACTGTTCTTCATAGAGAAGACATTCTGACATGAAGTGTTGGCCACACTTACCCATTTACCCATTTTTTCACAGTAAATGTATGTAAATCTGTTAGGGTAGGAAACTGGAATGTCTTGAGCCACTTCACTATTTGGTTTTTACTATTTAATTACTATTTAATTTAAAAATTATTTTAATTTTTATTTAATTTGGTTTCACTATTTAATTTCCAGTGCATCTTTTTTTTAGCTCTTTTCACGAGCAGTGTAGTGATCTGTTTAACAGAAATAACATTTTAATTTAAAGATAGGACTTTTAGAAACATGTATGGCTTAAATTGGACTTGTGACATAGCGATAATTGAAACTCAGAATACGTCCCTTCCTGAACCAAGTGATCGCTAAGTAAATGGGCATTTTGCTTTGGGGATTCTCTCAAGTCATGGATACCCTCAAAGAGGAAACTACTAGTTGATGGAAAATAAGGGAGGGTTGAGCCAACATGAACATGGGACACTGATTGGTGTCGTGGGGCATCAAGAATGAATGACGAGGGCTTCTTCTCACCAACACACTTTGATCTCTGCTTCCCTTTGAGCTTTGACTTTATTCTCTGATACCAAGGGCTGACTTCCTCCACATGGGAGGGAGAGTGTGACTTGTGGGCTCCCAAATGTTTCCAGGTGTGTTGATGAATAAAGAAGCTGCATTTTGTGAGTTAGTGATGAAAAGTCTACTTTCATTTTTAAAACTCCTGCAAGGAGATGTTGGGGTGGACTGTAGTCTCAGGCTATTGCCCTCAGTCACCCATGATCTTAGCTTCGGGCAAGGCTAACTGGCTCTTATTTTGCCTTTCCAAGGTCATATCCTACACTCGGAAATCAAAAACAGAAACATTTTCGTTTTCGAGAGAGAGGGAGAGCGCACAAGGGAGGGGAGGGCAGAGGGAGAGAGAGAATCTTACGCAGGCTCCATGCCCCGCGTGGAGCCTGACTTGGGGCTCAGTCTCACGACCCAAGATCATGACCTGAGCCTTAATCAAGTGTCGGATGCTTAATGGGTTGAGCCATCCAGGGGCCCTGAAGACATAAATCTTTTTTAAATGTCTTTTTCACTTAAAACTATCTTTGAGATTTCCAGGGCCACTGGAAAATCACAAAGATTTGTTCTTTGTCTTATAGAAAGAGGAATATTATAAATACTTAAGCTTGTTTTGTGGTCCATATTTCTTAAATAACTCAATGGAAGCATTGCATGGGAAGAGTTGTCAAATCAAAGAATGCTTTGTTTGGTAAAATGTGTCTAATCTAAATGTTTCAGAGTATACACTTTCCAAAATGAAAAAGAAAGCCTTGAAGAAGTACCAAGACCCTCCACTGTCCATGATATGTTTTCATCTTCAGGAGAAAGATTGATTGCCTTCTCACAAACGGTAACGTATTAGACCCCGATAAAGGGTATTAATCCTCCATTCTGATTTTATTAGCTTTGTAATTTTTTTTAAAGATTTCATTTATTTATTTGACAGAGAGAGAGATCACAAGTAGGCAGAGAGGCAGGCAGAGAGAGAGGGGGAAGCAGGCTCCCTGCTGAGCAGCGAGCCCGATGCGGGGCTCGATCCCAGGACCCCGGGATCATGACCTGAGCTGAAGGCAGAGGCTTTAACCCACTGAGCCAACCAGGGGCCTTGCATATTCATTTTCTAAATGGCATTGCTGTTGAAAGGGTTATGAAACAATAAAACAAAATTATCTGTAGATTAATACTAATGAAAAACTGTTCAGATTCTCTGCCACGCTCTACAGTAGAATGTTCAATTTCCCACATATAATTTCTTACATTTCCCCCTGATCCCTTGCTGGCTTTAAGCACCTGTCAAGCCACAGACCCAGCAAGACTGGCTGGAATACCAGGTGACCAGCCAACAGAGGCTGCTCTTTGGGTAGTTCTCTCGTCCCTATTAGAGACAAGGAGCGGTTAGCCTGTTCTAGCTACCTGTGTCAAGGTAAGCCTCATTTCAGCAAAGGCCTGACATGCTGTTTAAAGAGGGTAGTTGTTACATTGCCTCAGGGAAGAATCTAGAAGGTTATCTTTAACCACATGATGAAGTGAGAAGTCTGCTTGCTGTACATGTGTCCCACATAGAGAAGCCAGATGTGCATGAGCAGGCTCTGCCAACCCTATTTTGGTTTATTGTCATGCAGCTTTATAAGAATGCTTCATTGCAAACAAAACATCGGAGATTAATGTTGAGCTGCTCAGAATGTGGCTCTCCAGGGCAAATGAGGAGAGAGGGAAGAGGATGTCTCTAACTATTCTACCCTTAGGACAGTCTTCTAGTATCATTTTCAAAACTCAGCCCCAGGCTTTGGATGTGCTCAAGTTGGCCCAGGACCTGGTGAGGAGGAGAAATTGAAGAGAGCTGAAACACATACACACATGCGTGCGCACACACAGGTGACAGGTGGCAGGGGCAGGATGGTAGATTTTTATTTTATCTTTCATCCTGTGAGGAATGGGACAAAGTGAAGATAGACAGAAAAAGAGTAGAGAGGTAGAGGTTGAATAAGACGGAAGGAGATAGGAGCCCAATATCTGCGGAAATAACAATGGGATTTTTTAAACACAGGACTTTTCTAATATTCACTTCAAAATTGTATTAGGTGCATTTCTTTGTTCTTGTAAATCTTCATGGAATCGGACACATTCACAAATGCCTTGCACACTTTCTTTTTCATTTCATTTCATGGAAATTAAGAGAATTTTTATCTGGGTCCACAAGAAGGGGACATTTAGAAGGCTGAGATGATCCCTAAACCTAACGAATTCGGTGGAAGGGGAGTTCAGAGCTGTATGTGTGTCCTGGGAATTCATAGACACCTGGGGATTTTTAGAGTGCATGAAAGGGGGAGAGAGGGCCTGCCAGCCCTGGGCCCATTGCCCACAGATCCTCCCCTGCCCTGCCCTTGCTCTCTGTATGCAGAGAGAGACTGGCTGAGAACTCAATTCCCCAGGCTCCTGCAGCTGCGGCCAATAGCTGGGCTCAAGCAGATTAGCAGGTGCTGGAGGGTCTTAGAAAACCGAGAGGAGGGGCCAGGCTCTCTCTCTCCTTCACCCCTGGCCTTGTTCAGCTTTCTTCCAGCAGCTGTACAGAGGGTCCGGGGCGATTCCAAGCAGTCAGACCCAGCAGGATCCCAGTTTCCCTGTAGGTGACCTTGCACCCAGCCCTTGTGATGCTATGTCCTCCCTCTGTCCTTCCAGCCTGCACATGGTAGAGACTCCCTTCTGTTGCTAATCTCTAGGTTGCTCTAAGGTCCCCGTTTTGGCTTCCCAGCTTTTTTATTTCTGTGGATAACCAGTTCTCTGCACTAGAGACTCTCTGTCGAAATATTCAGATGGTTTCTGAAACACCATGTCGATGACATACCCAGACAAAAAATGCTATTTGTGGACTTTGAGGAAACCCCACATCATGCACTGCAGGTGCTGCAGGCCGTGGGGAGGCACATCTGAGCCCAGCAGCATTTCTGGGAAATACGCCAGGCACCTGGGGACCAGGATTCTACGGAGAGGGTTTCTCCATTCGGGCTGAAAGAAGGTATGCAGGGGCTCAGTGCTGTCCTGACATATCTTGCCCCATCAGACTGAATTTTTATTTTTCAGCATCTACTGATAGGTGGGATAAAACATCCTATGAATAAAAGAGAATGGTAGGGGCGCCTGGGTGGCGCAGTTGGTTGAGCGGCTGCCTTCGGCTCAGGTCATGATCCCGGAGTCCCGGGATCGAGTCCCACATCGGGCTCCCAGCTCCATGGGGAGTCCGCTTCTCACTCTGACCTTCTCCCTTCTCACGTTCTCTCTCACTCTCTTTCCTAATAAATAAATAAATAAAATTAAAAAAAAAAAAAAGAGAGAGAATGGTAGCCGTACTGAGGCTTTCTCTCTTCCCAAACATTTGGTTCTGGCTGGGACTCACATATCCCACTCTGCAAAACAAAACACCTATAGTTTACCTGCCGTCCTTCTTTGGAAAGTAGGTTAGTAATCAACTAATTATATGCCTACTAGAACTTTGGGGGGGTTCACCTCAAACCTTACATTCTAAAGGGTAGCAGAGTCTGCCACTCCAAAATATACCACTTAGCACAAAGATTCTTTTGAGCCAAAGACAATTGAGAAGAAGTAGATACAAAAAAACCCACCTCTCTTCCTTCTCCCTGTTTACCTAAAATCAGGACACAAACGTGTGAAGGTATCCCCTTCCCTCTCTATCGGGAAGGACAGAAGTTAATCACCAGAGGTCATTCAAGATCTTTAGCCCAGAGATGATGTGACCAGAAGAATCTATAGAGCAAACATTACTAACTAGCTCACATCTTCCATTAGTTCTTCCATTTATTTGTCTTCCCACAATTTGCAGCTCTAGAAATTCAAAGTCCTTTTACTTTGTTCCATTACTTCTCTAAAAGGTTACTGTTCCTTTTTTAAGATGCTATGTAAACACAAGTTTTAACCATCTACTTGAGTGATTCGTCACTAAATGCTACTATGTGTATGCATGTTGTACATGTTAATAAACTTCCATTTGTTGTTTCTCTTGTCAGTCTGTCTTTTGTTAGTCTAACTGATAGGGTCCCAGCCAGAGAATGCAAGATGGGTAGAAGAAAAAGATTTTTTTCCTGCCCTACAGTTTCTTAGCGAAGTATTCCATATAAACACATATAATACTCTCCTTAAAAGAAGGTCTTGATATATGCATTTCCTCCATATCATTCTATTTACACATGACTTGGTCCCTGACCTAGATTCCGCTATTGATCCCAATTCTTTACCTCTCTCTGCAATTATACCTGTGCCATGACCTCATCGTCAGTGGACTGTCTTTCCAGTCTTTGAATTCACTGTATAATTTGTTATGGCCAATGATATATGGGGAGAAATGACAGTGAACTTGTTCTAAGTCTAGGCCATAGGAGACCGTGGATATTTCTGCATTTCCTCTTGCAGCTTTGCCTTCAGCCTATTCTCCCCGTGACCCAAAGAGAATGAGAAATGTGCAGAGCAGAGCTGCCTTTTCAGTTGCCCCACAGACTTAAGAGCAAACACAGCCAAAAGCAACGGAATCATGAAACTAACCTAGTGTAGAGAAGCCAATCCCAACCAGCCTGCAGACACATACGTGAAGGCAAATAATTATCATGTCTAGCCACTAAATTCTGAGATTGTTTGTTACACAGCAGAAGCTGACCAATATGGCTCCCCTGTGTATTGGCAGTGGAACACCTGCAGAGCTGGTTCACTCATTAATCTGGCTTGGATTTTGCTTTCATACGATAAGCATGGCAGTGTCAGAAAAAGACCAGGGATCAGACCACGGCTTACTGAGGCTGAGGGTGATTGTGTGAGCAACAAACTGGGATCAGACCCCCGGTGTCTTCACTTGGCTATGGGTGACATGGTAGGCGAGCATCCTGCTGTGGTTTCTTCCGTATCACTCCATATTCCCATGGAACGCTGGACTCCTAAGCTGAATGGGAGGCAAAGTACCACAATGTGCCTTGTGCGGGATCTGAGACTTTGCAACAGGAACCTACACAGGTTGATGAGCCAGAATTGGTTCCAGTGCTTCAGTGATATGAATTGTGTAGAGAGATTCTGCAAGCTTGGGAAACACGTAGTATTGTCACTATACTGAAGAGTGTGAAGGGCACGTGAAGAAGCTTACCTACTGGGACTGGGGTTGGCTGACTGATCAGAGCACAACTGCTCAGCTAATCACCTGAGAGCCTAAAATAAACTGGAGTGCAGCTGTGGATGACGGAAAATTTTCAACTCAGAGATAGTGGCTGGGAAACTCTCATACACAGGTGAAGGAAACCCACTCTTTTTGTACTTAAGTATCCATTCCTTGTGAGGGGCTAGATTGACAGGTGGGCAGAATTCTGTGCGAAGCAGCCTTACCCATGTGGACAGACATAGAACTTGCAATGGCCATGGGTTATGAACATGGTAATATTTTGCTCCCGGTTGTTGTGAAGATCAAACAAATTGTGTGTGTAAATCATTTAGTGCAAATCCTGCCTCATAATAAGTATACACTAAACATTAATCATTCTTATTAGCAGTATAATTAGAACCCCTTCAGTTGGAATGATCAAACAGAGAATATCATGGACTATAGAAAACAATGTAACATTTTCAAATCTGGAGCCACTCTGAATCATCACCTTCAACTGTTACGAAGAACATTTGAAGAATTGTAATGTTTTCTTGCAACAAGTTTCATAGAGGCAGTACACTGGGAAAACTGTAACAGGTAATCATGAAGAAGAAAATAATTGAGAGTAAGAAAGTCCTGTGGAAGTGCAATCACAATTGCTGAATTATAAACAGTAAGAGGCAATAAAAAGAAACTTGAAATATGATAGAATATTGATTCAGGGAATTAGGAAACATATTTAAGTTCCTGGGACTTAAAAGGAAAAAGATAAACAAATTCAAAGTGTTGAAAGAAAAGGTTAGATATAGAATTAGAAGATTCTCGAAAGAAAAGAGCAGGTAGAAGAAACACAATAAAGAAAAAATAGGGGGAAATGTTTGTAACCTGGAAAAAAAAGTGTGTAAATCTGGAAAGAGAATTCAGCAAGTACCACTCACAAATTAATTAAAAGCCACAGAGGCTTAGATAAATCATAAAGAAAGTTACATGTAAAAATTAAAGGGAGGGGTGCCTGGCTGGCTCAATTGGTGGATTGTGCAACTCTTGATCTCAGGTTGTGAGCTTGAGTTCCACACTAGGTATAGAAATTACTTTAAAAAAATTAAAGAGAAAAATCCTGAAAGCACACTGAGCCAGGTTAGAGGAAAACTATTAATTAAAAAACAAAAGTAAGACTTATATCAGGTATTTGTACAGTATTAAATGCAAGAAGACTATCTTGATATTTCAAAGGAAAATGATTTTCAACCAACAATTGTAAAATATTTACAATTTTGCAAATCTGACAGGTAATAAACTACATCTCAGTTTAGTTTTAATTTGCATTTGTCTTATTATAAGAAAAATAAAGCATCTTTTCAATGTAATTCTTTCTCTGCGAACTGTTCCTATCCTATGCCTGTTTATTACTTGGGCTGTGTTTTGCTTCTTAACTGCTGGAAACTTTTATTTTTTAATTTTTTTAAGATTATTTATTTATTTATTAGAGAGAGAAACTGAGAATGAGAGGGGAGAAGGTCACAGGGAGAAGCAGACTTCCCGCAGACCCGGGAGTCCGATATGGGACTCGATTCCCGGACTCCGGGATCATGACCTGAGCCGAAGGCAATCGCTTAACCAACTGAGTCACCCAGGCGCCCCAACTGCTGGAAACTTTTAAATATTGGGGAGATAAGCATACTTTGTAGTATAAGCTGCAAATATTTTTTCTAGTTTATTACATATACTCCTTAAAACTATTCCAGGCAGTCAAGGATTGGCCCAAAGTATAAATAATTAGTTCAAATAATTAGTAGTAATTAATAAAAAGCTGTAGTTGTTATCCAAGTAATTGTTGACAGGAAAGTATGTTTATAAAAGTTCATATGCATTTTGAACATAATTATTTAATAAGAATACACACGAGGTGCCTGGCTGGCTCAGTGGGTAGAACATGAGACTCTTGATCTCAGGCTTGTGAATTCAAGCCCCACCTTGAGCGTAGAGCTTACTTGAAAAAATTTTTGAAAAAAGAAAAGAATACACACATGAAAAATAAACTAACACTTGGAATGTAAGGCCTAAATAATCCCACCAAAACGAGGCAATGGAAATGGGAGGAGAGAATAAAATATCAAAATCATCAAACTTATATGGATGTATGTTGATATTGGTAGCCAAATATATGTTCAAATATATTTTCCTGAAATCTAAAGGTAACTACTAGTTTCTTATGACTCTTGTAACAAATTGGCAATTAAAGCAATAGTGAATTTAGTCTCTCACAGTTCTGGGGGTCCTTTTCACTAGGCAGAAATCATGGCATTGGCTGGACAGCATGGCCTCCAGAGGCTCTAGGGGAGAATCTGTTTCTTGCATCTTCCAACTTCCGGTGGCAGCCAGGATTCCTTGAACTGTGGCACATCATCCCACTTGCTGCCTCAGTGGTTACACTACACTGTCTTTGTACACTCTCCCCTCCTTCTCTCTCTTTGGTGAAATCCTTCTTTGTCTTTCTCTTGTGAGGACTCTTCTGATTGTATTTAGGGCTAACTCAGATAATAATCTCTCCATCTCCAGATCCTTAACATTATACCTGCAAGTACCCCCTTTTCTTTATAGGGTAACATTTACAGCTTCCAGGGATTAGGTTCTGACATTTTTTCAGGGGCAGGGGCATTATTTTGCCTATCATAATCACCGTTAACAAAATGAACATTTCAAATCACCAAATGGAAAGGAAAAAAAAAAAAAAGCAAGGCTACTAATCCAACATAGTAAATGATTTTGAAAAAAGATGAGAAAGTATAAAATAAATTAAAAGTTAAGGAAAACCAAGTATATCCATTTTTATAGTATATGCAAAAAGCTTGAATTCTATAAAATGAAAAAGATCCTTTTAGGATCAAAAAACTACCTCCAAGTATAAACTAATAATGGAAGTCCCAATAAAAATAATAAAAAGAAGTAAAAAATAAATTTATGGGCAAGAGATTAAATAAAGAAAGAAAGAGTGGCAAAATTCACATCAAAGGAGAACTCAAGGGGCGCCTGGGTGGCTCAGTGGGTTAGCGCCTCTGCCTTCGCCTCAGGTCATGATCTCAGGGTCCTGGGATCGAACCCCGCATCGGGCTCTCTGCTCAGCGGGGAGCCTGCTTCCCCCCCTCTCTCTCTGCCTGCCTCTCTGCCTACTTGTGATCTCTCTCTCCCTCTGTCAAATAAATAAATAAAATCTTAAAAAAAAGAAAGGAACTGAAATCGAAAATAATTCAGTGGGCAGGGCAGCTGGCTGACTCAGTAAACCAAGTGACTCTTGACCTCAGGGTCATGAGTGTGAGCCCCATGCTGGGGGTAGAGTTTACTTGAAATTTTTAAAAAATAATTAATTGGAGCAAAGAACCACTTTACATTGGTTAAAAGTAAAGTTCACAGCAAAAATAAAATGTTTAAGAATGTCTCTAAGCCAAATGACATACCTTTAAAATATATAAACAATTGATAGATTCAACTAAAACCACTAGTGAGACTATTTTAAATACCTCCATCTGTTTTTATAGATCAATTAGACAACAAATAATCAAGGAAATAGAGAAATTGAACAAGCAAGTATAATTACAAAGATATAAAGAAAATTCTTTTGAGTCAGCTCTGCCAGAGGTCACTTCGATTTATCGGCACGTATAAGAGAGAGTGAACCAAAATGCTCTATGTCTAATACAAAAACAGCAGATAGAAGGATGGATTGATGAGCTCAAGTTCGGTGAATTCCTGTGCGCTTAAGTGAGCAAATGCAATGTCTTACAGCAAATACCTTCAGTGGTATGCTGGTAAACGTTTTGCCACCAGCTCTCCAGGAGGAGACAAGGGCTCTCATTTGTAGTGTTTGTCCATTTCTGCGGTGTAAATACTCCCAGTCATGGCTAATTTCAAGCTAACTACGTGAAGTCACTAAAGGCAACATTAGGAAGACATACACCGTCGACTCTCACAGCAAGTATGAGTTGGCTCCAGCCTATGACCAATGCATTTCATTACTTAGATTACAAGCACATTTGTTTAATGAGCAAGGTTAACAAGCTTTCTGGTCACTCAAGTCTTATGGATAAACAATGCGTTCTTTTTTTTTTTAATTTTTTTTATATTAACATAATAATGTATTATTTGCCCCAGGGTACATGTCTGTGAATCATCGGGCTTACACATTTCACAGCATTTGCCATACCACATACCCTCCCCCATGTCCATATAAACAGTGCATTCTTGGGAGACATAACTAAATCTTTAAACATCTGAGTATCACAAAAACCCACTTGCTCCTATCATTAAACATAAAAACAAAAACTGATAATAATGCTAATGGGAACAGAGCATATTGAGAGGTAAGCTTACTGCTCCTCCTGGCTAATTTCCAATGGTGTTCCTTGTTTATTGTATCTTTGTGGCCACCAGAATATACATAAATGTAAAAAGAATAATTTCAACCTAGTACTTGCATACTTGTATCTACAGATAATTCTCTTCACAAAGCTTCTCATCAGATAAAACTTAGTCTTTTTTTTTAAATTTATACACACATGCTCACATGTGTAAAGATTTATGCCCTACCGAGTATACATTTCCTTTGAACATTGTTGGTCAATATGCAGTTTAACAATCACGAATGGTGAAAAAATTTAGAGAGGACATGATGATGATGAACTTAAAATATAGAGAGATGTACCTATAAATGTATAAACTATTGCTCATTAGTTTTGTGGTGGGGGGTTTTTTATCCAAGAGAAGAGGAGAGAGACAGAAACAGACTTTTTTTATGTGAAGAGAAGAAATTTAGACTCGTAATAGATTGGAAAATGATGGGTAATACTGGTCAGAAGAGGGGAGCCTAGGTGGCTCAGTCAGTTAGCGTCTACCTTTAGCTGGGGTCATGATCCCAGGGTCCTGGGATGCAGCCCATGTCGGGCTCTTTGCTCAGCGGGGAGTCTGCTTCTCCCTCTCCCTCTGCCAGCCACTCTGCCTGTTTGTGCTCTCTCTCTCTCTCTTTCTGTCAAATAAATAAACAAAATCTTTAAAAAAAAATACTGGTCAGAAGAAAAATGTTTTAGGCTAATGGTAAATACATAAATGCATTTGCTTAGAGGGTTTATAAGCATATAATTATGTAAATATGTATGCTCAGGCATATTATGTATTACATGGCAATAGAAACAGAATGTAGTAGATTAGTGGATTTATGAGAACATGTCTTGGTCAATTAATTAGATGTACGAAGACACTGGCAGGACAAGGAGGAAGCAACTGCTTGTTTATAATCCTGCAACCACAGTTGGCATTCCATCACATTGGAACAAAGGGTACAACTAAGACTAAACTGTTCAGACATCATTTCTAACCACCCCAAAGATTTAATTAAGATTAGGTCCAACTGAAAACCCAAAGTAGCAGTCACTTATACAAGACTGAAATAGATACTTCTTTCTTATGGAGCCTGGAGGGGTGGTCCTGGGCAAGACATCCTCTTATGACAGAGACCTGGGCTCCTCCTACTTATTCATTCTTCTGTGTGTAGCCTTAACTTTATGGTTCTAGATGGTAGTAACTTGCACCAAGTCACCAAATGGAGGAAGGGATGAAAGAGAGACAAAAGGCGTTTAGGAGCTATCTCTTAAGGAAGGTTCCTGGAAGCTACCATACTATATTTCCTTCTAAATCTCATTGCCCACATGACTAAATTTGACAGAAAGGGAGGCTTAGAAATGTTCTCTTTGTTCCTGACTGCCATGGACTCAGCCAAATAGTTTATTATTGTGGAAGAGGAGAAGGCATACTGAGGGATACCTGGGATACCAATGAATACTGCCTTTGAAACTACCAAGAACATTCTACTAGAGCAGATTAAGGGACTTTCTTCCATGTTACATTTTATTTATTTTTAATCTTCTTTCCTTCCTCCCTCTCTCCCTCCCTCTCTCTCTCTTTCCTTCTTTCTTTCTTTCCTTCTTTCTTTCTTTCTTTCTTTCTTTCTTTCTTTCTCTCTTTCTCTCTTTCTCTCTTTCTCTCTTTCTCTCTTTCTTTCTCTCTTTCCTTCCTTCTCTCTCTTTCTCCTTCCTTCCTTTCTCTCTTTCTTTCTTTCTTTCTTTCTTCCTTCTCTCTCTTTCTTCTTTCTTTCTTTCTTTCTTTCTTTCTTTCTTTCTTTCTTTCTTTCTTTCTTTCTTTCTTTCTTTCTTTCTTTCTTTCTTTCTTCTTTTCTTTTCTATTGTGTTATGTTAGTTACCATACAGTACATCATTAATTTCTGATGTAGCGTTCCATGATTCATTGTTTGTGTGTAACACCCAGTGCTCCATGCAATCCATGCCCTCCTTAATACCCATCACCAGGCTCACCCATCCCCCCACCCCTCTCCCTTCTAAA
>CM052810.1:117459872-117528351 GCA_028533885.1 Nasua narica | reverse complement strand
CAGTGTTCTATTAGTTCTAGGTGTATGATATAGTGATTCAACAATTCCATACATCACCCAGTGTTCATCATAACAAGTGTACTCCTTAATCCCTATCACCTGTTTAACCCATCCCCCACCAACCTCCCCTCTGGTAACCATCAGTTTGTTCTCTAGCTATAATTTAACATCAGTTGTTCTATAGCTAAGAGTCTGTTTCTTGGTTTCTCTCTCTATCTTTTCCCCCTTTTGCTTGTTTGTTTTGTTTCTTAAATTCCATATATGAGTGAAATCATATGGTAGTTGTCTTTCTCTGACTGACTTATTTTGCTTAGCATTATATTCTCTAGCTCCATCCATGTCATTGCAAATGGCAAGATTTCATACCCTTTTATGGCTGAGTAATTTTCCATTGTGTATATACCACATTTCTTAATCTACTTTCTTAATCTACTCATTTGTCAATGGACACGAGTTGCTTCCATATCTTGGCTATTGTAAATAATGCTGTTATAAACATATGGGTGCATGTATTCCTTGAATTAGTGTTTTTGTATTCTTTGGGTAAATACCAAGTGGTGTGATTGCTGGATTGGAGGGTAGTTCTATTTTTAACTTTTCAAGGAATCTTCATACTGTTTTCCACAGTGGCAGCACTAGTTGGCATTCCCACCAACAGTATAAGAGGGTTCCTTTTTCTCCACATTCTCACCAACACCTATTATTTCTTGTGGTGGGTTTTTTTTTTTTTTTTTCATTTTAGCCATTCTGGCAAGTGTGAGGTGATATCCCATTGTAGTTTTGACTTGCATTTTCCTGATAATAAGTGATGATGAGAATCTTTTCATGTGTCTAGTGGCCATCTGAATGTCTTCTTTGGAGGAATGTCTGTTCATAGCTTCTGCACATTTTTTAATTGGGTTATTTAGTTGTATAGTTTTTTTTATATATTTTGGACACTAACCTTTTATTGGCTAGGTCATTGGAAAATATCTTCTCCCATTCAGTAGCTTGCCTTTCAGTTTTGTTGATTGTTTCCTTCACTGTGCAGAAGCTTTTTATTTTGATGTAGTCCCAATAGTTACTTGGTTTTTGCTTTTCTTTATCTTACCTCAGGAGACATATCTAGAAAGAAGTTGCTACAGTCAATGTCAGAGACTTTACTGCCTGTGCTCTCTTTAAGAATTTTTATGGTTTCAGGTCTCACATTTAGGTCTTTAATTCATTTTGAGTTTATTTTGTATATGGTATAAGGAAGTGGTCTAGTTTCGTTCTTTTGCATGTAGCTCTCAGTTTTCCCAACACGATTTATTGAAGAAACCGTCTTTTTGATATTGGACATTATTTCCTGCTTTGTCAAAGACTACTTGACCATATAATTGTGGATTTATTTCTGAGTTTTCTATTCTGTTCCATTAATCTACATATCTATTTTTGTGCCAATACCATACTGTGTTTTTTTGAGATTTTATTTATTTGAGGGGGGAGAGAGAGAGAGGGAGAGAGAGAAAACACAAGCAGGGGGGAGGGGTAGAGGGAGAAGTGGACTTCCTGCTGAGCAGGGAGCCCAATATGAGACTTGGTCCCAAGACCCTGGGATCATGACCTGAGCCAAAGACAGATACTCAACCAACTGAGCCACCCAGATGCCCAGTACCATACTGTTTTGATTACTACAACTTTGTAATATAACTTGAAGTCAGAATTGTGATGTCCTCAGCTTTACTTTTCTTTTTCAAGATTGCTTTGGCTATTCGGGGTGTTTTGTGATTCCATACAAATTTTAGGATTGTCTGCTCTAGTTCTGTGAAAAATGTTGGCATTTTGAAAGGGATTGCATTAAATCAGTAAATTGTTTTAATTAGTGAAGTGCTATTTGCAGCGTGGTTTGTAGACCAATAACAGCAGCATCACCTGAGAGTTGGCAGAAATGCAAATCTTGGGACCTCACTCCAGACCTGATGAATCAGAATTTCTAGAGGGGGGTGGGACACAGGAGTCAGAGTTTTAATAAGTCCTCCAGGTGACTTTTAAGTACTGAAAGAAGCATTGTATTAGTAGATGGACTTGAATAATGTATCTAAACCAACTATTTTTGAATCCAACTTCTTCCCTGATCTTGTCACTATCTTTGCATAAAATATTAGCTGAAACTGGATGCAGATTTATTTAGTTAGTTTTATTTAGTTAGATTTATTTAGTTAGTTAGTTAGCCCAGATTTTGGAGGGAGGAAAGAGATTCCATCTATTAACAGAAGGAGCTGAAAAGTCACACCATGAAGGGGTTTGGATACAGGTAGTGGAATAATTCGTGGTCATTTTTGCAAATCTATAATACACTCAATGTTAAGGATAAGAATAGTATGTAAAGATCTCTGTCTAGTGTAAAACTAAATTAGTGATAAAATTATAAGCAATCAACCAATTCATATGTAATTAACTATAAAGTTAATAAAATTTTTACTTTTATGATAGTTATTCAACATCATAAGGCATATCCTGGATCTGGATCTGGAAAACCTTAGTCATGCCAAGCTTCATGGGCTTGATTCATTTTAGAAAAAAGGAAAATAGGAAGCAAATATAAGAATTCAAAACCAGACAAAAATATCAAGTTGAGACCAATTTATTGGCTATCTCAACTATTTTATTGAATTTCTGCCAGTTTGCACTTACCTTGTTGCAGGAAATTTTACTCATGAGAGAATTTAGTTGACTTAAGTTTCTGTGAACAGGACATTCACACATGTGTACACAAGCATACAGGTACATCCTTATACAAATTCTTCTCCTCCAAGGGGTAAATCTACTCTAGACAGCTCTTTGAACTCCAGTCAATTGAAAGTTTATATAATGTTAGCAGAGAAATGCTATAGAGTTCTATTATCTCCAGAATGTCTAAAAAACTATGTGAATGTAGAAAAGTATGTTTGTGTGTACAGATTTATATGTGGTTTAAAAATTCAGAATTTTAAAATCTTGGGTATACCTTGATGATTATCTCCAATCTTAGTTTTATACAAATGAAATAACTGAGTCCAGGAAATTAAGTGATATGATCATTCTAATGCCACTAATTTCTGAATTCAATGAAGAATTTAACCAACTCTCTAGTAGATATGGTGGATTGATGCTTAACATCTCTCCAATTTTCCTGTACTGTGGATACTGAAAAACTAATAACTATACTTCTCAGACTCCCTTGCAGCTAGGTTCTGGATGTGATTTAGGATCAACCAATCAGATGCATTTGCTACTGTGAAGTGTAGGCTGTGCTTCTGCTACATTTTTTTTCTTTGTTGTTGCCAAAAACAATGATCAAGGCATTTGCTTTTTTTGTGGGAGTTTTAACTAAGGTTCTACTGTTCAAAGACCATTCCATGATGTCTTTTTTTTCATATTTCAAAAATTTCATATTTCATTTTTTCATTTATTTCATATTTCATTCAAAAAACCATTTATTTATTTTGAGAGTGGGGGAAGGGCAGGGGGAGAGAGAATCTTAAGCAGACTCCACACTGAGTGCAAAACCCCATGCAAGGTTCTATTCCACCACCCTAAGATCATGACCTGAAGGGAAATCAAGAGTTGGAAAACTAACGGACTGAAGCACTCAGGTGCCCCACCATGATGTCTTAATAAAGGTGTAGACTGTTCTTAGCCGGTGTGGCACAATCCTGGAGCCAGCAGCAGTGAAGACAACTTCCTGAACGTGACAGGTTCCAATCCTGTTGGTTTGCTCATCTTGAAGGCTTATTAGCTATAGAAGTGGAGGAGTGGTTCTGGAACTGGAGGATTCCTGACTATCGAAGATTCAGGAGCTACCTTGGCACCTATATTAGTTTGCTTGGGCTGCCATAACAAAGTACCACAGAACGGGGGGACTCAAAACAAAAATTTATTCTTTCAAAGTTCTGGAGGCTAGGAGTCTGAAGTCAAAGGTGTCAGTAGGGCCACGCATGCTCTCTCTGAAGGCTCTAGGGACACTCCTTCCTTGCATCTTCTAGTTTTTTATTGTTGCTGGCAATTCTTGGCATTCCTTGGCTTATGGATACATTATGGCCATCTCTGCCTCTAGTTTCACAGGTCCTTCTCTCATGTGTCTATGTCTGTTCTGTTTTCTCTTCTTTGAAGGACCCCAACCGTTCCATTAAGGCCTACCCTAATCCAGAACAACTTCATCTTAACTTGAGTGTATCTGCAATTTCCTATTTCCAAATAAGGCCACATTTCTAGGCTTCAGGGTAGCCATGAATTGGGGGGATACTATTCAATCTAGTGTAGTGCCCCAATACTGCAATGTAACTATAGGAATCTTTCCTGAAAATTCAACCCAGACTCAGTCCTTTTATTCGTTCTGCAAGATCTGAAGGACTTTTAATGTCCTGGAATAAATCTTACTTTTTAATTAGCTAGAATGTATTCTGTTTGTTGCAAATGAACTCTGACAATATATTTTTATACATATTTTTCCTTAAGTGTTCAAGGACTTTTGTTTTTGCTTTTTGATCATGGTGTTGGTAAAAGAAAATGCTTCCTAATTTGAAACCTAAATTTTTCATAACCGGTTTTTGAAATCTCAAGAGTTTTGTTTTTAATTGCTGTTTCTGGGTCTAACAATAATTAGATTCAGAGGAGGGGGAAGAGAACTTTATTAGTTAATTGGGCAAGTAAATTTGTTATCTGAACTTAACAGAAAAAACTGAGGCCCAGAAAAAAAGAAATGATTTAATGTTTTGCGACTAATAAGGGACTAATAAATCCAACAATAATGTTCTTTCTGCTGTTCTGTTCCATGAGGTACTTTACTCGAGAGGAAGAGGGTAGTTGAAGGATTTTAAGTATCTGACTGATAGATTAAGATGACAAAAATGATGTAATTATCCAGCAAGAAAGCCAGTTTGAAAGAAGACCTTCTAAATCTAAGGGAGTATTGTTCCCTTCGAATAAATCACATTGGGAGCCCATGTAGTTATTTTAAGTATTGCCCCAAGTATTTTGAGTCTTTTCTGTTGGGATTGCCATTAGAACTGGAGTCGCACTCTTTTGAATATCCTCACTGGCAAGTTTTTCTCTTTTTTTGCAGTGGCTTTTTGCCTTTTAGAGTTGCTCTGATTTTAAAAACAGGCCAAAAGTTGTTCAAAGTGTAGTGAATAAAATGGATGATCAGGCAATGATTTGTGCAGCACACAATCCCACAAATGTTTTAGACTTTCTGCATAATAAGCCTGACTGACTGTTTGACCTTGAAGATTAATTCAGCAGGGACAATACCATTTATGTTGAAGAAACAAATTAGCATTGTCTTCATTTGTTATTCAGTCAGGCAATCTTTCTTAGATGTTTGGTTTCTTGGAGTTTTCCATTGAAGGCATTGGCATCTTCTTTTCAGGTCATACTGAAAATATCAAGTTTTATCAAGTTTCTATTGTCCTCCAGAAAACATTACTTTGTTCGGCTTTTCTTGAAAGGTCAGAATAAATGTCAGGTCCTCCCTGTTACTGTTCATCACCTTAAATGCATGGCGTAGTCTTTACAATGTCTTTGCTTTCACTCAAATTCCCTTTTGGAATGAAGCTGTTTCCTGGTTCTTAAACACAGGAAAAGATGCTCATCGTCCCTCCAAATGAGAGAAACAAAATTAAAGCTACAGTCGCACTTTTTTTTCACCTACCAGATGGGCCGAGATCAGGCAGTACTGTAACCACAGTATACTGAAAAGGGAATCTCATACATTGTTAGCAGGAGCGTAATTCAGTACAACCCCTATGGTAAGTAACTTAATATCTTTTGAAATGAAAAATGCACATATCCGTTGATAGAGCTGTCCTACTTCTAGGAATTTTTCTACAGGCACACTGGGACAGGTGCAATATCATATGTGTGCATATTGTTCATTGCAGTTGTGTTTGTGACAGCAAGAGTCCATCAATAGAGGTCAGGTTAAATCAATCATAACACATTCATGCAATGGAATATTAATTAGCTTTTAAGAAGAATAATTATGAAATGTTCTATATCTTGCTTTGGGAAGTGGTTATACTCCTCTATTCAATTCTCAAAATGTATCAAATTGAATCTTGCCTCTTCGTGAATGCATATTATGCCTCAGTAAAAAAAAAAAAAGAAAAGATGGATGGCATAGAGTTAGGTCTAAATAATAATAATAAAAAAGACTCCATGACACCTTTTCTGAGATACTTGTTAAGTGGAAAAAAGTGGAGCTATGAATCAGTACGTATTGCCATTAGTAGAGAAAATAATATATTGACATAGTTGCATATGCACAGAGTATCTCTTGAAGGATACAAGGTAGTAGTTGTTGTCTCTGGAAAAGAAAGCCACGTGGGTGGAAGATAAGGGCAGGAAGGAAATGTAGTGTTCACTCTACACCTTTTCTATCTCTAAATTTTTATAACTTGTACATGGAATGTATATTCAAAAAGAAAATAAAATTTTTAATGAAGCTCTTTTGCAATTTTGTCATCAGCCACTATTCCCAAATTTAATTGCTTATTGCTTATTATTTAGTTGCTTAATTACTCTGATTCCGTCAACAGATATATGAGCCTCTTGGGTTACTGGACTGCTGCTTTTCATTTCACAATAAACATTCTTGCTATCTTTTAAGAAAACGTTTGTGCCAATAAAATAGCATTTCACTGACATAATGTTACCTCCATCACAGGATGTTACCCTCCAGCCACAGGAAGACAAAATGGTAAGCTTGCTATGATTCTTGATATTCAGATAATGTGTGGATTAGTAACACAAGAAACTGATTTTTTTCAAAAATTTCTTTTATGTTTTAATGAAATTTTTAAAGATTTAAACTAATAAAAATGAAAAAATATTGGGTTATTTATTGAAAGATGTTTCAAAGTTCTATAAGATTACTTGGCCTTTTCTAATCTCTTGACTTGTTTATATACACCACTATCCTTTGTATTTGAGGAACAATTGATTTGAAAATTATTCACTACTTGACTGAGTTAACTGCCTCCATTTAGTTAATGGACCACAAAGTACTGTCATATAGCTTTTACTTGATTTGAAGACCAAACTAATAAATTATTTATATTATTGAAACTAATGATTATCATTTTAAAAACACAGATTAACAACAAACATTGTCCATGCAGTGTTATTGGTGGTGCACAAAGGTAGTCTTAGAAGTAATATTTATAATATTTGAATGGAAGTATAGAGGCACATATGGAATATTTGTGTCCAAACTCAAAATTGCCAAAAATCATTGTTTTACAAAAGAAAGAATAGGGGGCGCCTGGGTGGCTCAGCTGGTTAAGCCACTGCCTTCAGCTCCTGTCATGATACCTTAGTCTCAGGATCGAGTCCCATATCAGGCTCCCAGCTCTACAGGGAGTCTGCTTCTCCCTCTGACCTTCTCCCATCTCATGCTCCCTCTCTCTCTCTCTCAAATAAATAAATAAAATCTTAAAAAAAAAAAAAACATTAAAAAAAAAAAAAAGAAAAGAAAGAATACTCCATTCCTGGCTCTCTGCAACCTTATCTTCTGGCTTTAAGTCTCATTAAACTGCATCACACATCAATAGTCATTTTAAAGTTAAATTGTAATTTAATTTAGTTAATAAAATTTTGTTTAAAAGTTTTAATGAAATAATAAAAAATATGCCTTGTCAAGTAATAGAGGGCTGTAGTGCAAAGTTTAATTTTCTGACTTTGGAGTTGGACAGAGCAGATTTGAATCTTGGCTCTGCTACAGATAAAATGGATTAGGGTTCAGTTTAAGTTTCTTAACCGTTATGCCCTTCCCTCTCCATCTATAAAAATAGGTCACAAAATGTGACCTACATCATCAAGTTGTCGGTGAAGATCAACTGATAGAATGTAACTAAAATTCTTGGTACAATGTCTCCATAAACTGTAGTCATTGTTATCATTGTGAAAGGAATTAGAGACATTATTGAAAATTACCACAAAGTAATATATTATGATCCAAAGTTATCCTTGTTATGAGGGTTAAAATTTCATTCATTCACTCAGTGATTGAGTCATGTGTGGGGTTCTGAAACAAAGTCACACTGAAGTCTTCTTTCTATCAAAGAAGAAAACCTCTCTTTAAATCAACATAGGTGCGCCTGGTGGCTCAGTGGATTATAAGCCTCAGCCTTCAACTTAGGTCATGATCTCAGGGTCCTGGGATCGAGCCCCGCATTGGGCTCTCTGCTCAGCGGGCAGCCTGCTTCCCTTTCTCTGTCTCTCTGCCTACTTGTGATCTCTTTCCTCTCTGTCAAATAAATAAAATCTTTAAAAAAAAATAAAAATAAAAAAATAAATCAACATAAAAGGACCTCTGGGTGGCTTAGTGGTTCAGCATCTGCCTTTGGCTCAGGTCATGATTTTGGGGTTCTGGGACTGAGCCCCAGTGTCTGGATCCCTGCTCAGCAGGGATTCTGCTTCTTCCTCTCCCTCTGCTCTTCCTCTCCCCTCGTGCTTTCTTTCTCTCTCTTTCTCTCAAATAAATAAAAATCTTTTACTAAATAAATAAATCAGGGTAAAAGCTTAATATTTGTGGGTAGATCTGATTAATTTATGACAAGAACATTCTTTCAAGACTTTTCATTTTTGAACCCTTGCTGTATTAATACCATATGAAGTCTAAATTGTTTTCAGTGGCTCTTCTCCATTCTGCTCTTCTTGCCCAGCTCCAGGGGTCTCTCCATCAAACCCAGGCCACCAGAGAATGGTTAAAATAGGACCTTGTGGCCCAATAACTTAAATGTCTAGTTAGAGAGTTTTTGAAGCAAAACTACAGTCTTACACACTGGACCAATCTCCCTGGCCCCAAGGGATGTATTATGCGTTTACCTGTCTGTCTGTCCCATTATATGTTAAACTTTGAGAACAGGGACAAGTCTCGTTCATCTTTCCATCATTCCACCATCCTATGCCCAAAGCTCCCACATCATAGGTACAAAGTTTGTTACTTTAAAATTATGCACTGAATATTATTTTATTCTAACCATTTCGATGAAAATATTTTTTAAAAGAGTTCCTATTTCAACAGTTCTTATTTCAAATGGACTGTCTTTTTTTTTTTTTTTTAAGATTTTATTTGTTGGAGAGGGAGTGAGTGCGTGAGCAGGAGGGAGGGGCAGGGGGAGAGGAAGAAGCAGACTCCCTGCTGAGCAGGGAGTTCGGTCCCAGGACCCTGAGACTGTGATCTGAGCCTGTTATTTGTTAGATCTGACTCTGGAAAGCCATCAGTGACCATCGAATCTTTTAAAGTTGTCACCTTGCAGGGAACCCCCTGGCTCTGGTGTTTTTCCAATTGTGGCTTTCGTGTGTCACAGTGAATATTCTCAGGTCCTCACAGTTATTTGTAACTTGGACTGCCCAGTAAAATCATCTAGATGCCCAGTTTCTACCAGCAGGTATGGCTTAGTAGAATATAGGCCACCCCCAGGCCTGAAGAGTTTTGACAGGATGCACAGGGGAGTCTGATGCCCAGCCAGACTGAAAGACACGAGGATCGCCTGTGCTTTACTCCCTGACCTAACCCGAACATGGGCTCTCTGGAGGGTTTTTTGTGGGGTTTTTTTTGAGACATGGTATGCAAAGTTTGCAGAGTGGTGTTCCACGGGTCTGATGTGGGCTAAAAATGTTTGGCCTGCCTGGTATTGCTCCGTAATTGTGAAATATTTCAAACATACAGCACAGTAGGGATACAAAGGTAATAAAAACTCACGGACCTGCCATCCAGTCTAACAAATCTTATCATTTTGCTGTATTTATTACAGATTTTTATTAAAGCGATAAAACATCACAGATGCCGTAGACGCTTTGTGTGCCTTCCCCCGGCCTATCCTCTCCACGTAATGACTACCCTGAATTTGGAGTTTATCATTCTGATCCATGTTTCACTAAGTAGGTCCTTGGTCAAAGACTCTGCTTAGTGTTTTGTTGTTTTTACACATTATGTGCATGGTACCAGATTCTGTGCAGCATTGTATAAAATTGGGCCAATATTTTAAAACTGAAAAATTTCACATGAAATCAGATCCGTTGGCTTCTCTTGAAACAACCGGAAGATCTGGCAACATTGGGCTAGCTTTCTGGCAGGACAGCGTGCCGTGCTGGTCCAGCGCTGTTTGGAGTGACACGGTCCCTCGGCTCATGCTGTGTAGACATATGCCCTGGCACCTGGACTGTGTCTCCTTTGATGCCGGTCTGGCCCCTGACATTGAACTTCCTTCCACCCAAATTCTTTTCTTTCTTCAAGGCCATTTCTGCTGTCCTCTTATTTTTTTTTTTTATATTTTATTTATTTATTTGTCAGAGAGAGAACGAGAGTGAACGAGTGAGCGAGCATCAGCAGGGGAAGCGGCACGAGGAGGGAGAGGCAGTCTCCCAGCCCAGCAGGGAGTCCGATGTGGGACTGGATCCCAGGACCACAGGATCGTGACCTGAGCCAAAGGCAGATGCCCAACCGACTGAGTCACCCAGGCGTCCCCTGCCATCCTCTTCCAACTGCTTGATTTCAAAGGCATCGACCTCTCCAAGTATTTCTACCTTCCTGTAACATCTGCCTCTCCTTCTGCGATCTCCTCACTTTTGTCTGAAATTCATTTTAATTTTCTTGCCATTTCCTGCTACTTCTCTTAGAATCCTTGACTTTTGCACCCGAAGAGCATAGTGTCGCTTTGTCGTTGTTGCTTAGACTTTGCCAGTCAATAACAAAAGAAGTTATTTATTTGATCGGCAGACTGACCTGTCAGATGACATCTCTGTGACCTCTAGTTGTTCATATGTTTTGGTAACTTTAGGGGGTGGTTGGGGCCCTGGGAGATTGGACACTGGATCAAGTGGGGTTTTATGAGCTATACAGTTCTTCAGGGTGGAGGTAGTTTTGTCTTTTATTTTCTTACAGCATTTGGCAAAGTGCCATGCAAATTTTAGTCCCTAGAAATGTACTTACTGAATGAAAGAATATTAATACGTTAAGTTACAAGTGTTTTATTACATACCCCTCCTTACAAGTCAGGGCACCCCTGGTCCTTCTTTGTCTCAGAATGCGCGTAACCCGAGATACCGCTCCTGCTAAAGATCTGAGTTGGGCAGGGAGGCCAGAGAGGCAGAGATGGTAGGGTATTCAGGGTTTGTGGATAGTTCTGATAAGAAGATTTTTTAATAGGAAGAGGGAGGCATTGAGATATCCTTGGTATTTAGAAGAATCTGAAGGTGAGAGGGATGACCCAAATATTTTCCAAAAGTGCCCTTTTGTGTAATGAATGGGATTCCTATTTGAGATTCTTCAGTGGAGTCAGCACTAAAGAATCAAATTGCTTTTAATTACATTTTAATATCATTCTGCCTGGGACAGGACTATCAGGTTTTAGACAGATTACATCATGAAAGAAATATGTATGTCACACAGATTTACCGTAATGCCTTTGGATGTTTTAGAAAAGGGCAAACCTTGCTAAATATGGAGGTCTACCCCTATTGGTACAGAGATTAGGGCTTCCAGTGAGACCTCTCTCTATCAGGACCGGAAACCTCTCTACCATGGTCAGAAACCTCTGAGATTAATGAAGAGGCATTAACTGTTACCAGAGCAATTTTGTCTGTAATATAAAATGCAATAGAAAGCCAAGTTCAAGAGCTGGTCAGGAAATAAATGAAAACACATGTCTGCAAGTCCTAAGTCATATAAGTTTAATTCCTTAATCACATGTGATGAATTTAAGAAGCAGTGTCTTTGCAATAATTCAACTTAAAATAGATTTAATTCTCTTTTTCCACTTATGGCTGGGAAATAAGCACTAATGACACCTTAACACTAAATTGTGTTAAATCTAATAAAATAGAATCACACCAGTTCTGGACTTTAGATGATAGATAGCATCAGCTGTGCCAGTGGAAAGCACATGACATTTCTATCAGTATGCTAAGTGGGAGAGGTTTTCAAAGTTGGAAAGGTCCATATATTCTTGAACGCATTTTTCAGATGGACATTTGACATTTTTGCCAAGAATTCATTCAGATATTTACTCTGCAGGTTTTTTTTTTTAATAATATTAAAAGCCAGTTGTAAAGTCCAGGGTTTTGGTAGTGTGGTGGCTCCAAAGGAGTGGCTAGTTTCCATTAGTGCTCTTTGCTAAAGTTGGTCCAAATAAAATGCAGTTGGCTACAGAACCAATCCTGCAATCCTGCTCTATTAGTTCCCTAGGGCTCCTGTAACAACGTACCACAAACCGAGTGACTTAAAATAACGGAAATGTATTCCTTCACAGTCTGAAGTCAAGGAGTCCAAAATCAAGGTCTTGGCCGTGTTGGTTCCTACTGGAGGTTCTAAGGGAGAATCTGTTCCATGCCCCTCTCTTAGCTTCTGGTTGCTGTTGGCAATCTTTGCATTCCTTGGTTTATAGACCTATCCCTCCAGTCTCTGCCTCCCTGGTCTCATGACATCCTCTCTGTGTGTGTCTGTGTCTCTGGATCCAAATTTCCTCTTCCTAGAAGGGTACCGGTCATTGGACTAGGGCCCAACCTAATCCAGTATGACTTAATCTTAACTTGCTTACATTTGTTAAGACCCTATTTGCAAATGAAGTCATATTCACAAGAATTGGGATCTAGGACTTCAGAATATCTTTTTGGGGGACGCAGTTCAACTTACAGTCCCTCCCTTCCCCTGAGACCAGCCCCCACCCCGAGTCCCTCCCGGTCCAGAATTCTGGAGCCACTACTGTGTGCGGTGGGTCACTCATGTTGCACATACCAACTCACTTCATCCTTTCAACTGCCTGGTCATCCTGGGGTGATTGTCCTCACTTTAAGAAAACAGGCTCAGAGAGTTTAAGCTGGCGGCTGGTAAGTGCAGACCAAGTATTTCAGTCCACCTATTACTGAAACCGATTTCTTTTTTTTTTTTTTTTACTATGTCTTGCCATCACCCTAACTCAAAAACATTGGAACCTTGTCTTTGGAAGCAATTGCTTGAATTAAAATCCAACTCTTTCATAATTTTACCCTCAAACACAGTTACTGAAAGAATAAGTATGAAAGAGTTGGAGATGGAAGATATGGTGATAGCTTTTCTTCCCACCCAAGAACATCTGGCCTTTTCCCACCATGCAATGGCAGTGACTTTACAGTAGATTAGAGGTTAGCCATGGGAGAAAGACCATCTGTCAATCAAGAGCCTCCCATTCCTACAGTAGATGTATTTTTAAAACATTTTATAAATTGTACTTGTGTACATCTACTTTTTTTTTAATGCATTGGGGCAATTTGATTTTTAAAGGACTCTCATCTGTCATTAAGTTCTATTTCCCTGCTCTTTAAATAATTCTTCAATCTACCCCCTCATCATTGTCTTCAATATCATGAGCTTTATTCACATGCACATTTCTCTAACTTGACTATAGCAGTGGCTTTCAAATAGGTCTCTCCGCCTCCAGTTTCCTCCCATGTAATCCACCCTTGACATAGCAGACTCATTCTGATGTCTAAAAGCGTGTTTTTATGCATTTGAAAAGTGTTATATTCATTCAACAAATATTTACTGAGTATATGCTAGATGTTATTCCAGGCACTAGGAAACAGCAGTGAAACAGAGGAACAAACATTCTTGCCCTCAGGGAGCTTAAATTCTGTACAGTTCATGATTGCCATTATTATGTCTCTTTCTCCTACATATTTTGTTACAAATCTTGGCAGATAAGGATAACGATGATGATGACATTGGTAAGGGTTTTCACTGAGCATTTACTATGTGTCAGACATTATCCTGAGTTTCTTACATACAAATTATGTTGTAACAACCCACAAGGAAGTTATTATGATGTTGATTGTGTGAATGAAGAAATTGAGACATAGTTTAATAAGTTCAAAGTCAGAGATAAAAAAATGTTGGGGGCAAGATTTGATTCTGGCACTTTTTTCTTCAAAGCTGTGACCACATCTTCTCTCAGATGTTCAAAGAGCTGTAGAGGAGGAAGAAACTTCCTCTCACTTCTCAGATTTAGTGACTGGAGGCCTGAGAATTGAACTGACAAAAGACAGATTAACGGAGGAAAAAAATAGTTTGCGGATGTGCAGTAATCATAAATGTAAGAGTACTCAGCGATAAATAACTCAAAGAGGTGGGTAAAATTGGGGGCTTATAGACCATTTTAACAAAGGGTGATAAATTGTGGGGCAGTGGTTAGACAAAGGAAATAGGGGTTTGGCTCCTAGCGGGGGTAAATCATGGGATGGTGACTGGGAAATGTGTAAGATAAACTAAGGATAGACACAGATTGTTCATGCGGATGCATTTCAAGGCCATTTCCTGATAAGAGTCATTCTCCTCTTTCTGGTATGGAAGAGGGGACACCTTTACAAATGGAAATTTCCTTTATGAATGGAAATTCCATTTACAAATGGGAAATTTATGCCCTGATTTTAGGCAGATAGGGGAGAGCAGAGAGCTCTTCCTGTGTCTGTCGTTTCTTAATTGCCTTCAGCTCCAAATAGTTCTTATGCCAAGTGGCATATTTGGGGTCGCAGATTCTGATCCCCTTACAATATTTATGAATAACTAACTGAACGCTATAGAAGCTCTTTGTAAAGCAAATAACCACTGCACTACTTTGTTTATAAGATGACAATTTAGTATAAATAGTTTATCTAAGGCAGCAGTTTGCTCTTCAGAGGCGATGTCTGGAGATATTTTTGATAGTCAGGACTGGGAGCGGGGGTACTACTGGCATCTAATGAGCAGCGGTCAGGAGATCAGACCTCTAGACCACAGAAACTCTCTGGCACAAAATATCAGTAGTGCTGAACTTGAGAAACCCTGACCTATAATGAGGCAGTTGTAAAAGCTTAACAAAATTTAGACTCTTATTTTTTCCTCTGTTTTAAAGTCTCTGACTGAATGTATTCTTTATGTATTGAAGTAAAGCTTGTTTATATTTTAAAGGCTTACTCCCCTGCCATCTTTCAGGTTAAATTTAGTAGTGGGCTTTCAGGGAAAATTGCCTATCGGTTGAATACTTTTTAAATACACATATTTCTAAGTTTTAAGTACCACTTTATTCAAGTGCTTATAAAAAACATTAACTTAAAAGTTTAATGGATGCTTTTATAATTTTATAATTTAAAAATGGAATTCAGGTTCTGTTCTTTAAATATAAAAATGATTCCGAAGGCCACCCATAGTAAACATTCTTCTCTAAACCCACCTACTGGTGGTAGTGATGGCTGTGCACTGAGGCAACCAACTTTTGCAAATCGTCATTCTGGTAGCCATTTGGAAAGTGGTGGGCTGGGTACAGATATCTGGTATGTGACTATGGAACAGTCGTTCTTTGTAGGAAACTAAGTGATGTGTCTTTGACTCAAATCTGTGCTATTGGTCCTGACAGCATAATGTTTTCCAATTAAGTTCCAAGAACTTTCCTGGCCTTCACGGTCTCACTTCATGATTTGAAATTCAAAATATAAATTCATATGACAGAATGGAGGTCATATTTAATATAGTCATTTTTCTTTTCCCTTAAAGACAGTCCTTAAAAGTTTTTGGGGGTAGGGAGCAGCCCTTGAAAAGAAGAGGACCCCTGTTCCCTGTTACTCTCCTCTGAAAATATCAGAGGCCTAGAATTTATTTGTTCATGAAGTTGTCTGTTTCTGGACAGACATTAAAATCATTACGCAGTTTTTGAACAGGCATGCATAAAAGATGTACATTTTCTTAGTTCAGCATAAATTTCTGGTTATAGACCAGAGCACCATAGTTGCTTTACCCCATCTGTTCCATAATGCTGAGAGAGAAAGCACACTCATTTTAGTTTACATCACATCATGTTCGATTAGGCAAAACATTTCTCCTAATGAATTTCTGAGTTTCCTGATTGTCCTCAAAAAAATTGAGATTTTTGGGTATAAACTCAGAAGACAAAGTATCACAATCTTTCTTAGAGCTCTTTTTTTTTTTTTAATTAATGCTCATTATTCTAACGCATTTATTCAGTAGTCGCTGTCATGAATACTATACAAGATAATTTTGGCAAAATGACCAATAGGACCATTGGTTCACTGCACCATTTCTGCTTAAGACAAGAATGGTGTAATCTTGGTCATTACTACCAAGGGAACACAGGGAACATTCAGTGTGAAATATGACATCTATAATTAGGAAGACCTATGGTTATACCACAGCAGTTTTACAGATGAAATAATCTTGGGAGTGTTAAAAAAAGCAGCAATTAATCAAAAGTTTTCAGCAGTTTATTTATGAGGCAGTATGCTCTGCAAAAGAAATGCCTTCTATCTTTTGTTGTAAGGAGTTAATATGGCATGTTATTAAGAACATAGAATTTGAAATAAAGTGTCCAAACTCCTTACATTTTTTAAATGCTAACTTTATAGGCCCTTGTATCACTTCCCTGGGATCCAAGCGGCTGGGAACAAATGAAGAAAAGTCTGAACAGCCAGGGACCTAAGGAATCATGTTTCACTCGGGGGAGGGGGGGGAAATAGAAGGGCTGAGATTAGATTAGACAAGGTGGGAAAGGGATATTGGCAGGTAATGCGCCGGAAAGTTACAACTTGGGTTATTTTTTAACTGGCGTCCTACAAACGGCCCGCGTGTAGGTGTCTCTCTTGCTAACTTGTAAATGAACTTCAGGGTCTCCTTCGCTGGGGCGACTTCTGAATCTGAGAACCTGGAGGCGGTTCAACGACCCCGCCCTCGGGGGCCCCAGGGGGCATCTTCTGGAGAGCCTGACGGTCTGGGACGCGGGCCCCCGAAGCAAACACAAACCCTTGCTCCCCCTCGGTAGAAACTTCCCCGGCCTCGAGCAGCGCGGCAGGGGGCGGCGGGGCGGCGGTTCCCCACGCGGAGGCAGAGAACTGCGTGCGCGAGGCTCGGGGCGCGCGGCGAGCGCGGCGGCGGCCGCCGCCTCCTCCCCACCCCGCCTCTGCCGGCGCTGCCTCCTCCCTCCGCCAGGCTCGGCCTCCCTCGCTCCCTCCCCTCGAGGCTGGCTCCGGCGGCGGCGGCGGCGGCGGCGGCGGCGCGGCGGGGAGGGCGTGCGCCGGCCGAGAGGTGTCGGTGGTGAGGGAAGGCAAGTTTCAAGTGGAAGGTCGTCCGCCGGCCGGCGCGTCCTCCCGCTCTCCTCCGGCAGCATCATGGCGGAGCCAAGCGGCTCGCCCGTGCACGTCCAGCAACCCCAGCAGACAGCTCCGGTGACAGCGGCGGCGGCGGCGGCCCCAGCGGCCGCGACACCAGCGGCGGCCCCGGCAGCGCCCGCGGCCCCGGCTCCGGCGGCGCAGGCAGTCGGCTGGCCCATCTGCAGGGACGCGTACGAACTGCAGGAGGTTATCGGTCAGTGCGGCGGGCGCGGCGGGGCCGGCCCAGGCCGGGCGCCGAGGCCGGGAGGGAGGCACGGCCGGGGGCGGGAGGGGGCGCGGGGTGCTGGGCTCGCCTGCATGCACGCCCGAGAGGCAGAGCGGCCGGCTTCGGGGCCTACCGGCTTCAACAGTTTTTTTGTTTTTGTTTTTGTTTTTTTAATTTATTTGTTCGTTCTCTGAGCGCTGGTGCTGCAGGAGGCGGCGCGGCGGATGTGACTCGCACTGCAGACGAGCCGCATGCTGCAAACTTTTATCTCCCGGATCACTGGGGCGGCGGAGCCGGGGACCCGGCAACCCGCCGCATCACCCTCCACCCGCGCGGTGGGGCCGCAGCCCATGGCCGGTGGCCACGCGGACTGGCAGCTGCGGGTGGGGTGGGGTTGCGGGGGCGCCGCCCTGGGCTTCCAGCGCCCCCGCGCTGCGCCCGGGGGGCCGCGTCCTGGGGGACTCAGCGGGCGCAGCCGCGCCTCTGCTCTCCAAGCTCCGCGCCTCCGCCTCTTGTCAGCAGCCTCTCGCCGTGGGTAACGGGGCCACGTAGGAATCGCGGAGGCCCGGGTTCTTCCCCGAGGCCAGGGAGGATGCTGGTCTCCCTTCCTGACAGCCGCTGCTCCACGCCCGTCTTGCAGCCCGGCGCGCCCGGGTACCCGCCTCTCGGTGCCCTGGCGCGCCGCCTGCCGCCCAGCCCGGCAGCCCGGCAGCCCGGGGAAAGGCAGGCGCCCTGGCCTCCTTTCCTGCACCGGGCCGGTGCTTTCCTCCGGTTCAGGGCCGGGCTGCAACAGTGAAACCTGAGGCTTTGCGTGAGCTGCTTCCTGCCATTCGGTGCCATCTAGTCGGCTCACAATATCACCTTATCTTACATTTTTAAAAACCTGGCAAAGTCAACGGCAAGAAGCCGGTATTACTTTTCGTTGGGCCAAGCACGTGAAAGGCCCAGAGATTTGTGTTGACCCTTCACTTAGAACCTTTCCTATTGGGTCATCCTTTTTCAGAGTCTTGTTAAACCTAGTTCGGGAAGCCTCCTGGCGAAGTGGACCCTCCGCTTGTAACCTTACTGGGGCTGTGATGGGATGCAGCTTTCCCATAGCTGGATATTCAAGTATGGTGATGAAAAAGGAATTTAGGATATTTACATTAAATATGGGTGTTTTTTTTGCTTTTCTTTAAAAAAAAATCCTCCAGCCCTCCTTTAAAAATTTAAAAACAAGAGAATTTCATTAGGCATTTAAATGAGTCTTTATCACCTGCTTCTGTGTGAATGAAACAGCATTGACTGAAACACACATGTATTTCATATATATGAGGAAATGATGGGCAGACCAGTCACCTAGAATATGAAAACTTCACATAATCTAAAATAGACCTCTCCATAAAATTCTTTGAAAACTCAGACTTTTCACAACTTTGGGCCAGGGATTCTCAAGGGATGTGTCTTTGTGTCACTGCCTGGATTAAATCACTTTATGGACTTCTCAAAGCCTATCCAGTGAAAACTGCTTTAACCTGGCATATAAGCCCCTTCAATTTTTTTGGTGTTGACCCTTCCCAGCGTCTGCTTGTGTTGATTGTACCCTGAATATTCTGCTGTCCTATGACACATCTGGTCTCCCATTCCTTGTTGCCTGGGCATAGGCTCTTCTTCTCATCCAAGTGCCCATGTTTGTAGGCAATCTTATGCAGCTTCCAAGGCCAGAGGAAATTTTCCTTGAGAAACATTTTGCTTTTTCTGGGGCAAAGTACACTGGCTTCCTCTGCACCTCTTTTTACATACTTTATAGCATGTGATCCCCTATTTTTTATTTGTGCCACAAAGCCTGTGGCCCTACTATGTCCCAAGCAATGTGCTAGATGTTAGCAGTATGCACGTTCATAAAAATGGTGCCTGCCCTCAAGGACCCCGTGACTTTATGTAATCGATTCTATAAGATGTGATGAGTGAGCTCTGGGAGAGCACAAAGGAGGAGGGCGCCTGGGGATCACAGGAACACCAGAATTTAGTTGTAATCAGTTTATATGCTTATTTTGTCAGTTATCAGGGTTATGATGCAAGCTTTGCCTTTCGAAAGCATAGTATTTTGAGTGGACTAGTTTTGTGAGCTAATGAATAAAAATCTTTTAAGCGATGGGTTTTAATTGCAGGGTTTCTTTCTGCTTGCAATAATGGCATTGTTAATTATGGTTGGTCAGTTTACCTAAGGCATTTGAGAACAGAAACACCTGCTTATCACTTCTACCCCTATTTTTGCACATTCACACCGTGGAAAGGGCTTTTCTTACATTTTAAAATTATCTCGTATTTTTCCAACAGAACGATGGTCTGTGAGGAGGCATGTTATTGACAGATCAGATTGCTGGAATAGGGTTTTGCAAGGGCTTAATGTTTACAGGGAATTATAAACCCATTTCCATTTAGCGTTTAACGCTAGTTGAGTGATTACAAGTGAACTTGTGGTAAAGCACTTTAGCTTAAACATTACATGCAGAAGTTAGTTCAGACACTGAGCTAGTTTCTACTTGAATGCGGGTGGAGAGCTTCTGCCTTCCCCCTCCCCATGGCAGGTGTCATATGATAGGGCTCTCGCAGTGTGAACTACGACCAGCAGGAGGCTCAGATGTGTCTCATCAGAAGAGGAAGGGAGGCACCAGGAGGCACTGAGTTTTAACTTTCCAGCGTGGCACAGAGCACTTTTTCTTCATTTCCTCCTGGGCAGAGATTGGGGCCCCAGGATTATGAGAGAATCGGTTTACTAAAGTTCAAACAAAGCAGGTTCAGTTGTTTGACTTCTGTTTTAGAAAAGTAAACACAGGATTTTGCAAGTCTAAAAATAAAGTTGTCCCTTTTGTTGTATTGCTGTTCTTGTGTAGTAAAAGATCAGTGGAGAATTTGTAATGCTCTTAGGGGTAATCTGGTTCAGAAGTTTATGCATGACCTGGAAATAAATGATGTAAAGTCTATTGGAGGGAGCTTTATACTTTGAGAGCGGTTGAAAGTGTCGTGAAATTATTAAACTCCTTTTAGCCATCGATATTCTTGTCTTAGTAGACTTCAGATATTTCTGTCTCCTAAACAAGTAGCTCTTGGGAGGTTTTCTTTCCTCTTTATACTCTTCAGCCTTGTGAAGCTTTGTTCCTCGCCTCTCCCTTCCATCTCACCTTCCGATTCCTTCTTTAGGACGGTAAGGGGTACCCAGAGATAGGCCAGTTGAAAAATTAGTTTATTTGTTGGTGATGTTAATACTGTTACCTTCTTTGCTGAACAGAGCGAAGAGCGAGTCATGTAAATCCTGTCTTTGGCATCTGTAGTAGAATCGAACCACCTCAAGGAACTTTTCTGTCAGAGTGCTGACCGAAGTTGCTGCCCTACGAGTTTCTCTTATTTGAGTGCCATCGTTGCAGCAGGGGCTGTGATCTTTGCTGGTTTTCCTCAGAGATGCCCTGAATAGACTCGTGCCTCAGAGGATGTTTGATTTTCTTAGTGTTTTTTTTTTTTTCCAGGATAAGCCTTTCTTTAGTTTCGTACTTGATTTCTCTGTGTTGGTTCATTTTGTCCTGAGTGGTCATTTAGAATGATCTAAAAGTAATACATTTAGGGGCGCCTGGCTGGCTTAGCCAGTGGAGCGTGCCACTTTTGATCTCGGGGTTGTGAGTTCAAGCCCCACATTAGGTGTAGAGATTACATAAAAACAAAATCTTTTAAAAAAGTAGTGCATTTAATTTTTGGTCCCTGTCAACACAAGAATTTGGTTCCTAGCATCCTAGCCATAGTTTGACCAAGGGCTCCTCTGGACACTTTATTTCTCTCCTGCGATGGCTTTTTTTTTTTTTTAACCACTCAGATACATTTTTCCCAAGCCCAGATAATAGGGCATATGGCCAGGTTTTCAAGGAGCAACAGCTTTTCCTAAAATGAGACTGCAGGTAGCCCAGAGCACTACCGTTTTGCTCTGTGCTCTGAGTTTGTGCAGAGTTCTAGGGTTTAGGGATTAGAACTGGTTTTATGGATGTTCTAGAAAGATCTTGAGGACATTGGGAGCTACACTGGCTCACAGTTGTTTTCGTAGGATCTCAGAGGGCCGGGGCACTGAATACATTCATACTGATATACATTCATACTGAATGTATATCTCCCAGACCTTTAAATTGGGCAGCTTTGCTACTGCTGTTGGTTTACTAGTTTGGCCTCTTTTTTTTTTTTTTTTAAATAAGGATTTATTTATTTATTTATTTAAGAGAGAGAGAGTGTGAGGGAGTATGGGTGGGTAGGAATAGAAGGAGAGGGACAAATAGACTCTGTGCTAACTGTGGAACCTGATGCAGGGCTCGATCCCACGAGGCTAGGATCATGACCTTAGCTGAAAGCAAGAGTCAGAGGCTCAATCAACTGAGCCACCCAGGTGCCCTTGGCTTTTTTTTTTTTTTAAAGTTAAAGAGGCTTCAGATGTATGGTCTAAGAGGGCTTTGGGTTTCATATCATTTCACTTTTTTTTTTAATAAAGAGAAAAATGTATATAGGGATATTTTTGTACTTTTTTATTAATGTGGTAAAATATACATGTATATGTCACATAAGATTTATCATTTTAACTGATTTTTTTTAAAGATTTATTTATTTATTTATTAAAGAGAGAAGAGAGAGGGTGAGAATGAGAGGGGAGAAGGTCAGAGGGAGAAGCAGACTTCCCGCAGAGCCGGGAGTCCGATATGGGACTTGATCCCGGGACTCTGGGATCATGACCTGAGCCGAAGGCAGTCGTCCAACCAACTGAGCCACGCAGGCACCCCTGGTTTTTTTTCTTAACATATAATGTATTATTTGCCCCAGGGGTACAGGTCTGTGAATCATCAGTCTTATACAATTCACAGCACTCACCATAGCACATACCCTCCCCAGTGTCCATCCTATCCCTAAACCTCTCCTGCACCCTATCCCTTCCTGCCTACCCCCCAGCAACTCTCAGTTTATTTTCTGAGATTAAGAGTCTCTTATGATTTGTCTCCCTCCCCAGTCCCAATTTGTTTCATTTTTCCCCTCTCTCCCCCCCATGACCCCCCACACTGCCTCTCAGATTCCTCATATCAGACAGATCATATGATAATTGTCTTTCTCTGACTGACTTATTTCACTTAGCATAATACACTCTAGTTCCATCCACGTTATTGCAAATGGCAAGATTTCGGGTTGGTTTTTTTTTTTTTTTTTTTGATGCTTGCGCTATATATTTTTTGTTTGTTTAAAGATTTTATTTATTTATTTGACAGAGAGGAGAGAGATCACAAGTAGGCAGAGAGGCAGGCAGAGAGAGAGGGGGAAACAGGCTCCCTGCTGAGCAGAGAGCCCGATGTGGGGCTCGATCCCAGGACCCTGAGATCATGACCTGAGCCGAAGGCAGAGGCTTTAACCCACTGAGCCACCCAGGCGCCCCCATGCACTATATTTTTGATGATGTCTGAGAATGAATTAAAATATTGCAGGCTCTGGAGTCAGACGGCTGGGTCTATTTCATATCCTGGTAATAGCGGTCCCTAGCCTTGTGACCTTGAGCAAATTACTTAGATGTTTCTGCACTCAGTTTCCTCATCGGTAACATGGAGATGCTCAAGATAAGGTTGTGAGTATTGAGAGAGTATAAAGCCCTTAGAAGGGTGCCTGGCAAAGGGCACACTCTCAATTAGTCTTAGCCGTGACTACTAAAAATGACGTCTGCTAATCAGATGCAGGTTATCAGGAGAGGACACAGCCCTGGCAAGATACTGGAGTGGCTTGAAGGGTTTCTCTGCTCGGTTTCCAGCAGGGAGGGAGCCGCTGGGAGGGTCCACGGGCTAGTATCCTCCTTCTGGGGTGCCGTGGGTGAGGTGGCTAGAAGGTAGCTTGGGGCACCTCCCCCCCCCACCTCCCCTTCCCTCTTCCCTCCTCTGCAGGAGGAAGTGGAGCGACGGACCTGTGGAGCTCCTGGTGATTTGGGAGAGCTCAGGGGGTTAGGTGCCAAATGGCCCTCTGACAAGTGGTGAGAGCATCCTGCGGGAAGGCCGAGGGAGGACCAGCCCATTATGACAGGGCTCGGAGAACAACCTGCTAAGACTGCACTTCTCTTCCACCTCCGAGTTCGTTTGCCCTGTGGAGGCTGCCATGCTGGCAGGAAATGCTGCTGACTAAAAGAAACATCACTGTGTCCCAGAGCGTGAGAGGACAGGAGCCTTTGTTTTCAGACAGAGTCATCACTACTGTTCCCCCATCTCCTTCCTTCCCTCCCTGCTTTGCCCCTGGCTTAAAAATACTCTCAGGTCTTTCTTATCTTTAACAACAAAAGAGAACAAAACAAAACACTCACTACTCCTTCCTCCTGTAGCCACCACCTTATCTCCTTCCTTCCTTTCACAGCTAAGCCCTCTGAAAGAACCTCTCATTCACTTCTGAGCCCGCTGCGATCTGGCTTGTGCCCTCTTGCTGAGAAATGAGAAACCAAAGTTGTCAGTCTCCACGATGGCCGTGACCCTTGCGTGGCCGCAGCCCAGGGTCACTGCAGTCCTCTCTTTCCCTCTCTGCAGGCTGTGGCACTATCTGGCCTCTCTCCTTCTCCCTTCCTGCCAGCCCCTGCTCCAGGGTCTCCTTTGCGCTCTGCCTGCGGCTCCGCCTGTCACATGGAGTGCGGACGCCGCGCCACCGTCTTCAGACTGGCTTGTGCGTGCCCTTTCTAGGTCTTTGTGTAGATATTCCACAGAACTTCGTCCTCACGATGAAACTCAGTGTCTCTCCACCTTTGCTTCCATCCTGATGAGCTTTGTCAACATCCTCCTTAAGACCCTGGAGCGTGAAACAGAAACATGCCGGGGATCCCACACTTGCCGTCTTCTTCCATCTCCCACATCGAAGGGGTCTCCAGTCCTCGATTTTCTGCGCACTTGTTATCGTCTTTGCTCTGTCTTTAACTCCTCCTCTTGGCCATCCTCGCTTTAGTTCGGGCTCCGATCAGTTCTTATTTGGGTAATTGTACTAAGTTCCCCGGGAGGTTCCATGCTGTCTCCTTCTTGCTTCCAGCTACAGCATGCATCGTTAGCAAAATGATAGAGCTATACTAACATTTTTATCAGTGACCCCAGGCTGAAACACTTTCCGTGGCTTTTCTGTCATCCTTAAGGTTACTCTAAGCATGGTGTTGAAGTCCTTTGGGGAATTGTCTCTTGCCTCCCTTTCCAGACAGACCTTCCTTATCATTCCCATTCTCAGAGTCCCAGCCGGTGGGAACCTTTCGTGGTTGCAGAACTAGTTCATGCACGCTATCCTACGCTTACGAGGCAGGTTTTCACTCTGCTTGGAACACCATTCCACACCCTTCCCTACCATCTTCATCTGTTTAACAGAGAACACTGTCTCTCCTTTTAAGTTTGACCTTCATTGAAGGGTAATGTGCATGTGGGAAAGGGTACAGATCATAAATGTATAGCTTGATGCACGTTCATAAATTGAACACACCCAGATTGGGCCTCCCTGTTAAGACCTGGAATAAATGATTTCTCTTCCGAGCAACAGCCTCTTCTCCTGAGCCTGCTTTCCCTTTGCCTCTTGCTCTGTTGGGAATTTCACCCTGTAGCAGTCCTCACACCGTGTACAAATGGTTTGCTTCCTAGCCCATCCCAGTGCGAGGTGTTAGCTCCTTGAGGACAGCGTCTTTGGCCTCTGTACCCCACGTCTTGTATTAAGTATTTGATAAATGTTTTCTGGGTTAAAGTCTGATTAAACTCCGGGGACAAACACTCTTTCCCTCCTTGCACAAGAACATTGCCTGACTTGTAAAAATTTGCCTCCCTGGATCCTGAAGAGTTGATCTTGCCTGTGGTTGATGATGATGCTTATTTAGTTGTGTCCAGGCCAATCAGCTTAAAGGACTCTGTAGAAATTAGCTCATTAATCCTCCCAGATGAAGAGTAAGCACTTGAGCGTTTGTACTTGCCTGCGCCGTGCCGGGAGGCAGCGGGCAGAGGCCCGGCGTTCCCGAGGTCATCGGACTGCGAGGTGGTCCCTCTGGATGAAGGACCAGAGCTCGCGGTCACGGCTGCGGCGTCCTTTTACTGAGGCACTGTAGAGCAGGACAGGGAGGGCCTGGCACTGCTTTCTTCTTCTCTAGAGCTTTCCTTTCTTGGACATACCCATGACCTCTCTCTTCCTGTTTACGTATTTATATATAACCCAACCTTGTAGTTCTGTGGGGCCTCTTGCTGGGTGGAAATCGGGACTGTTGGGAGAAGATCAAGGGTATAAGTGAAACACAGGAATAGAATATCAGGACAGGTGGTTTTCAAAGGTTGTTATGATGGCAGGGATTGAATTTTTATAAATAATCAGGGACCAAAGGTAACAGGATTGGTGTGGATAAGATAGGATATGGCTAAGACCGTAGACCATCAGTCTTTTTAAGTCAAAACCAATGTAATAGGTGTTATAATTCGTCCTACGGTGTGTTCATTGGGAAATTTTTTTTCCTGTTTAAATAGAATTCTTGTAATCCTGTGATTTTTTTTTTTTTGCATTTTTTGCATTTTGCATTTTTCTCCAAGACGGGTTTTTTAAATTATACCGAAATAATTCCAAGAGGGTTGAAGTGATTCAGGTGTTTTGGGTATTTCTTTTTGCAAATCTGCCATTCATTGGTCAAGTTTTGATACTAGGGAAGAATTCAATATATTAGTTAAAAAGGCCTTTTAGGCTTGGTTTAACTGGGAAGCAGAAGAGAAATAGCAGCTCTTAAGAGAATGGGTTGGCAGTGCTTTAGTTCTAGAATTGATTTAGATACACCCTTTGGAACCGGTGTGAGTAAATGCTGATGTAGTTCACGGTTCTTTCCACCTGCTGGTCGTTTGAGAATAAGCTCTGGTTTAGTTTTAAGAAGCTCCTTGGACATTAAGGAATTAGACAAATTGGCTTTCAAAACTGATTATATACTTAATTGTATAGGAAAACATCATTTTAAGACAGACTTTTATTTTTGAGCTTCTTTCAGTTAAGTGACGTTTAGTATAATTCTCAAAGGCCAAGTAGTGGGGGTGCCCATTCAGTTCTTCCCTTAGGTGAACATATACGTTTTGGTGACATTTTTCGGGTGTAGGTCACTACTAGAGCTCTTTCCTGGAATAACTAGTATGGTGAGTGCAGACGGATGACTTTCTGCCATATGAATGATAGATCTTCACTTGGGGACTATTTTTTTTAAATTTAATTTTATTGATTTTTTAAAAAAGTTAACTCTACTCCCAACGTGGGGCTTGAGCTCAGGACCCCGAGATCAAGAGTCATGTGCTCTACCAATGGGGCCAGCCAGGCACCTTCATTTGGGGAGTATTTTGGAAGCCAGTGACCTGTGACAGTTCTGAGACTTCTCATAATCACTCTATTGATGGTTCCTTCCCTCCTTCCTTCCTCCCTCCCTCCCTCCTTCCTTCCTTCCTTCCCTCCTCCCTCCCTCCTTCCTTCCTTCCCTCTTTCCTTCCTTCTTTCCTCCTTCCTTCCTTCCTTCCTTCCTTCCTTCCTTCCTTCCTTCCTTCCTTCCTTCCTTCCTTCCTTCCTAATTGGCAGTGTCACCATCCCCTTTGCTTAATTATGGGGTGACTCAAGAAAGCTGGGAGAAAGAGTGCTCAGGGGAAGGAATGATAGGTCATTGTGGGGTTTTATAAGTCTATTCCTAAGTGAGGAATGGCATTAAGAATACAGAATTGAAAAAAGAAAAAAAAAAAAAAGAATACAGAATTGAAAATTTAATTTTGGAACAGACTGAACATAAAATCCATTCCTGCTCCTTTGTTTTACAGATCAAGAGTCCAGTGGCTTAAGTTGGCTTCATCAACTTTATTTATTTATTTTTTTAAGCTGTTGGTCCAGAAGTCCTTAGACTCTCCGGCCTGTGATTCCTGCCTACTTTAGTATTTTTTTTTTCTGCTTACATCACATTGGTTCCTCATTAGTGTGAGAAGGAAGAAGTTAGAAATATTATTGACTCGATGAATTTTACAACTACCATTTTAACACAGTAACTATCTACCTGGGAACATATTTACCATGTAACTATCACAGTAATAATCTTGTTCTATTTCTTCAGAGGTGTTAAAATGATCTTTGTGTATATTTCTTTCTTCATCAGGGTGTTTTATAGAACATGTAAGTGTGTATGAACATGAAGTCATTTCACTTCTGTCACAGTCCTTTGCCTGCTCTCTTAAAACAGACTGGGCTGTAGCCTTATCAGTGAGGTGGAGTTGGGGGGCCGTGCATGGGTGTGTCGGAAAGGAAAAGGCTGAGGAACAGCAAGGTGATGGGCGAAAGAAGCATAGAAAGTAGATGAACTTCACAGCTGGTCACTAGCTGGAGCGGTTTCTGCCCCGGAGCCAGGTCCCTTCTGCTGGACTGCTGTGTTGTCACCATCAAAGCAGCGACAGCATTCTTTACCGGGTGTCTGATTCTAAGCTGTCCCCTATGGTAGCCGCTAGCCACATGTGGCTATTTAAATTTAAATTAATGAAAATTAAATAATTGGGGCGGGGGCAAGGGGAGAACAGGCAGAGCACAGAGGATGCCTAGGCTGTGAAACCATTCTGTGGGGTAGCGTAATGATGGCTACATGACATTATCCTTCTCCTCAGACCCGTTCCCCAAACTCTGAATGTACAGCATCCAGAGGGAGCCCTGGTGTCACCCGTGCACTTTAGGCGATACTGACAAGCCCGTGTGGGTTCATCCGTTGTGACAAGGGGATGTTGATAATGAGGGAGGCTGTGCGTGTGGGGGGTGGGCAGAGGGTATGTGGGAAATCTCTATATTCCTCTCAGTCTTGCTGTAAACCTAAAACTGCTCCAAAGAATAAATCTTTAAAAAAATGAATAAAATACAGTTCCTCAGTTTCACTAGGCACATTTCAAGTGCTTAGTAGCTAATTGTGGCCAGTGTGGCTATAGAAGTAGATTTTGTTTCTTTGACTTCAGGTCTATAATCCACACTATCCAATAAGCCTGTTGGATAGCTCAGATATAGACTATTTCCATCACCGTAAAACGTTTTATTGGACAGTACTGGATGATACCTTCTCCAGAATGTTCAGAAAAATAACTAAATATTGTGACCTCCTGATGACATGCTAAGGCATTGCCACTGACTTAGAAGTACAGAAAGGAGAGAGACAGTGCTAACCTTATGTAAAAAATAAAATCTTCTGTTTCCACTCTGTGCTCTATTGAAACTAATTGATTCGTACTTTCAGAACAGTTACTGATCAGTTACTCTTTTTTGTGTGTGTGGTGAAACAGATACCCCAGTTGACGTAGGGAGATAGTTTTGAAGTGTGAATTTTTATCTTACCCAGTAACTCATTCTGGGATGTTCTTGTGATTCTTGTAAACAGGGAGAATCCTTCCAAATGAAATCCACCATTTTCAGAAGTACCAAAATGTTACATTTCCTTAAGAAATCACTTCGGAGTCTTGGGGTTGGATGGGGTAGACAGTATCACTTCAGTTTATTTTCTTTTATTTATGAAGAAAAAACTGGGCTTTTTTTTTTTTAAATGAAATCACAAAGAAGTTGTGAAATTAACTCTACATAGAAAAAATAATACCTATATCAATTTTAGTCACTTAAATGGTGAGTTTGAATCATAGACCTTTCTTTTCTCAGTTTAAAGCAATCTGGTATTTCAGTAATTAAAAGATTAATGGTTTAATCTAAGTAATATATCACAAAACAAATAAAACATCCAGTATTTAAGTCAGTACCTTAACAGAAATGTACACTCAGTAACCACTGTTTGGGTGGGATATTGCTTTGTTCGGAGAGAGAATTAATGACTGAGGGGTGAAAAAAAAGTCTGTGTAGGGAGATTAACTGGGTTTAATTTCGGGCAATTCAGGAACATTCTGTACTTTCTCATGTTTGGTGTCCCTTGGGTGACTGGGGCCGTAACAGAATATTTTACTATGTAATCCTTTAAAATTTTCCCTTGTATATGCCCTTTCAAGTTTCTGGAGCCCTACATCCAGTGCCTGACCTTCACCAATGGTTGTTGTGGAAACAGTCTTAACATGGCACCTTTCCTGGGCACTTCGGAGGCTGAAACAGAGCTAGGAGCAATGTCTCTGTGTAGTTTCAAATTGCGATCATTAGGACTCACTTAAGAAGAGGAATATTTTTCAAGATCAGGGGCTAGATTGTTTATCTTTACTAAAATAAATACTCATCAGTTGTTTAAAAAGTGACCATCTCTAGGGCTAAGAGATAATGAGCCTCTGAGTTCATTTATAGCCATCGTCCTGATTGTTTCCATAGAAGCAGCAAGACTTTCTAAGGGCCATAATTTCATGTCCTGTTCTTTAAAGCCTATTAGAAATAAACAGTAGAGACATCTTTGAAGCTTATATATTTGCTTAAGTAGCATTAAAGACGGGTAGGTGACATGCAATCACTAGGGTGGGTCAGAGTTCCAGGTACTAGTTAGTGTTGCTTGTGCTTCCTTACAGCTTCTGTTCTGCTTTAGTCTACCATATGAAGAGTGAGTTGTCTTTAGCCGTGTACAGTTGTTTAAAAATTAAATATTTCCTTGTCTTTTGGAGCTACTTGGAAGAAAGGGAGTGTCAAATATAAGAAAGGTGATCTTCATGGGATACGATTGACTTGAAAATTAATCACATCAGAATTTATCTGCACAAGAAGTACTATTTCCTTTAATAAGGAGGTGGGAGGTGGTGGGAGGGTGTCCACTTAGACTTTATAGCTACATTTTATTTTATTTTATTTTAAGATTTTATTTATTGTCAGAGAGCAAGAGAGCACACAAGTAGGGGGAGCAGCAGGCAGAGGGAGAAGCAGGCTCCCCACTGAGCAAGGAGCCGGATGCAGGATTCGATCCCAGGACTGTGGGATCATGACCTGAGCTGAAGGCAGATGCTTTCCTGACTGAGCCACCCAGGCGCCCCTACATTTTATTTTAAATGAAAAAAATTACCCATTTCTATTAGCCCTCCTATGAAGAAATGAGACCAATTTCTAATGTGACATTAATTTGCTCTTAAGATAGTTCCAGAAACTGTTTTAAGCAGTTGTAGCTTTATTGGAATAATAATTTAATCTTGCAGAGTGACTCTAGCCTGAACAGTGCTGTCGGTTGTTTTAAAGTCATTGTTTTTAATAGATCCGGGATCACTACTTCATAGAAGTACTGAGATGATCCAGGACTGCGGTTTGAGATTACAATGAGTTGTCTGTCTGGAGGTAAGGCTAGCACAAACAGAAGCTGGTGGTGGGCTGAGAGGAGGCACGGTCGCGTGGTGGAAGGACCCTGAGATCAGATCTGCAAAGCCAGAGATGAGCACAAGGCAGCCAGGGACCTCAGACCTGAACAGGAGTAAGAGACAGAGAGAAAGAACTCAGGGGCATATCCAAGCTTAAAATTTGCAGGGGCTCGGCAAGAGGTGAAGACAAGTAGGGACAATATATTTTTGCCTGGAAAGTTTCAGCGGCAACATCTGGTTGAGGTGGGCACCTCATTTAAAGCTTTGCCTTCGGGGGTGCCTCTGACAAACAGAGAGGCTCAGTGTGGATTCCGACCGTCTTTCTCTCAGCCATGTATGGTTGTGCGACAAACCGCCGCAGGCCTTCGTGGCTTAAACCAATGACCATTTTACTTGCTTATGATTCTGTGGGTTGGCGATTGGTGGGCTGGGCTGGGCTGCTGGTCTTGTCTGGGGTCCATCCACGGCCAGCTGGGCGGGGGCTACCTCTTCGAAGATGCTCTCACTTGTGTGCGTGGAGATTGGTGCTGGCTGTTGGCGGGCCCTCTCTCCACGGAGTTCCCATTCTCCAGGAGGCTGTCTGAATTCCCTCCCTTGGCTGCAGCCGTGTTCCCAATTAGCGGGCCTGGAACTGCAAGGGCTCTTGAGGCTGAGGCTTGGTACGTACCCAGTGCCACTCTGCCTCACTCGCGTCACAAGGCCAGCTCAGGTTCAAAGGGAAGGGAAATCCATTTCCCTGCTTGTTGGGTGGAGTGGTAAAAATCCCATGGCGAAAGGACAGGAATACAGAGATGGGAGGAATTCACACTGCCACCTCTGCAAGGTCTCTACAACAGGAGCTGCATTTGGTCCCAGAGCGGTGAATAGACAATGTTTGATATTCATTTAACTTTCCTTTTTAACTTGTGGTAGGGGAGCTAATTGCTCAACAGCCTTCATCTTGGTTGTTAACAGCGTGGTTGGTTAGAGGTTTTTATAAACTAACGTGCTGTGTGAACTATCCGTCAGAGTGAGTCTTGCTGGAAAAGTGGCTTTAGAAATATATAACTTGCTAAATTATCTAACGATGTTGATTCCAACGTGCCATTTGAAGGGTGAAGGGGCATGTGTGTGTGTGTGTGTGTGTGTGTGTGCGCGTATGTAGTACTGATCCTTTTTAGCTCTGAAGCGTTTTATTCCAGACTGACCTTCTTAAAACTCAACACCACATTAAAAATATAGATTGTTTGCATGCATATGGATTTATTTCTCCTGCCATCTAGAAGACAGTGAACCAGATCTGTCGTAGCCCCCAAAATAACATGTTGTCTCTGCATCACTCAGCTCAAGTGTAGATTGTTGCTTACATAATTACGGAAGTTTCTTCACTTTGAAGTCAATCCAGCAATATTTTACAGCTAGTTTTATAATCAGTTTTCAAAAAAAAAATTGCCATCCTATTTGGATAAAAAGATGAGAAACCTAATAATAGTTATTGGCAGAATTTGCCCATTTTCTTTAGTTTATCATATAGGAGTGGCAGAAGTAACAGACGGATGGGAAATGTGTGAGGACACCATTTATTAAATTGTAGTCTTTTTGTTAAAAGCACTTATGAAATATTGCATGCTTTTAGATGTGGGAAGAGGGCTGAGTGTTATAGTTATATATTTACAGATTTAAATGTGGCTTCTGTTTTTTCCCAAAGGGGAGACCGATGTGTGCGTGGATTAGATACATGGAATGTCCTTTCTGTGGTTGGCGCACACCGCCGTCTCCCAAAGGGAAGGAGGATTGAGAAGAGGATGTTACCTAGACCTGTGGGTTGTAAAAACCTCCAAGCTTGTTTATCTTAAACATTCCAAATATTATACAAGCATTATATAGAAAATTTGGATAATGCAGATGGGTAAAAGGGGAAATTCCACCAATTACCTCATTGTTCAGGGCTAGACAGGGTTTGAATTTTGGGGTAGGAGTTTGAGTTGAGATGGGATAGGACTTAAAAAAAGAGAAGTATAAATGGATATTTTTGGAAATTGATGCATTTTAAGCATCGTCAGTGCTTTCACATTTCATTTGGGAAAGAAAAATAAACCAGTGGTAGATTAATATTTCTTGGTGAAAGTGATTTGTTTCTCAAAAATTTGATACACATTGAAAGTAAAGCATACTTTATAATTACCAGAGAGATTACATATATATGTATCTTTCCTCACACTTAACGTGTTTTCAGAATACATTTACAACCTAATCTTAATGTCTTCATTGCAATTTAGTATTTCCTAGAAGTGTCTGTTATTTGCCTTTTGCCCTCTGTGTTCTATAAATCCACCTTATTTGGTATTTGGTACTTTCCTGATTGGAAGTGCAAACATTTTACAGAAAGTTCCGAGATGGAGAGAACTGAAGAGTAACTTTCTCATTATTTGTGGCTGTGTTTGAACACAGTAATGACTTTAAGATTTCACCTTGACCTTTCATATCAAACCTAGAGCTGACAGTATGAGAATTTTTTAGATAGGCTAAATATATGCTGTCTTTTTGCAGATCCAGCTGTTTGGTTTCATGGGCACCCAGGAGAAATGAATCTTTAGGAATTTAATTTGATGATCAGAATGTTACATTTTTTGGTTAAGTTTCAAGGATTTTATAGCATTTTTTCTCTCTCTCTCTCTTTTTTTAAAGGGACTCCTAGTAATTTTTTTTTTTTTAAGATTTTGTCTGTTTATTTGACAGACAGACAGTGAGAGAGCGAACGCAAACAGCGGGAGTGGGAGAGGGAGAAGCAGGCTTGGGCTCCATCCCAGGACCCTGAGATCATGACCTGAGCTGAAGGCAGACGCTTAACATCGGCCACCCAGGCACCCCAGATTTTATAGCATTTATAGCAAAAGGTTGAAATAGCTATTGGCACGACTAGTCTTGATTTTATTTTAAAAAGTTTTTAAATTACAAAGATAAAAAAATAGTTTCACGTAGGTGAAAATAACCCTCAATTTTCATTTCCAGAGTTACTGTCTGTGGTCAGTGTGGTATGTATCTGTCTGAATGTTTTTCCTGTGTATATATATGCACATAGATTTTTTTCCAAAATTTAATTATTTTTTAAAAAGATTTTATTTTAGAGAAAGAGCACACACTCGAGAGCACCAGCAGGAGGGAGGGGCAGAGGGAGAGGAAGAAGCCGACTCCTTGTGGAGCGAAAGTCCTACCCAGGGCTTGATCCCAGGACCTTGAGGTCATGACCTGAACCAAAGGCAGACACTTAACCAACTGAGCCAGCCAGGCGTCCTCAAAATTTAATTATTATATATGGTAACTGTGTACATTATTCTACACCTAATGATTTTACTTCTACAAAGTAGTAATATGTATCATATGTATATTTTACTTCTGTGTATTTTCTGTATATATTTGTAGTAAAATATACACATCAAAAATATTCACAGCTATATTCTAGGTCATTTCTCATAGATCATCTCATTTAAAATATTATTAATTACATTTAAATATTTAAATATTCTTATTTCTATTCCAGGTCCATTTCTATTCTGTGGATGTACTTTATTGAACCAATCTTTAAATGATTAACTTACTGGTTGTCTCCATGCTTCTGTAGTTCTGTGAGATGGATATCCAAAAGTGGGATTGCAGGGACAAATGGTATTGCATTTGTACTTTTGATAGAGACTGGAAATTTCCTCCAACTCTTAGCCAATTAGTTGCCCTTTTAGTTGCTCTCTCTTTCTGGCCTTAAAGGTAGAAGGGAGTTAGACTGAGAAGGCATCTTGCCTTATCTCCTACTTGACCCAGACCTGAAATATCTAAGACCAGGGGGAGAAAATGGTGGATCGGGGGATGTAGTCATGGATTGGAAAAGGAGAAAAATTATCATCCAAGTGCACTTTATGGACTCAAGAAAGGAAAGGCCATGATGTTTATTACTGTGAACAAACTTGTGGGAAGATTTTTCTGAATTGGTAACAAGTCTTGATTATAGAATGTAACAAAATTGATTTACTCTTTGGGTTACAAGGACCAGGGACTCACTGAAGTTACCTCCGAGTAACAGGACATTGTCTGTGAACACAGATGCAGGAATAGGGGGACAGGAATGCCATCTCTAATTCCAGGGCTTTGCAGCAGCCCAGGAAATGCTGATCACCTGGCTGTGGGGGACCTGCAGGCTTCTCATGAGCCCTGTCAGCGGACAGGACCGCAGCAGTGGGAATTTTGGGGTCTTTACTCCAGAATCCTCTAACGTTGGTGTCTGCTAGCCAATCAGAGTGAGTCTGCTTTTGCCCTTGTCTACTTGCTCCTCTCCCCTCTCTCCTGTGGTTTCTGCTGGCTCAGAATTTTGGCTCACTCAGAGCTGTCCGGGCCGTTACCAACTTCACTCTTCCTCTTTCTGCCGTAGCTATGGCTGCTGATGGCTAGATTCTCTATTTGCCAATTTTAATGCCCAAGATTGAGAAGCCAGTTTTTACCAGAGTCCCTGCGTAGGACACCTGCCACAGCCTATGAACTGCTGCCCAAAGCTCAGGTGCCCTCTTGGGATAAGGGTGGGACATGAGAAGCTCCCACCTGGGAAGGGATCTTGGGGATGGCGGGCACCACGAGTCAGTGTTTACAGAACATTGCTCTTAGGTAGGTGACCTATCGAGAATGTGATCCCGATTAATGCACTTTTTTGTTTTATACACACACACACACTCTGTTCTACAAATATATATACTTGTGATGAGCTTGAAAAGCAGTTTATTTTTTATTTTTTAAAAGATTTTATTTATTTATTTGACAGACAGAGATCACAAGTAGGCAGAGAGGCAGACAGAGAGAGAAGGGGAACCAGGCTCCCCGCTGAGCAGAGAGCCTGATGCCGGGCTCGATCCCAGGACCCTGAGATCATGACCTGAACTGAAGGCAGAGGCTTTAACCCACTGAGCCACCCAGGTGCCCCAGCAGTTTATTTTTTCAAGTCAGTAAGTAGTTCCCTGGGACCAGCCTCCCCTTTTCCCAATGGAGTAAGTTGGGAAAATTTGTGCCCTGTCTCAGTTTTGAAATACTGCTGCCTCGATCATGATGTGGTCTTGCCTTTTCTGCTGGACTTGAAAGTAGCATGAGACAGTTTATCCTGTTGAGGACGGTGCAGTTCTGAAAAACAGACCTGGCTCCCAGGACTGCCTGAACAACTCACTTTCCTACGTGTGTAGTTTCATCTCAGCTGTACCTTCTCCCACGTATTTTAGGAAGTGTATCTGGTCCTCCCTAATTTTATTAGGTGTTGGGCACTCCAGTGTTTCAGAGATGAAGGGTCGTCTGTATTTCTCTAAGTTGCTTTGTTTGCTTCCTGAGGGTCACAGTCAGGTTTTCCCCACACCCTTGACTTTGCTGTTCTCCCTCCTCAACCCAGGTCTGCTTCTCCTTCAGAGCGATGGCGAGTGGGCTGAATGTTTCACTGACTCTTGAATTTCTGAGCCCTTAACTGGGGGGGCGGGGACCATGTCTCTGAGCATCTCAAAGGGCTTTTTTAAAAGTTACTTTTTAAAATGAGAACCATGCTCATGAAATGCCGTCTCTCTCTCTCTCGGTTTGGTTTCAGATCACTTGAAATGTAATCTGATTTAAGAGGCAGCTTTTAAGCCTCTGTTTACCAAAAGGATTTGATTATCATTTTGTAGGAATTTTTGTTGGGTAAAAGAAAGATGAGCCTTTGGAAAAGACAACCAAATGGTCTTATTTCATTTTGGAAAGTTTCTTCTGGCGGTCTTGAATTCAGTATTTTACTCTGCTTCTAAAAATGCCTCTTTGCACATCAGGAAAATTAAACATTGTTAAAGTCTGTGCAATGCTCATTATTTTTTAGGAGAAAAATCTTTTAAAGACTTTTAGGTAAGGCCGTGTGTAATTTAAAGCTTTCATTTTGACAGCTTGGTTGTAGGTGATAGGCATGTTAATCTCTGGTTGCTTTGGTGGGCGGTTGAAAAATCACCTTTGTGCCTGGCTTAGAGTGCATTTATAAATGTACTTTCTTTTGTTTTCGTTTTGTGAAATAATAAAGTGAATTTTCCTACGTTACTTTATTACAGGTTTGACCGTTTATCTGATTACCAGATTTATTTATTTTTCCTTAAGATTTTATTTATTTATTTGAGAGAGAGAGAGAGAGAGAGAGCGTGTGCAAGTGAGCATGTGCATGAGCAGGGAGAGGAGCAGAGGGGGAGAGAGAAGGAGAGGGAACGAATCTCAAGCCAGCTCTGCGCTGAGCACAGAGCCCAACTCGATCCCAGGACACTGAGATCAGGACCTGAGCCAAAAACAAGAGTCAGCGCTCATCCAACTCTGGCACCTAGGCACCCCTGATTACCAGACTGAAATAGAGTTTAACCATTTTTCCTTTTTATTCCATGTCTCTTTCTCCTTTTCTTAATGCTGGTGTGCTGGTGGATGGGTAGCTGGCTTTTTCAGTTATTTTATAGCATGATAGGAAAGTGGATTTTTTGGTTTATTTTTTTTTTAAGCACTTCCCATTCTTTTCAATTTTGGCTTAATTTTCATTATGTTCTTTCTCCATTTGGAAGTGTCAGAGTTAATATGATCATATATAGAATATGTGACTATTACATCATTTTTTTTCTTTATGGATACAGAGGCAAAAGATACGTGTGTATAAAATTATATATGACCAAAGAAAAATTATGAATAATAAAGTTATTTGACTCTTGGGGAGAATTTTATTATATCTCTCGGGATATACTAATCTTTGAAGAAAAGTGTTGACAATTAAAATTTTGGGAGGGTTTTCTTCTCTCCATGAAGAGAAGACGAGGACACGTAAAGGTGATTCGAGCCGGCTGGATGATTCTGTTCCAGTCTCCTGGAATATCCACTGTATGTGTCCTGGACTGAGTACTTTACATCCTTTCGTGTCATCCTAACTTCATTCTTGCCAAGATTGGCATGATTGTCCCGGTTTTACAAATTAGGAAGCAGAGACTTGGGCAATCACATAATCTGTTGAAGGTGACACAGCTAGATGTGAACCCAGCGAGCTCTGGTTGCCGAGTACCTGTCCTTTCCAGGGTCTCTTGTCTCCTCTGGCTTTGCTGTTTGATCTGTCTTTAGGACTCTCAAGCTATCGGGACAGAGTTAATTTCTAGAAGGAAGGTCCCTGTTTTTAAAGCAGCATCCCATGATGGGATGCTGCTTTCGTGATGCTGCTTTAACTTTTAGTTGAGCTGAAACCTGCAGGTCAGGCTGTCCCAGGCTTAGATTCCGCCGGCATCCTTTACCAGCCTTGTGACTGTGAGCCACTTCCTTGGCCTCATTGTGCTTCACGGTGTTTCATCCTCAGAATCAGAACCGTCGTATCTGCCTTGCGGGATAGTGGACTGCATAATAAATAACAATGACGGTGCTTGTAATTACAGCAGTTAGTGCGGAGGAGCTATTATGTATCAACCTCTGGGCTAAAAGCTTGTAGTTCCGGTAATACCAAGGAGGAAGGTTCAGTTATCTCTGTTTTGTGTAGAAAGTCCTCAGTATGTGAAGTCTTTTTATTTTTTTAAAGATTTTATTTTTGAGAGAGAGGGAGAACAAGAGGGAGAGCACCTGCGTGCCCAGGTGGGGAGGGAGAAGAGCAAAGGAAAAGCAGACTCTCCGCTGAGCGCCAAGCTTGACCTCAGCCGAAACCAAAAGTCAGAGGCTTAACCTACTGAGCCACCCGCACTCGCCTGTGAAGTCTTTTTACATCATTTCTATTTTTCATACCAGTGTACCTTTCCGCTGGTCTGGATAATTGAGGATTCACTGACTTAGAGACTTCATTGTCATTCACTAAATTTGAACACCTATTATATGGTCATTAAGTTAAAGCGTCTCTTTTCAAATGTTTTATTTTACTGATAACTTTTTACATATATAATACTTCAACAGTTTGTGTTGTTAAAAGATTAATTTTATGATAACTCAAGCACTAATTTAAACAATCACAAACAGGAGAAGCACAGACAGAAGTGCCTACATTCCAAGCCAATTTTTATATGTCCTCCAAATTAATTAATGCTACTATGTTGGTGAAAAGGGCTCTGGAGATTGATTATATGAGAGGACCAGGAATCTTTTAAAAATGCCCTCTATTCATCCTCTCATCCTTTCTTCTCTATCATACAAAGGACATAAAAAATTCAGTCAATAAGTTGCATAAAGCAGTGATCCTCATGGCCTGTCATCTATGTAAATCATTGCTAGGGACCCTGGGAGGTTTGAAAAGGTTATTAACATTAATGCGAAAGCATTGACATCTGTAAAGAACACAATTTTGGCAGTGGACTCAAATACGTTTCATTATTAAAGAGAAAACGGCAGGGCTTTGCTCATGTACTTCCTGACATTGAAACTAGACCAAAAAATTCAGTCAAAACAGTAGATTATTGAACATTTAAAAGAAAAAACCAAACCAAACAAAAAACCCCATGCAAACGCACCCCTGTCTGAATGATCCTCTAATATCCTGCCATCTCCTGTCAGGTAGTACAAGGCTTTGTGTCGGTTAAGAAAGTTCTTTCCCATATGCTGGAGAAGGTGGAACCATGCTTCTCAGACCAGGAAACAGAGGGTGGGAGGAGTGATGAGTCTGTTCTTCAGAAAGACCTGAGCAACTGTGAGCTGGCCAAAGGTGAGAACGTGTACCTCCCTGCTCTGAGCTGATGGCAGGTGGGCCGCCGATTCTCCCAGCTTTTTTGTTTGTTTGTTTTTTTAAAGATTTTATCTATTCATTTGAGAGAGAGAGAGAGAGAGAGCATGAAATGGGGAGAAGGTCAGAGGGAGAAGCAGACTCCCGGTTTAGCCGGGAGCCCGATGCAGGACTCGATCCCGGAACTCCGGGACCGTGACCTGAGCCGAAGGCAGTTGCCCAACCAACTGAGCCACCCAGGTGCCTGATTCTCCCAGCTTTTTGGTGTTTGTGGAGCTCCGGAGTACTCCAGGCATTGCTGCATCTTGGCGATCGAGAAGAAGCTCTCTTTGGGGTCTGACCTTGAGGAACTCTGTCTACAGGGGAAAACAGGGAACTGATGGTACCCCAGGGAGGTGATTCTCTGGTAGACGTGTGGAACCAAACTTTAGAGCTAATCGCTCCACCCCCAAAGTAGTCCTGTCTTTTTCAGCAGCAGCATATCATATAGAGTTCTTGCCAGGATCGTAATGGAAGGGATTTCAAATCCAAATTCTTAAATTCCCACCACCTACTGTGTGTTGTGAAGTTTGTTCCAAGACAGCAGTTTAGAGCGAAAGGTCCATAGGAGTAATGTTTCGATAAAAGCTTGATAATCCTCATCACAAAAACCATTTCAGAAGTTCAGCACTGTCTCTACAAACATGCGTTAAATGCTAGCATTGGTTGAATATATGTGTAAACATACATGTATGTATGTCTGGCTTTTGGATGTGTGTGTGTGTGTGTGTGTGTGTGGACACCATGATTTTATCTTGTATGTAAACTGTGGACTCTGAGATAATCAGTTTAAACTCTCCACAAGGAAGAGAAATAATGAAAAGGAACAATGGTTTTTTTGTTTTCCCAGTAACTAAATTCACCATTGTTCTGAGAAATCAGCCAATGACCACAGGATGTGAATTTAATCAAGTTGTGCCTTTGAACAAAGGTATTCTGGTTCTGGTGGAATTTTTTGCTTCTCATCATCCGGTTCACATGTTCACTCGCCTCCCTGTGCTGAAATCAACAAGAGTCTGCTATGACTTAACTGCGCCCACAGATAATAATTTTAATACAAAAGAAGTGGACTCGGGAAACAAAGGGAACTATTATTTCTGACTCTGTCTTTTAGGCCAGCACTCACAGTCAAAGACTTTTGCCTTTTACTGGAAAAATATTTTCCTACGTAAGGTTTTTCTGCGAAGGCCCACTCTAAAGTCCAACCCCTTCCACGCAGCCGCAAGTGAAAATTGGAGGAGCTATTCGACTGGCAGTGAGTCAGGATGTAGAATCTGAGGATCTTCTCAATTGCGCACGTGCAACTGTACCATCTTTGACAATTTAGTTTTTATTTTTTGTTTTTCCTTTTCATCCAAAAGCAACTGAAACATTTGGTGGAGAACCGTTGAGAACCAGAGCTTGCCCTCGAAATACTGGCTTTCATTTTAGGGACTGTTTTTCTTGATCCAGTCGAGAGAGATTTTGACTTGTCCTTTGGCCTTGCCTGTCCACGTCATCTCTTTGAGAGAAAAGCTCTGTCCCGTGGTAGTCGTCTCTTACACCTCATCAGTGCGTCATTAATAGCTCCTCTGCCTCATTTAATACTCCTATCAAGCCAATGGGGAAACCAGAGAACAGAGATTTAAAAAAAAAAAAAAAGTGTTGCCAGGGTCAGATTCAGTTTCCCTCTCTTTTAAGTCCATACTCTTAACCGTGACCGGTCCACAGCGTAGAGGGGGTTTGCTCTGCCCCAGGGGACCCCTCCCAGGTAAGCCAACAGCAAGTTCCCTGCATCACTGTCAGAAGGCTTTGTTTGGCGTTGATCACTGTTGTTCATTGAGCCGTTTAGTTTTGTTCCATTACTTGCTCTCACGTTGAAGGTTGTTAACAAAGAGCAATCTTGATGACCATGATTATTTAAGTACACAAGGAAATGAATGTTGACTCTTCATCTCTTTTCTGTGCGAATGTTTCCTTGCATGCCTTCATGTTTTCAGGTGCCTTCCACGCCGAGAGAAGTGAATAATGCTTACACAACAGAGGCTTGGGAATCAAAGTTATTTATCTATATCTATATCTATCTATCTGTGTGTGTGTGTGTGTGTGTGTGTGTGTGTGTGTGTGTCTAGATGGAAGCAAGAAAAAAGAGGTTACAGAAACTGGACTCGTCCTCCATCCTAACATCAAGGTAAGTGAGAGCCTGGATGGCATCTGTGAGGTTGTGAACACAGTCTCATCTTTTTTTTAGGGTTGATTCTAAGAAGTGGTTTTTAGCTCCTAAGCCTGGATCTTTAGACAACAGAGATTTCTAGAAAAGCAATTGAGAAAGCAAAGGTGCATCCATCCATCCATCTGTCTGTCTATCATCTATCTATCTGTCTATGTTGAGAGAGGAGTGCTAGCTTGCTACAGACCACTTGGAGAGAAAATTCAGGATGGGTTAGAAGCTTTCTTCTTTTGTGGAAGGCATCCGTCTGACTGGCTTTGGATTTGGACAGTGGAGGGAGAGGAGACCTACAAACAACCCTCTGTGGTCTAGGAGCAGGGAAGTGAAGAAAGCCAAAGGAAAACCTTCTGCATGGGGAAGGGGATGGGAAGGCTAGGAGATCCTAGCATGGGGTGGGAGGAAGCCCCCTGAGTCATGACTTATCTGTACTCTGCAAGGCAGATGACCAGCAAAATCAGACTTTCAGTGTATATGGAAAGTCTCTGAACACACCCAAAGTACCTGAAAAAAAAACTTTTTTTTTTTTTACTTACTTGACATAAAGATACATATTTGGCTTACCAAGGTGTGTTAGGTACCACATAGGACCAGTGAGAGAATTGAGATTTTGCTCAGGGAACACAGTGCCCCACAAGGACCGGTGCGTTGCCTTCCGCCATGCCTGGGATTGTTGCTGGTCTGGTAGACGGGTTACGTGTTCTCTCCTAAGCAAATACTACCGGATGGAGAGGGACGGAGACAAGCACCAATCAGCCCATGTTTCATGCTGCTGTGTTTGACATCATTCTGACGATAAGGCAGTCGGTGGTCGTAGCAGGTGACCCTGCTTGCCCCAGTATGTCTCTGCTCCTCCCGGTCCTGCTGCTCTCTGTGGAGTTCACTTTTTTTTTTTTGTATATTATTTAAACTCCTCTGTGATCTGGTCCCAGTCTGCTTTTTCTTTTCTTTCTTATCTTTTCTTTTGAAGGATTTATTAATTTATTTATTGGAGAGAAAGAGAGACAGAGAGAGCGAGCAGGAGCAGGAGCAGGGCAGAAGGAGAGAAACAAGCAGACCCCTAGCTGAGCAGGGAGCCTGACGAGGGGCTCTATCCCAGGACCCCAAGACCATGACCCGAGTGCCCCCTCCAGTCTGCTTTTTCACGTAGTCTTTCATTACTCCTCTTCAGCACTATTTCCTGAAAATAAATGGCGAGTCCCACCTTTTTGCCTTTGTAGGCCCACTGGCCACGTTCCAGCACGTTGAAAATCTCTTTTTTTTTTCTAATATATTTTCTATGTGTCTTTCGAGGTTCAACCCAAAGTGCCTATCCCAAATCCTTGATTTATGCAGTTTTTAGGGAAAATCACGTATCACTGGAAAAGGCAGCTATTTGGTCATAAGCTTATTTCCTCTAATAGCATTTAAGTTCTCTGAGAAGAGGCCGCCCTGGGTTTGACATCCAGAGTAATGTTTGACACAGCTCTTGCCACTTGGTGGGGGCTGCTTGGCCATCAGTCTTTTGACTGCGCTACTGTTTTCTCTATGTATTTATTTCACCTTTTTTTTTTCCCCTCCCCTTTGAGAAGTCTCTTCCGTGCTCTTGCCTTTGCCTTCTGTGCCTGGAATTACCTTTGGGGAAACATGGCGTCTTTTTGAGTTTGCCTCTCAGCCCTTCCAGTCGAACGTTCAGGAATTTCTCCCATGGCAGTCGCGTTCCGTGGGTGCCCTGGCCCTCACTCTGGTGAGCCCACCTTGCTGGGGCGTTGGCTGTGAGCTGCGGGAGTAGAGGATCTTCCCCCTCTGTCCTTATCTGGGTCCAGGTGGTGTGTCTGTACCCCACAGTCACTGTTTTTGGTCAGTCAGCTTCCCAGAGAAGATGGTACATGCGGACACTGAAAGGGAACATTCCCCAGGCATTTTTGTGAGGATTTTCTCAGCTTTCGTGCTTCTCTAAAGTCTACTCACCTACTTTGGACATCCAAGGCAGGCTGTTGGACTCTCTATATGATGAAACAGAAATCTCCGCTGCCCTGGGGGACTTCTGTGAGTGACAGCTGCCGTGTTCATGTCCCCAAGAGAAAGGCTTTCAAGGCAGAGCCCGCGGGTAGTCGGTGGCACCTTTCAACTTATGTGGTCTGGTGCTGTTTAAATCTTTTCTCTGTCAGGATTCCCATCAGCAAGAGTCATACCAGTCATTTCCATTTGTTGCCTCCTTAATGATGATAACGTATTAGATGTTTGTTTATATGATCCGTATATTTTCTAGTATTTTCAAAGTACAATGTAAGTGATTTGCTGCTAGTAAGCTGCATCTGTCTAAATCGTGATGCCAGCTCATGGACTTGTCTCTGAAATTAATAGTTATGTTTTTTTTCTTTTTCCTTTTAAGAACACATTGATTTTCGGGGCTGGCTTTGAGATACCTATCTATCTTCAATCTAAATCTGTATGTACACATGATTCTTCTTTTGTGGTAATGAAAATTGATAGGACATTGGATAAAGTAGATCTATAATAGAATGCATTCTTTATGTGACATAAGGAATTTCAGGCATCCTTTGTGGATGTTCTTGGGAGAATAAGATGCCTTTTTTTTTTTAAGATTTTATTTATTTGAGAGAGAGCGAGCAAGCACAAGCGGTGGGGGTGGGGGCAGAGAGAGAGGGAGAAGCAGACTTCCTGCTGAGCAGGACCCCAGGATCATGGATCTGGGGTCTCAGAACCCCAGGATCATGACCTGAGCTGAAGGCAGAGGCTTAATGGACTAAGCCACCCAGGCATCCCAAGTAGGATGCTTTTGAAGATAACTGGTCGAGCTTCATTGAGACACATTATTACCTATTTGGGTTTTGGGAGTTTGTTCAGATTCTTAAGGAAATGTCCTGTGACAATACAGCCCTCTCGGGCCTGCGAGAAGTCTCTTTTACCTGATGAGGCACGCCTGCGGCTGCTAAGAGCCCAGGGCTGGAGCTGACCTTAGCCCAGAAAGCTCCCCCCAACTACTCAGGCTGTTCGTAAAGACCTTTGTCCCCAGACATTGTTGGGGAAACCATCCTGGAACTGAGAAGGGGTGAGCTCTGCGGGTATTCACCAAGCTGGGGAGCGCCCGGTGCAGGCGTGTGGAGACCACCTTGGTTGATCAAAGCCCTCTCCTGTTCGTGAGATCATCCATGGCTGAGAGGTACCGTGGTAGAATCAGCTTTGTCTTTAGAAGGTTGAAAGCCTATGGATAATGTCTCTTTTGAAGGTGGCTTATAACAGAGTTTCTCGGCTGAAGACTTGTATTTCTGTAAAGTTTGTTCAAGCTAAGCATGGCGTCTCGCCACTTCATTAGATGACTCATCTCCCTGAAGAAAGATATTTAGCCCTTTCTCCTGGACTACCCCCAACCCAGGAATTTCTTGCAGGAATTCCAAGGAGGTCTTTAAACAGCCAAACACAACTTTTACTTTGGTGCGTAGGCACACTTCTGTTTCTGTCAAAATAAATGAGACCTTTAAGTTATAAAATTAGGAAAATATTTTGTGACTTGTGTTTCTTATTTAACAAGTCAAATCAATAGCTGGCCTCAAAAAAAAAAAAAAAAGAAAACAAAACAAAACAAAACAAAAACAAAAATCTGAGCCTGTCCCAGCTGGGTTGACAGAACATCATTTTACTTTTTGCCAACAATGAGGATATACCTTCTCTGGGAAACGGGAAGCCTTTCCTCTGTCCCCCTCTGGATTCGTTCATTCTACCCCATCCATCTTTGGTCACCTGGCTCTTTTCTGCCTCTGCCCTGTGGATTGGGTGGGCGGAGGAAAGCCTGGGAAGGAAGAGCTGGGAGGTCTTTCTGCATCTCCACTGTTTATTTGCTGTCTATCCTTCGCGCGTTACAAAGTTTCTCCTTACTTTGCTTTTATCAAGTCTGTGAATGACTCTCTTTGTCAAGCTTATTGGAATGCCCTGTGGGAGGGGTGCTATGCAAAAAAAAAATAATTGTATTGCATAACTGCTCAGCCCTTAGAGATGCCAGGTCACACTTGGCCCTGGAACCCACCCTCCTCCCGACCAGGTCCTATGAGGGCAGGGTGCGGTGGGTCTGAGAGATGGCTCCGTCCTCCACTCTAGTCCCACGGAGATGACCTTTACCCTGGCTGTGATAAAAGGCTTATTTTATTTTTTCTAAAATGCCTGTGTTTCCTTAGCCCAGAGGGGATGTGTCCATGTGTCCGTGCGTGTGTGCGTGCGTGTGTGTTCTGTGTATGGTTCTTTCCAGCCGGTGTGTACTTCACAAAGTCACATTTGTCCTGTGGGTCACCTTGAGGCAACTGACATTCGTGACTAATTATTAAAAAGGGCAGACTTTTAGTTTCTTCAGATGAAAACAAAGTCCCAGAGAAGTCTGTTAGATACAGTGTAATTGAGCAGGTGACATGTTGATGTTTGGGCTTTGATCCACATCCAGAAAGCACAGAGTTTTTGGCATGGCGCTGAAGGAGCCAGAAGCTCCAAGGTGAACTTCATGGACTTACTACAACACTGTGTGTCTCCTCTGAACTAATTCCAGGTCTTTAAACTTAATACCCGACAGCCAGGCCAGGCGGTCACCAGGCTTAGGGAAGGGTCATCTTGGAGCAAAGAACCGTGCCGTGGACTCCTATCGAGCAAACATATTTCTTTCTCCTGTAAAATCAAATGAAAGCCCCGTCAGTTTGGAGAGTGTTGAAATGGCAGCAGGGGGGAGGGGAGCGGGGTCATTGCACTCTTTTGTCTGTTTGGTGGTAGCAGTAATGGGGTGCGGGAGGGCTTTGGCTGGGAATGATGCGTATAAGATAGCTCTAGAAATTAAATTTCTTCCAGAATACGGTTTTATTTTGGTGTAGGCAGTTGCATATGATGCTGAGTCTTCATGGTGAAATCTTCACTAACTGGCCTGTCAGGTGAGCACAAGTACGAAATCCCGAGTAAAGCAAGCCGAAAGCGTGTGATTCAGCGTGTGTTCCTAGAGCTTCCAAACAGTGATAAAGGCTGGTGCGTGTAACGCGAAGAGAGCTCCAAGACATATACCAGAGGGGAAGAAGTGAGGAAGAGAGCTGAAAGCCATTTCCTTGGGAGAGGAAGCAAGCCAGCAAACCAAGACAGCGTGCTGGCGCCCAGGTGTCGAGGGTATAAGAGCCTGCTTTGGAGCCCCCAACCCCCCGTCATGAGCAGGCCGGCCAGGGCTCCTAGCCAGACCATGCTGCATCACATTAGCTTGGGCCTTCGTTCACGCCCTCCTCCTGACTCCGTCCTTGTCCCCTTTTGTCCTTTTGGAATGTGTATGTTATACTTTCACTTGTGTATGTTCTTGTAAAACATCTTGTTTTGCATGCATTTTTTGCCCCCGAGGTGAAATTCATATGGCATAAAAATATCCTTTTAAAGCGAACAGTTCAGTTGCGTTTAGCGTATTGACGATGTTATATAACCATCACTTCTATCTATTTCTCCAGAATGAAACCCCGTTCATGAACCTATTCATGAAACCTATTCAGCTGTCACTCTCCATTCTCCCTTCTCAGCCCCTGGCAACCACCAACCTGCATTCAATTTCTCAGGATTTCCCTATTCTGGATAGTTCGTAGAAATGGAAGTGGACGGTATGTGACCTTTTGTGTGCGTGTATGTATTTTTCAGTCAGCTCTATTGAGGGTTAATTTACATCAGCAAAACGCACACTGTTAGTGGACCAGATGCATGTTTTTTTCTTGTTTGAGTTTTTTGCATCTTTTGCATTTATTTACTGCAACTGTATGAGGGGGGGGCCCTTTCGTCACCCTCGTTTTGCAGATGGGGCCTGAGAGACTCGGACTCAGGAGGGCTGATTTTCCTCAGGTTACACAGCTTCAGAGTGGCAGGCGGGATGTGAATGTGGGTGGACTGCTCCAGAATCCACCAGAATCCATGCTGACCACTGTCACCCACAGCCTCTCCGATCTCTGTACCATTTCAGAGCCTGCTTTCCCCCCAAACAACAGTATGCTATTTTCCCACGTTGACAAAAAGTGGCTATGAGATATTTGTATGTACCATGATTGAATTATTTCCCCACTGATGGATTTTTAGACTATTTCTTTCTTTTCTCTTCTTTTTTCCTTATCATGAATCATATTGAAATAAAGATTAAGGATCAAAGAAAATTATAAAGTAATATATGTTTGTTGTAGAAATATGGCCCAACAGGGAGACTAAGCCAAGAAACACAGATAATTCCCCTCAGAGGTAACCACTGCAAGCATTTTAAACAGAGCTTTCCAGCCTCTTTTATGTATTTTTTTTAATAGGGGAAAAGAAAACCCTTTAGGAGAAGGAATGATGCTGCGAATGAGGTTTTGTCATAGAAAATTTACGATATACCGTGAACATCTTTTTGTCTAATTAATAAAGTGAATATTTGTAAAGTGCTTAAAATGTGTTAAGGACTATTTTAAGTGTTTTATTCCATTTCACAGGCATCATGTGAGGTGTGTGGCTCTTAGAGCAAATGAGGATATTTATGTCATTTTAAACTCACATGAGTGGTTTTGTCCTCTAGCTCATACTATTTTTTTTTTTAGCTCATACTCTTTTTTAAAATTTAGAACTATGTTCTTAATGATTAATCTACTTAGCCTGCTGTGTTTACCTAGATGTTTTTCCCCTTGTGGGTTTTCTTATTTTCCCCTCCATCTCTGGGTTCCCATACAGAGCAGTGCAGGGAACATCCTTATACATGCTGGCGTAAGCCTATGTCGTAGGCTGAAAATGTATGTCCAGGAACGGGATATAAGGAATATGGGAATATGTGTGTGTGTGTATGTGTACATATATATGTATATGTATTACTAAGTATCGACAGAAGCAGATTCTTTTCTCGAATAGTTATGTTAGAGTTTTACACAACTTTGCTATATACTTCCTGTGGTTTCAAAAATATGTGTATAAATGCCTAAAGAAAGGACCAGAAGGATATATACTAAACCAGCAACACTTAGGAACATACACAAGGGGATTGGGGGGAGATGAGCCTTATCATCTGATATGTTTGATATGTTTTTTTTTTTTTAAGATTTTTATTTACTTATTTATTTTTAGTCATCTTTACACCCAGCATGGGACTTGAACTCACAATCCTGAGATGAAAAGTTGCATGCTCTACCGACTTAGCCAGCCAGGCGCCCGGGTGATTTGATACAAGGAGACTATCTTCATATGTAACTTGTCATTATAATTGCCTCTTTAAAAATACGGTCTGAAAACATGACCTTTAGCTAAAGTTTACTATTTTATGCTGTGAACACTTTTGGAATTGTCAGTGTGTGGGTTAACATTAGTCATGGCGCATGGAGTGGGCTCTTTTGCAACTTGGTGCTTTTTGAAGCATGCTCTAAACAGTTTTCCTGGTAATATCTTTAAGGCCTTCCTCATTTAATGCAGGTCCCCCACGTCTCCGGTGGCTCAGGGAGGTTCAGTGGTTTTCCCGAGGACGCAGGGTTAGGAGAGCTGGCCAGGTTTCATGTATGGGACTGATTCTGGAGCTGTGGGCCAGAGTAGAAGACTTCTTTCTGAAGTGCTTATTGACTGGAAATCAAGGTTGGGAGGAAAGTGGGCGCTGTTTTCCTGCAGGTGAGGTAGGGAGGAAACATTCTCGGGAATGGTAAGTTTCAGCAGCTTCCTTGTATAAACACTTAACTGAATGAATGTATTAGTTTCCTGTTTTTACTAAGCACAAGGTATTAAGATAATCTTTGCCTTACAAGCTACTTCTCTCTGTAAAATGAAGGTGTGTGGTCTTGACGTCCGGCCTCAAGCTTCCTTCTTTTCACCTCCTCTGAGGTGAGAACAGCAAAGGTTCTGGATGACTGAAGAGATAATTTTTAACTTTTTAAAAGGTGCCATTCTTGTTCCTCTTGCATATTAGTTTCAACTGAGATGCCTCATTCTTTCCACGAGCCCAAATGAATAAGTATCAAGAAGTCACTTTTTAAGTAACTGTGACAGAGTGGGGCTGTTATCTGCAAGGAGCCCTCCCGCCTCAGGCCCCATCACCTTCACCCACACCCTGAAAACGGTGAAGAGTTTGGTTTGCAACAGAATCAGCGAATCTCTGTCTGATGTTTTTTTTCAGGACGAGGAGTAAGACCATCTCCACGCCTGCCCTGTAACGGGAGGGGGGTTTGCACACAGCTCCGGCGAAAGGTTTCCTAATACAGGTTTCCTCCGATGAGCTACTTGGAGACAGAAGACAGGGTGTTGATGATGCTTGATGAAGCAGACACATGTTTACTACTTAAAATTAAAAAAAAAAAAATACATTGGAAAGCATACGAAGGCATAAGGTCATAAGTTTAATACAGGAATTTTCCCACCAGCAAATATTCCCCGGAGCTCACTGGTTTAGAGGTGAAAGGCACACAGCATGGTTGAGAAGGCAGAACTTCTGGGTTCTCTCTTGTTCCCAGGGTTGATGAACTCTGGAAACTCTAGAACAGAAATGACCATTATGAACAGGTGTACGTGTGTGGTAAGTGTGCTAACCTATGAATAGTTAATACTACTTCCTCTTGACTCATATATTTGAAATGAAGGATAGTCTCCTTGCAATATATACTTCTGTTGAGCAGGGAAGTTGAGCAATTGTGCCATTTTCAGAAATACTCTTAAAATGAAATAGGTGGGATGGGAGAGAGAACAGTCTTGCTTTGCCTTTTGGGTGGATTTTTTTATTGTCTTGGCTGGTGGTTACTGGTACCTTTTGTCCTAGCGTACTGACCGTATAAGATCTTTAAGTTCAGTTGAGAGGAACTGAAGTTTCAGTTTCCTTGCTGGGATTGATTGGCCGTGGGGAAGATGGGCTAATTAGTCACCTTTCCTTTTTAAACGATACAGTCCTGACTCATGACTGAAATTGTGTTCAGAGATTATTTCAGAGAAAGGCAAATGAAATAAAAATCGAATAGTGTATCATTTTGTGTAGATTGCCCTTCAGATAAAAAGAAAACCTTCTCTGCTTTTCTCACAGAAAACAAAAAGGAGATTAAAGCTTTTTCTGAGTGTAGACTTCAGATCCATTATTCCAAGTGTGACAGTTTGCTTGAGTGGTAGACAGACCAGTGGGATTGTGCATGTGTCTTGCTGTTCCTGTGTAGTCTGTGTGATCTGGGAGCGGGTAATGAAATGTGCAGTACCTCTAAGCTAGAAATTTGTATGAAACCACACACACATTTCCTTTCTCAGCTGGTCTCTTAGCCCGCGTGTTTGGGCCCCTTTCAAGAACGGGTGGGAAAAAAACGGTGGGAAGTGACCTTTGAAGTGAACTTCTGATATTTGCATTACAATTCTGTGGGTTTTAAGCTTTTAATTTTTACAATTGTGGGTGGTATTTGTGAAGTGTTCAGCTTCTAGTAGGTTCTGGGTAGTGGCAATCGAATCCTCGCAAAAATATCAGCATATTTACACGCCTCTTTTATCTGCTCCGCTGTCTTTAGAGTTGTCAGGGCCCTTGCAGCCTCGGTGGGAATTGAGATTGTTTTCAATTATATTAGTACGGTATAGTAAGAGAAAAGGTATGTATTTAAGTAGACCCTGAGCCTTATGATTGAGCCTTATTTTTTTTTTTTCCAAAATAAATGTTTTCCTGGTGATCTCTCCAGAATTCCCTTCATTCTTTTTAAAGTCTAACTTATTAAAATTCATTTGATTTTGCTTAAGATTTTCATCACCGTCAATAAAAATTTATCAAACTGCTTCTGCGCAATTTCTTCACCCAGGCCTGGGGATGCAAAGGAGAGGAGCAGAACCTAAGATTTCTGGAGGTTAACCAAAGCCGAAGGTAGGTAGGCTTCTCCAGATGCAGGTGGAACAAGGCGGAGAATCTGATGTAAGGGGGGATTTTGGGTGCCCCTGGAGTGGACGTCCAGTGAGCTAGTTTTCTCCGGTGAGGCTGGGCTGTGGTGTAAACGTACGGTAACATACAAGCCCGATCGCCGGAGCTGCTCGCTGCAGTACGCTTGGGAGAGTCCGCTCTCCTTCCTGCAGCAGCTCTGGGCTCGTGGGAGGTGGTGGTCCGATCGCTGTGGGAGGGGAGCAGCTGCCCAAGCTGTCCTCAGCCTGTCCTCCGCCCAGCCAGCCACAAAGCCCTGGCTGTTGCAAGGCCCCGCGGTTCTTCTGTGTGAGGAAGGAGGCGGCGGTGTACCTGTCACACATATATGTGATCGTAGATTGGGATCTCAGAGAAGAGACAGGAGCCAGAGATGAGGGTTTGAGAGGTCTTTGTAGTAAAGGAAATGGGGGGGTAAGTTTCTCAGGGAAAGTACACCCTTAACGAGGCTCCAGTTCTCCATGACAGCTTTTCCCGCACGTAGCTTTCTTCATAAACCAGGCAGCGTGCCGCCCTAGGAAAGTAGACAGATAGCTGTTGCCCCTGTCAGGAAAGTCAGAAAGGTTCTGCTGGTGCTGCTCTTAATTTGCACGCTGTGTTGACATTGTCTGCTTCCCAAAGTGTCCTGGCACCTGGTCGATGGATCATTCCAGGGTGATGCGATCTCGTAGGTTAGCATGTCCTTACCTCTCGAGGACCACCAGTTGTCTGGGCCAGAGCTTAGGTGGTGAGGTGTAAAAGTTGCTTATTATTACTGTTGTTGTTGTTGTTGTTGTTGTTTTTAATCTCCGTAGGATTAGGAGACAGTTTATATGTACTCATGCATAGCAAACATTATGAGGGCACTGGCTTTTCTGTGATCTTTTTTACTAAGACTGTTCATTGCTTGACGTTGACATTAGAATGTGTGACCACACCTTTGCTACTCTACCCAGGACCTCCATGGAGAAGGGACCTGCCGGGTGAGACCAGGGGCCTGCTTTTGGGAACGTTTATGCCCCGGTTCTTCTCTGATCTTGCCTTTCCCACCCCTACTTCTCCTTCTCAACAATTCTTTCTCTGTACTTCTCCCTTCCTGGGTTTTGGGAGTAGGCAGACCTGGATGTGGGGCTTCTCCCTGGGACCAGGGGTTTGACATCGCGCGAATCACTCTCCAAGACTTGGTGACCTTATCTGTAACACGAGGCTAAACTGCTGCCTCTTGAGATTCTTAGTGTTCAGTAACGTGTGCAAAAGACTGCAGGACCCGCTACATTTTAATTGCTCAATAAATGTTAAGCTATATTTAGTATTCTTGTCATTTCCTGCCTTTCAAGGCACATCTTAAATAATTCTTTCATGAAAACTTTTTATCTTCATTATTTCACCAGGCAGTGGATACAATTTACAGTTCCCAGGAAACCCATCATAAGTTGAAAATACTGTAAGTTGAAAATGTGTTTAATACACCTAACCTACCAGGCGCCTGGGTGGCTCGGTCATTAAGCAGCTGCCTTCGGCTCAGGTCATGATCCCAGGATCTTGGGATCGAGTCCGGAGTTGGGCTCCCTGCTCAGCAGGGAGCTGAGCCTGCTTCTCCCTCTTCCACTCCCCCTGTTTGTCTGCTCTCGCTGTCTCTCTCTCTCTCTCTCTCTCTCTCTGTCAAATAAATAAATAAATAAATAAATAAATAAATAAATAAAATCTTAAAAAAAAATACGCCTAACCTACCAAACATTATAGCTTAGCCTAGCCTACCTTAAACGTGTTCGGACCACTCTCAATAGCCTACAGTTGGGCAGAATCAAAACCAAGCCTGTTTATAACAAAGTGTTAAACATCCCCTATAATTGATTGAATACTGTACTGAAAGTGAAATGCAGAATGGGTGTCGGCGTGTTGGTTGTTTCCCCTCATGTTTACATGGCTGGCCAGGGGCTGCGGCTGCCACTGCCCAGCATCACGAGAGACTATCCTATTGCATATCGGTAGCCCAGGAAAAGATCCAAATTCAAAATTCAAAGTACGGATTCTCCTGAATGCCTATTGCTTTTGCAGCATTGTAAAGTCAAAAATAGTTAAGTGGAACCATCGGAAGTTGGGGACTGTCTACACTCCCATTGAACTGCCAAAGCACTTGCGATCTCTGCTGGTGTTTGCATTTCTTCTTTTTTGGATGCATATGCTCCTGTGCCGAGACTTACCCTCTTACCATCCCACAGGACAGTAGGTGTCCTTCACTCATTGCTGCATCTGCTGCCTTGCCTTCGTTGTGTGGTGCACGTAATAGGGTCTTAATTAAGGGTTAAATTAAGTCGGAAGGAGTCATGAGGGGGGAGGGCTCTATATGTTTATAAAATATTCCCCCTATTTGGGTGAATTCTCCTATGTTGGAAAATGTAAAATACTCTTAAAATAGTGCTCAGTTCCTTCCCCAGTTAGAGTATAAAGTTGATTCTCACTGTTTATGTAACTGAAACTTCAATGCAACAACAACAAAGGAATATTAAAGAAATAAGGAGAGCAATTCAAATGGCATAAAAGATTATCAGTGGCAGTCCCTGAGTTCTCAGAGGACAGCTTCGTCCAACTTTGGTAATTTATAGAGCTGAGAAGGAGGCTTTTACTTCCTTGTTCCGGCTCCTTGCAAGGCTGACAACTTCCTGACTGGTTTTGCACACGGGAAGTTGCACCTGGTAAGGTAACAGAGGGGCGTTAAATGAACCTGACTGGAATCTGGAATCTGATTACGTGAGTGAATTTACCTAGAGTTATGCTCGTATTATGGATCCCAACTCATGTTAATGGGGTTGGTCTCCATCCCCTTGGACGGGGATCACTAGGAGCCTGGAGACGTATGGGAGTTCTCTCTTCCCTCCTTACCTGCCTTGGATTGATGACTGCCTCTGAAATTGGATCTTCAGATATATCCTTGAGAGAACTCTTGTTTTGTGATTCCTTTATTCTCTTCTAGAAGTGAGTGGAGTGTGAGGTGTCTCTTTTATAGATCTGTGACACTGTGAAATGTTAAAGAATGCAGAGAGACTTCGGTTTGCTGAGACAGGTGCTCTCAATGCATAGTTCTTATCCATATAATTCTCAAGAGTAAGTAATTTAAATTTGGCTTTAGAGTTTTTTTAAGATCTAATATTATCAAGTAATTTTTTTAATTGCGACAATACATACTCGTTAAAGAAAAATTGGAAAATGTAGGAAAAGCACAAGGAAGAAAGCAAAGGTCACCCATAATTCCATCTCCAAAAGAAAAACAGTATTTTGATGTTTACCTATATGTTCACAAAACTGGTGTGTTGTACATGATATTTTATAACCTTTTATTTCTATTAGCTAGATTATTAATTTCCCCCTTGTCATTACATGTTATTCCAAGATAAGTACTATGGGGTTATTTAAAACTTGCTTTGAGGGATCCCTGGCTGGTGCAGTGGGTTGGGCATCTGACTCTTGGTTTCAGTTCAGGTCATGATCTCAGGGTGATGGGATTGAGCCGCAGGTGACTGGCTCCAAGCTCGGCGCAGGAGTCTGCTTAAGACTCTTTTTTCCTCGGTCACCCCCTACCCCTCGCACCTGTGCGCGTGCTTTCTCTCTCTCAAAAATAAATCTTAAAAAAAAATTGCTTTTCAACTTTTGTGTTATATCTTTCAAACATGCAGCAAAGTTAGAAAAATTTACCGTGAATACCTATATATTCATCACCTATAATCCACCAGTGATGTTTTACATACTTGCTTTATCAGGTGTCCCATCTATCCACCTCCTCTCTCCATCCATCAGTCCATCTTAGTGCTCTTTCCATGCATTTCAAAGGAAACTTCAGTGCAGCATAGTACTTAATTATGTTTGCTTTACACCATTATTCAAAGATTTTGTATTCCTTGAGCACACACAAAGAAGAGCCCAGAAAACTTGCCAAGAGAATTTTGTTGGACCTAGTGAGAAAGGACATCCAGGGATTTAAAATTTGCCTTGAAGCAAAGTATGCATCATTAGTGTCTGAAGTGGCAAATAAAGAACCAGGAAGAATGAGCTCTCTCTTCTGCTTTTATGCCTAATTCAGATTTCAGCATCCCACAGGGATAGGCTTCAGAAGGGCTAAGCTTGTCTCGCTTGTTTCGTTTGTTGATCTGCGTGCTATGGTGCTTGGAAGAGAGCGATTGGTGGGGTGACTCACGGGTGGGCAGAGCGCAATGGTGTGGTTTCTGCCAGCCGCCGACTGGGGTGCCTGACTCCCAGCTGCCCTCCGGACCCAGGATCCTGCTTCCCCTGCCCCTTCCACCTCGGGGGCCTTGCGCAGGAGATTGGGGCCCTCTTGGTTCTGCTCTGGATAGATTTCCTGCCAGCTTACCCGGCCTCACTCTCTGAGTGACAGGTTGTTTCTTTTGTTCCAGTGATGGTGGTGAGATGCCAGGGGGCCAGCTCGGGACAGCCTTGGCAGGTTGTCTCTTATTTGTGCGTCTTCAGTGCCCGCTTTTAAAGTTGCCTTAAACCATATGCCCCAGCAAGGTGCATGGCCAAGTGTGGTGACCTTGCTTTGTGTCCAGTCCCTGTCCCAGCACCTTGTGCATTTAAGCAGTGCTTGCTGATCAACACTAGCCTGTCCCCGTTAGACGTCCCGGAATTCTTCTAGTAGTACTACTGTGCAAGCACGCGGCGCCTTTGACAAGCACTTCAAGAACACATATTGGTTCTCCAAATCGAATAACCTTTCCTTTGTTTCCAAGTGGCTGCAGGCCTTGAAGAGAGAGAAGGCTCTGTTTCTCCCGACTTCCTTTTCCCATGTTTCACATTCCAGAGTGTTCAGTCTCCGAGTCACATCAACACCATTTAAGATGATAAGAAGCCTCCACTCCGACCCTGGTGACAGCTCTGATGTGTCCTTTCTCATTAACTCAGCCTCGGCTAGAACGCCTTCCTAGGAACTGAGGTCTGTGGAGTCCTGGTTTTATGTAACTGGGTCCCCGAAGACAAAGTGATGCCTCTTCCTTTCTTTTGTCCCCATTTCTTCCTTTTTGTTGTTTTCCTGAGGGCAGCCGGTCATCCGGTTTCTGGGTAATCCGGGTAATCCAGGTAATCCGGGTTCCTCGATTTTTCCCTCAGGCAGTTTCAGTTCTCAAAGGCTGGGCTGGCCCCGACCTTATACTTGGAAAGGATGTCTGGTTTCTTCCCCACCTCCCTTCTCACTCTTCCCTCTTCTAGGCAGAACCCCCTCTGACACTTAGAGCTATTGTTCTCCAGTGAGGGAGATTTTGACCTTCTCTTCCTGCGCCCTCTGGGACATCTGTCAATATCTAAAGTTTGAGAAACCCTGCTCTAGATATAAATATTTTTTTGATTTTGGTAAATCTTTCCATCCATGGCATTTTTTAACCTCCACGACCTTATTGTACTGAGAAAGTTCATCTGCTCATCTAAACCTAGAAAGTTAGAAAGTTCCCCACCAGAAAGTTCATCTGCTCATCTAACCCAACTCCCCTGTGATTCAGTTAGTTGCTCTGAAAGTGGAGATGAAAGTGTGGACTCACCATCTTCTGCATATGATCGTCTTCCCTTAGCTTAATCTCAGTTAACTGTTAAAATTGTCTTATAACCTCGTTTCTCTTTTTAATCTCTCCAGATGTTTTCTAGAATTTTTATGTATTCTGTCTGTTAAATTGTAGTAACCCAGTCCAGAGAGAGCATTCTAGCAGTTTGGATACCGCTGCATATGATGGAGCATATCTTTGGGGTGGACTTTTGAGGGGGAGGACATCATGACTAACTGTGTGAATGACCAGTGGGAGAACGAGAGAACAGTCACTTTCCCTGCTTATCAGAGGGAGTCATGTGGAAGACTTTCCACATCAGAAGAGATGTGGATACAGATCTTTACTCTGCCACTTATGAAAAGTTTGACCTTGGGTCTTTCTTCAGGCATAAAATGGGTATGAAATACTTCATAGCATTGTTTGGAGTAAAAGCAAACGGGACTATGTCTGCACGAATGATCGTTGCACTTGTGAGTAAACAGAGGGACTCAGTGATTTAATTTACTGTGTCCATGATTTGTGTTGGAGAAGATGGTCAAAACTATGCGAGATCTACAGAGGTAGTTTGAGTTTGATGATGGTTTCCAAACTGTATTGTGCAGAAGAGTTCCCAGGGAGCCTGTTAAAAGCATGTGGGTCCCTCAAGCTACACCCCCAGAGATTCCTTTTGGGAAGGTTGACCAAATCCTGGCATTTTTCTTTTTCACAGTAACTCAGGTGGTTTTGATACACGCAGTCCACAGGTAACACTTGCAGAAATCCTAACCTTAGGGGAAAAGCTCTGTTTTTCCCATTCAGAATGTTATTCGTGGTGGGCTTTTCGTATAGCTTTTATGATATTGAGGTATGTTCTCTCTATCCCTACACCATGAAGAGATTTAACAGACAAACGGAAAAATGCTCAATGTCACTCAGCGTCAGGGAAATACAGATCAAAACCACAATGCGATACCACCCCATAAGAATCAGACTGGCTAAAATTAACAAGTCAGGAAACGATAGGTATTGACGAGGATGCGGAGAAAGGGGAACCCTCCTACGCTGTTGGTGGAAATGCAATCTGGTGCAGCCACTCTGGAAAACAGTATGGAGGTTCCTCAAAAAGTTGAAAGTAGAGCTACTCTACGACCCAACAATTGCACCACTGGGTATGTAGCCCAAAGATACAAATGTAGTGATCCGAAAGGGCCCCTGCACCCCAATGTTTCTAGCTGCAATGTCCACGATAGCCAAACTGCAAAGAGCCTGCATGTCCACTCACAGTGGATAAAGAAGATGTGGTGTATTTATGTAATGGAATACGACTCAGTCATGAAAAAAGAAATCTTGCTATTTGCAATTACATGGATAGAATTAGAGGGTATTATGCTAAGTGAAATAAGTCAATCAGCAAAAGACAATTGTATGATCTCATATGTGGAATTTAAGAAACAAAATAGAGGATCATAGGGGAAGAGAAGAAAAAAATAAAGACGAAATCAGAGAGGAAGACAAACCATAAGAAACTATTAATCGTAGGAAACAAATTGAGGGTTTCTGGAGGGGAGGTTGGTGGGGGGATGGGGTCACTGGATAATGGGCATTAAGGAGGACACTTGATGGAATGAGCAGTGGGTTTTAACTAAGACCGATGAATCACCGACCTCTACCTCTGAAACCAATAATACATTATATGTTAAATAATTGAATATAAACTTAAGAACATTAAAATTTAAGGGCACTTGGTAGCTCAGTCGGTTAAGCATCTGCCTTCGGCTCAGGTCGTCTTTCTGACAAATAAATAAAATCTTTTTTTTTTTAAAGATAATTAAAACTTAAAAAAAGAACCCCCCAAACCAAAAACATTTGCAGAGATCCTGGCTCTGTGGCTACTGGGCGAGCATGAAGGAAGGACCTCCGTCTCCTCAGGATCCCTCCTCTCCAGTTGTTTTCTGTTTCTTTGGGGCCATTGATAGAGAATAATCTGAGCTGTTTGAAGCAGGACAAAACTGTTCTTTGTTCTTGCTTTAATGGCAACTAGAGGTATCTTTTTATTGGATGGTCTCCTTAAACATTATTTTGATTTAGAGTTCTAAGTCTTTTGGGAACCAATTCAGGAACCTAGGCTGGGAAAATTTCCTTGTTCATTGGCTGATGGAATTGTGATTTGGGGTAGGAAAGGAGCTGGAGGGAGGTGGTGTTTATTCTCAGTGGGGGTTTTTAGGAGGCTTTGGGGAAAAAAGAAGTGAAATGTGGACAGGATTTCTCCTAGCTTCAAACTGCATTCCTTCAGGAATGGGATAAAAAACGACCAGATTCCATCCACTTGCAAATTATTTGTGTCTGCTTTCTTTTCACTGAATCTAGCCTGGTGATCTAGAATATTGACTGTACTAGTATTTTAAAGAGCTTCTTTTTGCAACTCTTTAAAAGGCTGGAGGGTGGGAGGCTGGCTTGCCGCATGGACTTGTGATGTGACCAGAGCTTGCAAACTCCTGAAGTGAATGTCTGTCATTTCTTGACATGAGGACAAAATAAACGTCCAGGTTTGCCCAGAAATACATTTCAGTGCTTCTCCTGTGTTGCAGTTCTGGGTCTGCCTGTGTCCTCAGAGAAATCTCTTTCTGTGGGGTGTGTTTTCCCCACACTTTTCCATGAGGCACAGCGTCTCACTGCTAGCTTAAGCTTTTTGCCCTCTGTGGTGTGAATGAATCCAAAAAATTGGAAAAGAAAATCTTGGAAGGAATTTCCAACCATTTAATAAATGAAAGTGTGAGGTAGAAATTAAAAGTCAACTGGGGAGTGTCGGGGGGGAAATGCAAACCATGTGAGACGTGCCTTTAAAAAGTTCTAACTCCTTGTTGGTATTACACCCCACCCCCTAAACTCCTTAAAGTCCTGTCAGATGAATTTATTGAGCTGGAGACTGTGACTTTGAATCTTACATCGAAAGCATATAGACCAAAGAGTCAGCTTGTTTTGGGCTGGTGTCAGTCCCACATAGAAGGTGTTTGTTAACACGTCTTGGTGTCCCCGAGCTACGAGAGGGTACGATGGTAGTTGGGGATGCTTGTGTCCTATAGATTTCAAGCGTGCTGAGCACTGAGGCTAGTGGCATAGCATTTAATATCACCATGGACTGCTTTTCTTTTTTCTTCCTCTTTAACCAGTTATAGCCTCTCCCACTTCTTAAATATTTTGACATAGAGTTTTTGAGGCATGGATTTAAAAAACCCCGGGAAAATGTTAAAGATTGAGAGGGAAACTAAGGTGAATGGAAAACGGAACATTATTTCATTGGCGCTGTTTGGACATTTTGCTTCTTGCTGGAGAGTATGAGGAACTGTAACACAGGTCGGATACTATCGTGAAACATAATATGACATCCAGATACTCTCGTAACCCAAACATTTCTAAGACCTTGCTGACAGCTTAGTTATTTCAAGCAATATTGGATATGGCTGAATACCAGTTGTCCAAAGAATTTGGATGTCCTTTTGGAGTTTTTGTTCAATGTCAGTCCTGGCAGAAGATGTGAGAGTGTGCATTGAAATAATGTTCAAATACAGGGAATCATCATGGAATTCCTTCAAGTGGTGCCTTTTCACCAGTGACTTTGAAATGCGATACACTTTGCAAAACTGAACAGCTTCCTTAGTTTGCCAGGATGGAGTTAAGTGGTTCCATGATGGGATCTTGCCTGTAGATAGCCATGTCTCGTTCTCCTGCAGACGATCTCCTGAAACGGTTGGACTCACAAGTTAAGGCCAGGGAGTAAAATACGTGGAAAAGGTGATGCTGTGGGGCCCAAGGCATTTGCGAATCTTCACAGAGAGGCTGCTGCTGGCTTCCTCTTAAAGTTGAGAACAAACTTTAGGGGTGTCAGTCTGGTGCCTGCTGCACGGCATAACCCTTGAAGTGTCGGGGTCCCCGGGGATGCATGAAATACTTTCGGACGCTAAAGCCCCTAATGCTCCCTTTGCCCCTCTGCTACTTTTAGCATCGCCTAAAATCCAGTGCCGTGGTGGAGAGTCTGGAGGACAGCTGGGAAAGCAGCAGTGGGATAGCATAGCATATGGCACCTCTTAGCCCTGCCTCGAGGGGTTAGGAAGCCTTAAAGGAAAGGCACCTTTACAATACAGGATGGTATTCTGTCTTTCTCGGACATTTATTTGTGTTATATATATATATATATATATATTTAGTTCTAAATTACCCACACATGTTTGAATACAGAGAAGTATTTCATTGTGGAACTAAGAGCACCCAGAGTTGTCTCTTGCAGTGTTTCATCTGTGGACTCTTACCCAGTGAAGGCTAAGACTGCCCAAATCACAGTGCAGAGAAGGTGATGGTCCTCTAAATCCATATTGTGTTGGCTCACTAAAAAGAAAAAATCAGTGCACACTCTCCGGGGTAGGAACAGCCGATTTCCTGTTGTGCTTTGTGAGTTATTCTAGTGTCCTAGGTAAATAATCCCGAATGAAATTGATGTATTTCTTTTTACTCGCTTGGTTTGGCAAATCATTGACAGATAAATGATTTTATAAGCAATTTAATGAATTACCAAATACAGCAACTTTTTAATCCGAGTCTTGAAGCTTCTGCATTTGGCATTGTTTTAGTTTTTATTTTCACCAAAACTGGGTAATCCCCTTGGAATTATTGTACAGAACCCCGAGAAAGGAGGATTCAAGCGTCTCATCTTAGCGCTAAAGGCGAGCCTATGGTTCAATAACATGTTGGGGTATTGTGTGGCAACAAATGTAATTATAAACATGTTTTAGAAACATGAAAGATGTTTACAATCTAACTCCAAATACAAACAGCAAAACAAGGAGCCATAATTACTGTGACTGTATTTTGTGGGTGTATATGCGTGGGTATGCATAAGGGTTAGAATGAAATATGCAATCTCGAAAATAGTTGTGCTTGGGTAATGGGATTTAAAAAAACTTATTCAGAATACTCTTTGTTGTTGCTGCTTAGCATGGTTTAATTTTAAGGAAACAAGCTTTCGTTGGAATGGTTAATTATTTCTTCTGAGCCTCCAAAAGAAAAAGAGAGGGACGGACAAAAAAGAATGCCTCTCAATACCGAATATTTATATTTCAGTTTTTGGTTTTAAAACACGTTTCTTCATAGGAGGCCGTACGCACAAATATTCATTTGGAGGAAATGACCCAGAACGCTTTCGTTCTTCCCCGAGAATATCTCTTGAATGTCAAGAGCATGTCCCCCGCTCTGGCTTGCCTCTCCTCTGTAAGTGGGGGCGGGCAGCCGCCTGGTTTCCCCATCTCTGACCCCCGCATCCTCACCCTTCCTGTTCTTGACTTGGGAGGTTGGTTGAACAAATGCGTGGCGGCTCATGCATTTTAAGTTGTCATCCGGAGCAAGCGGCACATGTTCTGGTGGAGGGACAGCTCTGGTGGCAGAGCTTTGGAAAGGGTGGAGGTGAAGAGAGAACCAAACCTGTTATAAAATGCAGTGATGATTATAGTGGAGGCGATCATGCTTTTAGTTTTACTACCTAAATGCCTCCCCGCTTCCCCCTAGTTAACATCCAGTCAATCAGCAAGTCCTCTGGCTGTACCTCCAGATATATCCCCTAATCCAGCCACGTGTCTCCTCCCCTCTCCAGTCACCCTAGCTTTGGCCATCATTAATTTGTGCCTGCCCATCTCCGGCAAGTCCCTAACCAATCATGCTGCATCTGCTCTTGCTTCACATTGTAACCTTGTGTCCACAGAGCAGCTGGAGCGAGGAGTATAAAATGTGAGTCAGTAGCTTTTGTCGAAATTTTCCAAAGTGTTTATTTTGGCCGACAGGGCTCTCTGTGTTTATTCCTCCGCCTCCCTGTCCAACCATCTCTTCTTTCCCTGAACCCTCTCTGTCAACAGGCTCCAGCCACCCGACCCTTGTCTCTGTCCCTCAAGCTCTCCAAACTCATTTCTGCCTCAGGCCCTTTGCACATGCAGCCTCTCTTCTTGGAATATTCCACCCACAGATCTTTGTGACTCCTTCGGTTCAGCCCAGGTGTTACCACCTCAGAGAGGCCTCCCCGGCCCTCATAGCTCAAGATATCTTCCCACAAATTGATACAATATCTGTTTTGGCATAGCACTTATCACAAAAATCAAATTCTTATTCGTGAGTTTTTAAGAAATCTATGCCTGTCATCCCAATTAAGATGTAAACTCTCAGAGGGCACGCACTTCTTCCTCTCTGCCTCTTTCCCGGTACCTTAAATAGCGCCTGACATGTTCTTAGAAGCTCAGTAAAGTCTTTGAATAAATAAACACATAATCTTGGTCTTATGATTGTATGAACTGTAAATCGAAGTTTGTTTTCAACTTTGAGTTGCTATTCTGTATGTGACGCAGGCATTGTTACAGTTATTGTACATAGTAGATCACGGGCTTTTGGTTGTTCCTGCCCACTCCATCCCCATTACTGGTGGTGGGCTGTTATACCTGTCTATCTATCCTAGTCTCTCGACCGGGACTGGATTAGCTGAAGTAACAAAGTGGAACTAATTGACACATGAGGAGATTGAATCTGAAACCAGGCCTTTTCAGGATTTTGGTCCATACACTATACGTAGTGGGCCAGCAGCTTGGAGCCTAAACCTGAGGGCCTGCCCAGCAGGTTTTTATTAAATTATGGGCAGGAGGAAGGGTCTTCTCGGGAGTGAGCAAAGCACATTGAGAGCGTAGGTGACTGCCTTCTGAGGGCTTGGAGTTCAAGAGAGAAGCACTGGTTCACCGGAAACTTGACAGCAAACATAGAACTGAACACTTCTGTCGTTTGATGAGTAAATGAAACAGAAAGGAGATAAAGGAGTTTCTCTCTTAAAGGATCAGTTTAATAAGTACTTACCAATTAAATCAGCCTTGCTATTAAAACAAGAGGTGATGAGTGAGTGACTTCACGTCATACGGCCTCTCCTTGCAGTGCTCTGTAGAAGGCACAACTGCTGCCACTTAGAGATGGGGTCACAGACCTAGGCCTTATGCTACACGAAAGAAGTTTCAGTTAACACAATTACTGCCTGTCATAATTCTTTTTCTTGAAATGCCATATGAGGTCATCTGTGCAGGTTGAATTTAGACATCGTATTCCTGTTATAAAGTTTAATGGTTTAATGGGTGTTGAATAAAAGCATTTGCAGTGATCTGACTATTCACTTTTGCTTACTGTGTACTCTCCGTTACCCATGATATTTGAGGAATCCTGTTTTCTGGATTGATGGAATAAATTTTCAGGTAACCAGAGCCCGTTAATTTAAGCCGCAGTTACTGGAAATAATTTTGAAGTTAAATTACACTCTGTCTCCTGAGACAGGAAACTAGAGTTGGCCTCGTCTTTCCCTTGTAGCCAGTTTCTGAAATTTTACTGAAAAATCAAGGAATAAACATTACGGGGAAGAGTGTTGAATCTTCATTTCTGAAGAGCTAAATACACATAAAATTACCAAGTGTGGCTCCCCGTAGAGGGATTTTCTCCCTCTGGATTCCTGCAGGAGAGAGAAGAACCCCTTTCCTAAGCTGATCGGTGCCTCTTCTCCCAGACTCCCCAGGCATCTGCTTCCCCATGGCCTGCACCGCCCTCCCCAGTCCGCCCTCGGGGTTGGAGAGGGCCGGGTCAGGAGGTTTCTGAATGTTTTACTCCTGTGTTGGGAGATGGGCACCTGGAACCTTTGTGGGTGATTGAGGTTAGCTACCTCCCCTGTGCTCTAGCGATTCCAAGTGTGTTCCCTGGACCAGTGCTTCGTATGCCCTGGGGGCCCCCGCCCCATACCCACTGAACCAGCACCTGCATGTTCCTGGGACACCCAGGTGACGCCTTGCACTGTCCGCACAGTTTCCAGTTCCTACATAGTCCTCCAACATTTTGTCCCGACCAGTGTTCCCCTGATGGCCTGGCAGGCTCCCCCTGGGTCACCTTGAGATCTTGCAGGTGCCTCGTGCTGGGACCTGCGGGGTGGGACAGCTGGAGGAGGGCACTGACAACATGCTGCTGCTTCCACCGGGGCCCGGTGGTGCGACGTGCCCTTTGTTCGGCGCTTCTTCGCCGCCTTTCTCACTCCACTGCGTTCTGGGCACGCGCTGCTTCCCACCACACCGGACCTTTGCGTTCCTGAGATCAGCACTCCCGCGTCCCCCTTCCTTTCCGCTGGCATTTCAGACTGTGGCATCGTCCTTCTGCTTCCGGATGGAGAGTGTGTCGAGAGAGAGGAGCGGGAAGACCTCTACCCTTCTGGGTTGTCCCTTACCTCCTGGTGTGTGGGGTTACTTGGGGGAGAACCTCAGGTTCCCAGGGGAGACCAGATAAGCAAGAGATGATGAGTAAAGTCAGATGGGATGGAGAGGTGGGCGGGGTGGGTGGCATCAACACGAGCGGACTTCTTTCCAATGGCCTTGAGCTAGGAGAATTGTTGTAGTTACTCGCTGCTTCATGGATGTGTGGTAGCCAAGGGTAATGACCCGAGAAGTGGATCCTGAGTAGTGAATCATTTTCCTCCATAATTTTCTGTCTACCCAATCACTGTCATATAAAAGTTAGCTGTCCGTGCTGGCTACCAGCAGTAGTGTTGGAGGAGGTGGACTTAACTTCATAGGAAACCACGAAGTGGAGTTTTGTGGGAGCAGAGGTGAGCCCAGGGGAGGGGGGTAAAAAAAAGCATTTTTTTTTTTTTTTTTAGAACCTTATAGTAGACCTAGATCCAGGTGTGTCTGGGATAATCACACTGTCGATAACATTAATAGAGTCAAAACATAGTTAACGACTTACGTACCGGACATTTTCATTTATGTTGCTATATTTGTGTGTATTATCTCATGTAATATTTCTAGCCATCCCGTGAGGTGGCTACGATTGTCATTCCCTTTTTTATGATTAAGGAAACTGAGGCATAGACGTACAAAGCAACTTTCCCAAGGTTACATTGCTGGGAGGGCTGACTGGCCCTAGACCCCCACTCATAACTACTGCATGACCAAAAGGAAGTAGAGTGGGACTGGGCTGGGGTTGTAAGGACAGAATGAACATTTGGGGAGTGTTAGATATTAAAAGGGGCCATTTTAGGAGTTGTGTTTGAAAACAGAGTGAATGAGAGTGAAAAGAACAAGGCCAGCCCTTGCTCGGTGGAGCCTAGGATAGGCCCCAGCCTCTGGACATCCTATTCCCTTGGCTCCTTACGAAGTGGTTGTGTCTAGGCACCAGATAGACCTTTCTAGACTGGCTTGTGCATGGGGCTGTTACTCGGCAAGCCACGTTCATCCTCTGCCTGCTGTTTCCCTGTTAAGCTCTGCAACTGTGGGCTGCTAGAGGGCTTCTGGGAGGCGGGAGGCGGTGGAAGGGGCACGATTCATTCCATCTGCTTGTTGTGCTTGTCAGCCTCATTCCAGAAAAGGTCCTTCACTCCGCTAGCAGCCATTGGTTCCTGTCTCCAGCTCCTTGCTATGTCCTGGAACCAGCCTCCTGGCGCCCCTCAGAGAATCCATCGCCGGGCCGTCCTCGGAAGTTTGACCTTCCAGCCCACGAGGGGTCCCGAGGTGCCAGCACCTGCTCCTCAAGAGGTCTGGTTCCAGCTCTGTGGGTCTCCTCTCAACTGGTAGATTCCCATAACCTCAACCCTCCCTTTGATTCCCCATCCTCCGCCCCAGGGGTGGGAGCTGCGTCTCACAGTTTTGCTCTCTTGCCCAGTGTTTTCAGCTCTCTGGCACTTGTTGAACCGCTTCTTTAGATCTAATGATATCTGTTGTAGTACCTAACGTTGTTTCTATTTTCCTAACTGGCTCCTAACTGATAAATCTTCCTGTGTCCTGGCAGGGGAAGGGAGAGGCAAACTGAGACGCAGAAGCTGTTGTTTTCAAACTTGAGAGTATTAGGGGGATCACTGGAGAGGTTTATTAGAAATACACATATCAGTGGGGCACCTGGCTGGTTCGGTGGGTTGAGCTTCCGACTCTGGATTTTGGCTCAGGGCATGATTCTTGGTGTTGTGGGATTGAGCCCCAAGTTGGGCTCTGTGCATAGAGCCTGCTTAAGATTCTCTGCCCCTCCCCTCTGCTTGAACTCTCTCTAAAAAATAAAAAGCAAGTATCAGGCCACTACTTTGAGTAATCCTGATTCAATAGGTTGGATATGGGCTCAAGAATCTGTTTTTGAGACAGCTTGTAGGTGTGTCTGATGTATTTACTCTGTCTCAGAGACTTTGAGAAAATCTACCCCAATCCAGGGCCTTCGCATGGGGCCGTTTCTTAAGTCTGGGGTGGTTGTTCTGGAGCTTAGAAACAAACTTTACTTATTTTTGTTTTTATGGAATGGGCGTTTTGGCCATGCTAATCTTTGTTCCAAGGCCGCCGGGGTTGTGCATTGCCCCTGGAGGCCGAACATTGGCCCTCATTCAGCCCAGTGAGCTATGATGCACTTAACTGGGAGAAAGGTGTTTCCCCCCTCATTGCGCTTCAACCACTTGTCAGGCCTCTCACGTCCCAGTTTGTGTCCATTCAGAGAGAGACCTTTATCTTATTCATAGAAAGGCAACATGTGTGTAGCTGAGATGGGATGAATGGGACTGCCCTTGGAGGAAGGACCGGCTCTTCTTGTATTTGCAGCCTTTCCCATTTCCAGGTGGCTCGAGGTTGGAGCAGCGAGGAAGGAGGGCCGCCATGTTAGAATACCCCGTTAGAACCAGAACACTTGTGTGTTTTGGCCTTCGCCGGTGGGTGTATCTGTTTATCTGTATGAATAGCAATGGACGTTCCTCTCCGGAATGTTGGCTTCTGTTCGGTTGATTTAATCAGCAAACCAGTAGGTTTTGCTGGGAGGGGTTGAACTGCCCCCCTTGGAGCAGAACAGGAAGTTTTTCAGTCCTGCCAGATCATGGGGCTTGGGAGTGTGCAGGGGGCAAGGACTTGAATTCGACCTTTAAATGAAGCTAAAAATCAGATTTGCTCTGTAGGAATGTGTCCCTCCTGCTGTCCAGGGCCCGACGCCCTGGTTCCTGAGATGGATTTGGAGGGGGGCTGATGCCTCCTGTCGCCTCTCCACGTTGTTAGGTGTTTGATGTCACTGCTTCACACCCAAGGGAAGTCATCAAAGGCCCTACACTATTAGTCTGCCTCATTTCGCGTGGCTCCTACATCCTGGGCGGTGGCCAGGGGATCTAATTTATTAAAACCGAGGTTCCCCATCCATTCTGGTGGAACACCAGAATGAGCTTTCCTATGACATTTGACTCTAGAATTGAAACAGATGTTCTGCAGCTCAGAAACGACTTCAGGCAGGTAGCCTTCCTGGGCCTGTTCTTGACATTAATTGCTAGATCCACCATCTACCGGCTTAAAACACACACCACGATATATATATTCAATGGAATACTATGCAGCCATCAAGAGAAACGAAATCTTGCCATTTGCAACAACGTGGATGGAACTAGAGGGTATTATGCTAAGCGAAATAAGTCAGTCAGAGAAAGACAATTATCACATGATCGCTCTGATATGAAGAATTTGAGAGGCAGGGCAGGGGGTTATGGGGGGGTGGGGAAGAGAAAT
>CM052810.1:117427875-117459372 GCA_028533885.1 Nasua narica | reverse complement strand
GAGGGTATTATGCTAAGCGAAATAAGTCAGTCAGAGAAAGACAATTATCACATGATCGCTCTGATATGAAGAATTTGAGAGGCAGGGCAGGGGGTTATGGGGGGGTGGGGAAGAGAAATGAAACAAGATGGGATGGGGAAGGAGACAAACCATAAGAGACTCCTAAACTCACAAAGCAAACTAAGGGTTGCTGGGAGGTTGGGGGGTAGGGATATGGACATTGGGGAGGGTATGTGCTATGGCAAATGCTGTGAAATGTGTAAGCCTGATGATTCACAGACTTGTACCCTGGGGTAAATAATACATTATATGTTAATAAAAAAATTAAAAAAAAAAAACACACACACACACCACGAGCAGGTCAGAGATAACCTATTGAGTAAAATTGCTCTTCCTCCTTGCTTCTGGACTGTAAAGTCAGCAAGAGCCCTAGCGCTCTCTGCGTAGAACACAGCTTCACCTCCCTTGTGCCTGGGTGGATTCCCCAGGGATGGGTTGATGTGAGTTTTATTCACTTAGCAAACCCTTACCTAGGGCCTCCTGCATTCGAGGCAGGGGCCTCAGCGGAGGGCTGATTCTAGGAGTAATAAGGCTGAGAAGACTGCTCGGGATCCTGTAAGTGCTGGGTTGAGGCTGCACCAGGTCCTTGGGAGCAGAGAGGAAATGACCCACCTCGTGTGGTTGTTAGAGGAGGCAGTGTCTCAGGGGATTCCTGGCCATGCCCCGGGGCTAGCTGGTCAAATGCCTCCGCCCCAGCAAAATGGGATGTTCGTTTTCTTAGCAAGTAAAGGCACATTCCCGGACAGAGAGGTTTCCTCCAAGTTTCGTGTTGGTTAGTTTCAGCATCAGGACTAGACTCCTAGAATACAGTTTCAGCTTTGAGGGGTCTAAGCCCTGTGAATGAGTACTCTTCAGACTAATGATTTTTTTTTTCTTAAGCTGGCAAGTAATCAGATTTTTTGATTTTTTTAAAATCTATATCATTAAGAAAACAAAAAATATCTGGCTGTAAATTCCTGTATCAATCACACTGAATTTGATGGAAATTAGAGTCTGTTAGTTCATAATTCCTTACCATGCACTTACCACTCTTCTTTAACCAGGTGCCTAGAATTTACTTGTACCCCCTGCCATATTCATTTTTGATATTATTTAGATCAGTAATGCTAATCCACGTAACTTCTGAATTTAGTAAGTGTCATGTAGGGTTTTTTTTTTTTTAAATGCATTTGTTTGTTTTAATTGTTTAATTGCTTTAGATGTAGCTTGAGGTCCAAGGTGAATTTATTGGCATTCATTTCAATTTGATTCCACATCCCAGTTCCCCTCTATCTCTCTTACGATCAGATCCCCAGGCTACTTTTTGTTTTTCTGGGGCATTATCACATGGTTCTTGGCAAGTTACATACAAGCGCTGCTCTCCTTTGGGGAGGTTTGTGACCTCTAAAGGTTCCAACAAGCCAAGCTGTCCCAGGTAAGGGAGTTGGCAGGTCCATGGCAAAATGTGGGCATATTTGCTCATTGGCCATTTCTCCACTCACCCTCGTCTTTATTTACTTTGTGTGAGCTCTTACTCTGCTCCCGCAATCCCAGAAGCTAGGTCCACGGACTGGTTCTTTTGATGGCACCCTGTAACTCAGCCAGCATGGTTGGAACACAAACAAGGTCACTTGGCCAGGAGGGTGGGGGTGGGTGGTCCCCTGCTTGTAGCTTCCTTGAGAGACGTGGTCTTGCTGTGCCCTGCCCGGTGTGTACACACAGTCTGTGTACCATTTATCAGACAGGCTGGCAGGAGTGTCTGTTTGGTTAAGGAATCTATATAGCGAATTCCATATAACACCTGTCTCACCGCTTGTCTTCTTTGTGTTCGAGATGAGCGTTTGCTGTGCTGTCCCTTTCACAAAGAATGCGCCAAATGACAGGTGGGGAATAGTGGGATAAGGTGGATGGCAACACAGCCGCATGTAGTCAATCAGTTTGGGCCCATGTCCTGAGTACGTACATATATTATGTGTCATCATTGGAAATGGGATCACTTTTGATCTGGAAGAATGGCAACTTCGTGTATGTAAGCTAATAAATAATTTAAAAATTGGGCCATCAGGTAAGGAAGGGTGCACCTTTGAAGCCAAATAGTAGTTGCACAGAAAGGCAAAATACAGCCTGTGGCAAGTTTTCATGTGACTCACAATGCTTTTATAGTAAAAAGAAATTTAGGGGCACCTGAGTGGCTCAGTAGGTTAAAGCCTCTGCCTTCGGCTTGGGTCATGATCTCAGGGTCCCGGGATCGAGCCCCGAGTTGGGCTCTCTGCTTGGCGGGGAGCCTGCTTTCCCCCCTCTCTCTCTGCCTACCTCTCTATCTACTTCTGATCTCTCTCTGTCAAATAAATAAATAAAACCTTGAAAAAAATTTAATTGCTAACCTTATCATGTTAGGAGATTTCAAACAAAATTCTGAGTTTTCAGCTTTTCTGCAAAAATCCGAATCTTGCTGTGCTAAGTCGGCGATCTTACATGGCGACATTAGGGGAGGTGGAGTGACAGCTGTGTCCCTCCAGAGTTCACGTGTGTGTCCATTCATGCACTGGCCAGCTTCTGGCTCTCATGTGACCTTGACTGGCCTCGTGGGCTTTGAGGTGGGGCCCGTAATATAACTAGAACACATATGGTAAGTTGGATAAAGAGAGAGTTGGAAGAAGTCATCAGCTGGACCAAAGCCATTTGTTTTGTTAATTATCTACCAGCAACCAGCATATCCGAAAAGAAAGCCTGACCAGCTCTGGACACTATGTACTGAGAAAGGACAGGTAAGCATAATGAAGGAGTCCTTTCATGTGCTACGAGATAGGCAGACTCTTACGAGAAGTTTTGGCTCGGTGTTCCTCATTTAAGTAGTCTGTGATGACAGCTTCCTTCCACTGGCCACGATTCATGTTATAGGCTGATATAATATCTATTTGGTTTGTTTGTGTTTTGATTCCTGACATTTATGAGGAGAGGTTATTGGACAGTTGACTGCGTCCTAACCTTAACATAAAGAAAAGTTCTTATGGACTAATACAGATATTTTAAAGTACCTGCTGTTTATTGCTACATTATTCATATTAGAGGGAAAACTGGAAATAGAAGACTGATCAATAGAAAAAGGACTGAATAAATTGTGGTATGTCAACATCATGAAATATGTAGCATTAAAACAACAAATTGGCCGGACACCAGTTGACTTGGAGGGATTTCCCTGAGAAGTAATACTAATTTAAGATTTAATTAGTGCTTCCTATATACTAGGCACCGTTCCAAGGGCTTTCCATGTATTAACTCATTTGATCCTCACAGAGGTGAGCTCTGTTCTGTTATCTCCATCATACACATGAAGAAATTGAGGAATGAAGAAGTTAATGAAGAAGTTAAATTGAGGAATGAAGTAAGTTATACTTCATATAAGTGAAGTAATAGAAGTCACTATTGTGGAAGTAAATTGAGGAATGAAGAAGAAGACAGTTAACTGACAAGTTAACTGTCCAAGTTAACTGATCTCAGTGATCGAAGAATAGGCATTTAGAATGTGGCAAGGCTGGGTTCTGATCTCATGCAATCTGGGTAGACAGAGACTTTTTAAAGTAATTTGTAGTTTGGCTTAGATGTCACAGTACCTTATCAATAAGAAGTTTAGCTATACGATCTTAATTCATAGCCATTCCAGAATTCTCTGGATTCTTTTCTTGTGTTTTAGACTCTTAAGATTCATTACGCTGTCCCAGACCCTAGAAATCATTTAGTCTTCCAGTTTTCAAACCTAGCCCTCCTTTCCTCCCTCTTAAAACCAAATGAATCTTCCTGTAAACTGAATGGTACTTAGTACCGACCTGGAGCTACTTGGCCTTTTCTTTTCTCCCTGGGTGGTGGTGGTGGTGGTGGCGGTGGGGGAGAGGAGTGCCAACTATAGATACAGTCTATCTCCTTAATTGTGCAGGTGCAGAAATACATTCTAGAGAGAGAGCCTAACATTTACTGACTTGATGTTTCCAGGGATGTTATTAGGCCTCACAGGTAGCTTTTATTATTCCCATTAAGGAAACTGAGATTTAGAGAAAAATTAGGCCCAGCGTCACAGAGGAAAAATCGGTACCAGGGTTGAAAGGATAGGATAGAATCCTTGTTGAACTTCCTTTTCTGGGGTCTTACTAACCTAAGATTTGGGAGCTACAGTGGCCAACCAGAGGCCCTTCCGTTCAGTGTTACCTTATCCTGCTGTTGACTTAATCAGGCAGTTGTCAAGAACTTGTAATTTGTACGGCATTACTTACCACAGGTGATAGCGGGGCGGGGACTTAGAACCCACAGTGAAAGGCTTTTGTATTAGTCAGCTCGGGCTGCTGTAACAAAACACTAGGGGCTGGGCGTCTCTAGCAACAGGCATTTACTTCACACATTTCCAGAGGCTGCAAGTCCATCCAGATCAAGGTGCTTTGTGGTGAGAGTGCTCTTCCCTTCCCTTCCTCATCCGTAAAGCTAAGGTTTCGACTTGATGATCCTTACGGCTTCCTGCCCCTATATCATTGTTCCTGATCTCTCTTGCAATTGAGGGAAATCTTTGGGGTCAAAGCGGTGTCTACGAAATTGTCCAGTGAGTGGGCATGTGCATTCACGCTGCGGCAGTAACCCCCAGGATGATTCTCCCTAGAGACGAGAAGCTGCCCCTTGTTCTTTAGTCAGGTCTAGTCGTTAAATAATAACAATTCTGTAGTTATGAAGCTCTAATAAAAGACTTACCCTCCTGCCACCTCTTTCTGTCCAGAATTCTTATTTTTGTCGGCGTTCTTGCATGTGTCTTTGGAAATCAGCAGACTTTCATAGTCAGGGATTTACCAGACCATGGGAGGCAGCCCCCTCTTACAGGCACTTGTGTTTTCCTTTCTGGGAGTTTGTTTTCGTCTTTCTCGTCTTTCAGTTCCCCTGCTTTGAAAATGTTCTGGGACGAAGCTTAAGGATTGGGGGGTGCGGTAAGAACTGGGGGGAGATTTACAACAGGTAGGGCTGAGACTGGCTTCCCATCAGCGGCCGTTAGAGAGGCGTGTTGATTTCTCTGCTGGACCCCGGGCCCAGTGCTAACCAGCTACTTCCCACTTCCTCTGCGGCTCAGTCAGTGATGGTGTCTTGTCCTGGGGACCTTGACTGGAAAGTACACTTTGCTATCAGCAGGCCTCTTTGTAGTATCTGGCTCTCATATCTAGAGCATTCTGGAGTGCACCCAGCATGCTCTGATCTGCAGGGCCAAGACCGATATGGCGGGACTTGGAATAGCAGCTGATGGAACACAGCGAGATTAAGGACAGGGAGGCCCTTTCAACAACCTCTGACAATAGCACTCTCTCCTTGAACTAGAGAGTGAGGCTCACTTGAATCTCCCCTCTAGGTGGTTTCTCTTTTGTTCAAGCATGTAGGACATTTTTTTTTTTCTGCCCGATAAGACCAGGCCAAGCGGGGAAGCGAAGCGTGGGCTGTGGCCTGTGGGAAGCAGGAAGAGGCACGGAGCTTGGAGACTGGCCGGCCTGACTCAGACCCCAGCCCAGGCGCTTAGCTGCGTGGGCAAATTTTCCAAGTCCCAGTGTTCTCACGGATAAAGCGAAGCTAGGAATAAAAAATGTGCAAGCTTGTCATGAGAATTGCACGAGTAAAGTGCTTGTCGCACAGGGGGGCTGTTCGTATATGTGGATTTTCTCCCTCCTCGGGGAACACAGGTCAGACTTCCTGGAATGGGAGTCCTGAAGTTGGAGACCTGGTTTTGGAGCATAGGGTGATCTCTTCGGGACAGCAGATCTGCGGGCCAGAGTGGATGTTGAGACCGCAGGCCGGAAGAAAGGGCAGACTTTCAGCTCCAAAGACACCCACCGGGGCACCTCCTTGGTGTGGGAAAGAATTGATTTGCGCTAGAAATGCCACGGCTGCCTATCACACCTGTGAGGAAAGCTACTACTGATCTCCCTTCCGTATTGCCCAAAGCTGCCCCCTGCCCATCTGATGCTATTGGATGACTTATTTGAGAAGTAGTCCTCGAAGAAAAGCTTTAAGGAGAAAGATACATGGTCGCGTCTGAGCACAGTCCTGAGTACAGGCGGTTTCTCTGCTTGGCTGTCTTGCAGCGGTAGAGGATTGACGTGATCCTGAGGAGGTTTTCGGTATTCTTTGCAGAAGTGAGATGCCTTAACCTAGAGGTCTCTTTGCCCCCATGGAATAGAAATCGGATTAGGAGCTCTTTGTGCTCTGCCACAAATCATTACATGTCTACATTTTGCTCTTATAAAATATGGATAATGACATGACTCTGTCTCCTAGGAGTTTGAGTGCGTTAGCTAAAGATCACAGAACCTTAGAAATAGGAAATTCATACGAATGCCGAGAGCTTTTGTAATTATACATTTGCACCACTTGCTTGGCATCCTTGAAAGTCAGGCTTTCGACACGAGAACCTCGGGTTGATTCCTGTTCTTCTAATTGTAGAGCAAGCTTAGAAGGAATCAGCTCAAAGAGCACTCAGAGCAGATAAACTGTCATGGCATCTCGTGGAAACCCTGAAGTAGTTCAGGCTGAAGTGGTTTGGTTTGGGCCGAAGTGGAAGAGCTCGAGATATTTTAAGGGCACTGAAGCTAGAGAATCCTGGGGCTCAGGGACGGTCACGGCCTCCAGGCAGCGTTGTGCTTAGAGGCTCCCGTCTCTGCCCCTGTGACCTCCCCGTCACTTTATCAGCCTTTGTTCCCGGCGACAGTGAACGTGCTGGATCTCAGTGGGCTCTTTAGATGTGGATCGTAGCTTCTGGAGGGCGGGCGCCGTTTTTGTAACCCGTCGAACAATCCACTCTTTGCTTCTTCGCCCACAGATAATTATTTTCAGACTCAGAAACTCTTTGAGAATATGTTAAAAGGCAATGTTTTGAATACGTTGAATAGAAGACTTTAAAAAAAAAAAAATTAGGTATTTATTTAGGAAGGGGGTTGCGACGTACCCAGACCACGCGCCACCTGATAGCTGATGCTATTTTTTCTTTTGTTCCAGGCAGTGGAGCTACGGCCGTGGTTCAGGCTGCTCTCTGCAAGCCCAGGCAAGAACGCGTAGCAATAAAGCGGATCAACCTGGAAAAATGCCAGACCAGCATGGATGAACTATTAGTAAGTAAAAGTGAAGGGTGCCTGCCCGTTGCTTTTCTTCACCAATGGGTATGCAGAGACAGGCCGGAGAAGCAGGGGGAAGAGAGAGCAAAGGCAACTGGGTGTTCTCTCCTCTTTTGACACATGCATTTCTTGGAAAGCAGCCCGCCCTGCTCTTCCAATCCCCTGATTAATTATACCGTTCCTTACAGTTGTGTTGTATACCGTACGACTTAGTGGCTTTGACAAACGGGATTTTGTTCAGTCCTCATCCTTCCCGGGTGGGGCTGGTCTCAGCACTGCCACTATCTTTTGGAAAACCAGGGAACAGACCCAGTTAGACGACCTCACAGGTCCCGTGATGCTGAGCGCCGAGCTGGATTGCAGAACTTCGGGCCCTCCGTCCAGAGTCATGACATAAATAGGAATTACTGCCCAAGCCCTCTGTCGGTCATTTTGCCTTTCAGAAATTACCAGATGACCACATTTCGGTTATTCAAGATACCTCAGGGTAGCTCGCATTTGGTGAATAAGAGGAGTTTGTTTTTTTGTACACGACAACTTGGACTTTGTATTCTAAATGAAGTACGTACATTGCATAAATAATTGGAGCTCTGACTGTGGCTTGACTATAGTTGCATTCGTTGGTTGCAGGAACATTTGCTTTTGGCTTAACTGACTCATTATTAAATGAACAGCTTGGCAAAATGGTTATTAGTTGCCCAGCAAACTGTGAAGGGTTTGAGAGTTTAATCTCATAAATATAGTTGTTGTTTTGCCTGCCAATTCTCTCTCTCTCTCTCTCTCTTTTTTTTTTTTTTTTTTTGCTTTTGGCCACTTATTTGAGGATAATAGGAAACTGCAGTGGAGGAGTTAACTGATTGGTTATCCCAACCCTAATCCCAGTACAAATATTAGTCCAATAGCTCCACACAAGCTACAAAGTATAATGACATTTGGCTTCTAATGAAGAAGCCTTTTGTTGTTTTCTACATTGGGAATGGAATGTCATTAACAAGAGCTTTTTGTCTCTACTCAGAATATAGCTTTTATTTCAGGCTTAATTACAGCACACTATAGTATAAATTAAGTAGAAGGATAAAGCTGTACTTTTCCAGATCTGTTTGGCCTTACAGTTTAAATTAGGCTCCACAAGGCATAGACTTCTCTGGGATTGAAGCAACGGATTGCCCGCTAAAACTCAGATTAAACCAAGGGCTTCCACAATTTAATGTTAATTAAAAAAAAACAAAAAAACAAAAACCCCAAGCCCCACAAAATTTGTATACCTTTAAGGCTTTTACCTTCTTCAGAACTTCGGCTGTGCTTTGCTCTTACTGAAATGATTACTGCATGGTTGCTTGTGATCAGAGGGACCAATAAAACTGTGCCTTTGTCATCTGCCCGGTTTTGAAGGTCACTTCCCCCAATTGGACAAAGCCTTAAACACACTGTGGGGAGAGTCGGGTCTTCCTTCTGCTACGGACTTGTTTTCTACCTTTGTTTTCTACCTCAGGTCAGCTAACGGCACAGTACCGTTTAGAAAGAGAGTTGGGTCGGGAAATCTCTCAGATCCCTTTAGGAGTCCTCAGATTCTGTGACTATACGGAGTCTACGCTATTTTTTTTTTTTTTAATTGGAGTGTACATTTAATCGTACGCCCTGTTTGGAAATAACCACTCACAAATTTGCCGGTGAGGGTTGTCTTCAATGGTGGCGCTCTGTCAGAGATCCCACGGCCATCCTGTTGCCAGCAGCAGGATGTTTATACAGGGTCTCTGTGAGGCTGTGCGCATTTGTTCGTAGCAGCTCTGGAACCGGCCTTCTGGGCCGACGCTGTGGTCCCTGGTCTCTGCAAGCCCCAAGTTGCCCCACGCCTGCATGTTCTCCCTTGGCTGCCTGCGGTGGGAGCTAATGAAGGTCCTGGTGGAGGCCACGGTGGGGGGGGGGGGACAATTTGCTCTGTTTCCCTGGGACCAGGGACCATAACAGTGTCATTTGGATATACTCATAATTTAGGCAGAGCTGCACATGTAGGACCTGGGTTTTATGGCTTTGTGCTTGGCTCATTTATCTGAGGTTTTCGGATTTATGAGTTTGCTTCTTAGCAGTTAGTTCATTTCTCTCATTCTCCCCTCCCCCTTTAATGCCCACATTGCGTTAACAGAGTATAGTCTATATGTGTAATTATCTATTTTTCATTTAAAAGGTATATTGGTTTCTTGCTTTGATCATGCCTGAACCTGGCACCTTTGACCTTTCGGTGTCTTTGCTATTTCAGAAGATGGGGGTGATGGTTATGGTTCTCTAGGCTGGTTTGTCCTTGGCAAACAGAGAGAAATGGAGTTTACAGTAGGGGCTGCTGCCCAATGTTGCCAGGCTGGCTTTTGTGGCCCAGCTCTTGGCACATGAGGTTGTGTGGAGCTAAGTTGCTATAATCCTTTCAATTTCTAATACTGCTGTTGCTCGCGCTTTTATTATCTCTCTGGATTCCCATTTTGGCAGTGTTTGGACATCCGGTATCCTGATAATCCTTTAATTCCGTGTATGCGTGCGCGCGCGTGCATTATGTACAGGTCACTGCTCACATCGTTTCACAAACTGTGTGTTAACTGGAAGCCATTGTTTTTGTAAGAAACAGTGGCCCCTGGAATCCTCATCTTGTGAGAGCGTTACGTCATAGAAATCACAGTTGTCAGCGGTTTGCTCGCTGGGAGGACGTCGGCCTCCCCTGCTGAAACTATATTACCTACCTCCCACCTCCTTCCCTCTTGCTACATCCCTACCCCCTTGCTCCATTCTCCCCCCCGCCCCCCCCCCCCCAGTAAGGTAGGATTTACACTCACAGGTCCCCTGGGGTGGCCTGGAGCAGTTCTGGACAACTGTCCCTGGACTCTCCTTCGTAGGGCAGAGATTGTCACCTTCCGTGGTCATATGGCGTTTATTTCCTGTTTGGCTGAAGGAGAATTTAGGTGGTCATGATTTCTGCAGCAAAGTGATAATTACAGGCCTGGCTTCTCTGACAGTGAAGGGAGGAAAAGAAGCATTCCATGAAATCACTGGTGCTAAATAAGTGATAATTTAGATAAAATTTATTTACCGTTGAAAGGAGTCCTGTAATATTCCTCAATGACAGTTTGGTTCCAGATCTAATACACATTTAGTAATTTATTTGGTTAATATTTAACGATTTTCTACGTTGTGCTCAGGCCCATAAGAAGGGTCAGTTTTGGGTGTATATAGCAGAGAACAAAGCAATATGTTCGCTAAAAATTCATCTCAATAGCAATCAGATTGTAAAACCCTAGAACAGATGTTTTTCTTAGCGTTACATGAAAAGCATTTAGTTAATTTAATTCTTTTTCTAGGCATTTTTAAAAATTTTCATAGATGTATTAGAGTTTAGCTTTTAACCACATCCTAAACTCTAGGTATGATGATTTGGTGGTTAATTTCCAAGAGTCAAGGGATGTTACAGGTGTGCGCGATAGTCCTGACCATTCCAAGCTAGATGCTTTGATAATTTCTGAGATTTGTTAATGCCACATTTTTAGATCCCACCGTGGTGTGGATGACTATAACAGGCTTCACACTCTCGGGGAGACATAGTTTTAGAGCAGAGCTCGTTAACTGCACGGTTATTAAACCCTACTAGATGCTAGCCACTGAGCTAGATGCTGGGAAAATAAAGTTAATTGTTCTGTTTTGGGGAGCCTGGGGACTGGTAAATGAGTTTCTTCGTTTTTATGGTGCATTGGTGAGCTTTTTGAGCTACGGATTCTTTCTGCACCTTTTCTCTCGATTTATCTAGAAATGGTTGAACAGATTCTCTAATATGCATTCCACTGAGGGAGTTCTTGCTTTTCAATAGGAATTTCAGGCTTGCTTAACTGGGTCTGACCCACTGTCACGCAGATGAGTATATTCCACATGAGGATGGCCTTGAGGTTTCCTGAAAGAGCTTAATACTCTGGTTTGTGGTCAACCTCAATGGTTAGGGATGCTGCTCGAGGACCCACTCACTTCCTTTAAAATTCCATTTCTCGAGCAAAGAAACCATCTGCTTTTTTGAAGTCATCTTTCAGTCTCTATCACCAGGTGAGAGTGATTTCCATAAATGTGATATAGTCCTCCTTCCCTTTATTTATCGTAAAAGTCACTTTTTCCAACCTTCAGGGGACTCTTCTTAAAATTTTTACCCAGGGATTGATGGACATTTTGGTTCATCACCTTATTTGACTTTATGATTTTTAGACTTTAGCCATATCCTTCTCAATGTTTTTTCCTCTGGACTTGAGTTCTCATATTTTGATTTTTTTTGTTTGTTTGTTTTTTAATTAACATATAATATATTATTTGCCCCAGGGTACATGTCTGTGATTCATCAGGCTTACACATTTCACAGCATTTGCCATAGCACATACCCTCCCCAATGTCCATGACCCTACCCCCCCCACCTCCCAGCCACCCTTGGTTTGTTTCGTGAGTTTAGGAGTCTCTTATGGTTTGTCTCCTTCCCCATCCCATCTTGTTTCCTTTCTCTTCCCCACCCCCCACGACCCCCTGCCCTGCCTCTCAAATTCTTCATATCAGAGTGATCATGTGATAATTGTCTTTTTCTGACTGACTTATTTCGCTTGAGTTCTCATATTTTGGTCTGTCTTTGGTCCTAGCCACAGAAAACGCTGTAGCATTTTCTCATTCCTTCACAAACATCAGTGCCATCAAAACTTATAGTTTAGTTCCTAGGGTAAGGAGTGCTGTGTGGGTAGGAGAAACCTTGGCCTTGGGGCCGTGAAAAGCACTTGTTTCTTTAAGGAAGAAAAAAATAGCAAAAAAAAAAAAACCACCCCAAAAACAAAAACCTAGTTAAGTGATTCCATTATAAAACAATATGTAATGATTATTATAATATTTTAGCATATAATGGGTGACACATGTGAGCAAAATCATTTCAAAAAACAATAGCTACGCAAGGTTGCTGAAACTTGTGATGGAGGGAAAATGGCTTCCTGGGTGAGAGGGCCTGTGTTCTTCATGTGGATCATGGGCTTGAGAGGAATCCGTTTCACCTCTGACCCTCCGTATCCTCATCTGTTCAATAAGGAATTCTACTCGATGGCAAAACTTATTTTCAACCCCAAAGTTCTATGGTTCTGCGTATTAAAAAGTTAATTCTTTTAATGAAATTCCTTTTAATAATCCCTTGAACAAAAACACTGATTGCTAGCAAATTATGCTTCACAATTCAGGATAGAATTGTGTCAGTGCAGTATTAGAGTGTAACAATAACAATCCAGTGTAAATGCATAGATTTGGGTACACGGTGTGCCATCTGCCTCCCCCATGTACATAATGAAAGAGTTTCTGTCTTTAGCTGGAAAAAATCTGGCATCTGCCCTTCTCTTCCTATATCATCTTTTACAAGGATATTTTGCTGTGTTTCACTAACAGTATTGGTAGATAAATCGAGAGTTTACTTCCCTCAGAACAAAGCCACTGCCTTCATTTTGCTTTTTGCTACAGTGTTATTTTATTATTTGTCATTTCTCCTGATTGGCTGTTCCCTCTCTAGTCATCTCTCCCTTCCTTCCCACTTTCCTTCCTTGTGTTTAGAGGAACCAAATTAGCTATGATTTATAGGTTATTTTGGAGAATAAAGCTCTAGGTATTTATTTTGCCTAATGCTCGTTTGGGAGAATAGTTTAATTATCCCCTAATAGTTTCATTATCTGACATAGACTTCTCTTATGCTTTTAAAATTAAATTATAATATATGAGGACCTCTGAGTAGTTCTTTTAGCTGGGTTTAGCAGGGTTCCCCCTCTTTTAATTGAGGTTTAAAAAATTTTAAAAACATTTTTGTATGGTTTTACCTAATCTTTGTAATTGTGTTGATACTTTTGTAAGCCTTGTTTATTGTAGAAAAAAATTATACCAGTTTGAGGACGTCAGCTTAAAAAGCTGGAAGCCATAATGTGTGTTCTCTTTATTATAGAAATGAAAGTATTTTTCCATGCTTTTTGAACAAAAGAATTTTCTTTTTTTTTTAAAGATTTTATTTATTTATTTATTAGAGAAAGAGAGAGAGTGAGAGAGAGCATGAGAAGGGAGAAGGTCAGAGTGAGAAGTGGACTCCCCGTGAAGCTGGGAGCCCGATGTGGGACTCAATCTCGGGTCTCCGGGATCATGACCTGAGCCGAAGGCAGTTGCTTAACCAGCTGAGCCACCCAGGCGCCCCAAGAGAATTTTCTAATTAGTAAATTAATTATTCATATCCCAACTCATTCTTCATCATATATAATAACAAATTGATTTGGCTGTTTCTCATAGCATCTTTTATACCAAGGGTATAGAACTTAAATACAAGCCAACTTCACTGAATGTGGTATTATTTTGAGTATTTCAGGTCACAAACATTAAATTTTATACTCCTGTTTGTCCCTTGCCACTAATTATTTTTGTACAATTTGGTGTTTGTGTTTCCCAAAGTATAGTTCAACTGAAGGCAGGATTAGGAATGGGAAATTTTTAGACATTTTGAAGACATACATTTTTAAGAAATTAGAGAATAACTCTTATATATGCAAAACTATTTTTACAGCTCTAAAGTTACATTAGCTGGGAATATGTATGATTTGATCACAGATAACATTTTTCATTTTGGAACATCAAATTTAAAAGTCATAGTTGATTCAGATAATAAATGTACTAATTGAATTTACTTTTCAGTGTTTTTATACATTTGTTAGAAATGGCTTGCTAAAATAGTTAACATCTCAATTTTTCCCCAAAGAGTAAGCAGAAATGAGTAATGCAAGGACACACATTTCCGGACTTACACGTGCTCAGTAACAAAGAGACCCAGCACATACTCATTTTCAGAGTAGGAGAAAATGGGGAAAACACGCCGATATTGAATACGACTTCTGTTACATATTCTTTATTTTTTGATACCTCACTTTTGCCGTGCACGTGGACTTCTGGAAAATGTTGTTGGCTTGGGCTGAGACAGATGATTTTGTTCTTTCCTCTGTTATCTTCTTTATTTTGGTTTGGTTATTTCCACAGTTAATTAGCTGCTGTGGAAACAGAAAGGCTGTGGAATACTCGGGGAGAAGGTCGGAGAGTGTCGGGCAGGGCTCCCCTTGCTTCTGCCGGAGAGCTGTCCCCTGACAGAGCCCCAGGCTGCAGACAGAAGTCGTCCCCCACCCCACTCCACCCCCGCCCCCAGGCGTGGGACAGGGGGCACCACAAAAAATAAAAAGTCACATTTGACCTCACATTCTCATCGTTAGGTGATGAAGCCAAATAGAGCAGCTGTGCTGAAGGCTGACCTGGAGGTTTCCAGCAACATCAGTTGGCTGACAAGAAAAATTCTTCCTGTTTCTGTTTTTAATGAAGTCTTCAGCCTTACTTTTTCCAGGACTCCCAATTGTAGTCAATTAAAAGACCAAATAGCAGTTATTGATAGCTGAATCTGATTCAGATCCCAGGAGGGCCAACGTGAGATCTTCCAGAACCCACAGGGCATCCTTATTACGGTTTGCTGAAGGACTCTGCAGCCAACTCTGGAAGAAAGCAGCTCCTCCCCATTGGGTTTCCCTATAGTATTTTGGCATCACGTTTTTATTCTTTGCATTCTTTTCCCTCCTTTGTTTCTTTTGAAGAAAAGAACTAGAACAGTGGCTTCTTGCATTTCCCAGCAAGATTCTTCCATTTCGTTTGGACAGTTCTTGTTGGGTGCCCAACTTTGTGACATCACCAAGCCAGGCCCTGGGATGTACGCTCTATTCTGTCAGCAAGCAGACTTTATCCTTTGTAATTGTCCTGCTGATTTCGAGACATTTTCCTGCCCTCTAACTCCCATGACACTCAACCTTTCACAGCTGCTCTTTCTAGTTTCAAATACTTCTCTACGAACACTGATTAGGGCTGTCACGGAATTTAGGCTCCCCTTCTCCTAATTTTTTAACGATATTTCTCCGTCTTCAAAATATCTTGACTTTTCCCATTTCTAATCTTGCCTTCAATGGACTGTACTTGGATAAACACATACCAAGTCATAGGAAAACATCTACAAAACTAAATGACAAGGAACATTGGTTGATTCATTTGTAAGACATACAAGTCAAAATATTTGACTTCCTCTGTCTTGAGGAGGTTTCTCCCTCTTGAAAATCTTATTCCAAAAGAGCTAAGAGTTTGCTGCACATAAGATGTATAATTTGTTTATAATTAAATATACATATTTAAATAAATATAATTTAATATTCATATGAAATATATAATTAATATATATTTTTTAAATATTTAAAAATATTTTTAAAAATATTTAAAAATACAATTAAATATATATATATCTCTTAAAAGAGCTTTGTCAATCTTTTTCTAACATTTCACAGCTGACATTTGGTATCATTGAGGTTTATGGTTGTGGTTTTTAATTCTGCCACTTACAGTATTGGGCTATTTATGAATAGGGATTAGGTTACCCTTTGTTATGATGCTGATGTTATGGAATTTTAAGCTGAGAATGACTTTCTGGAAAATGTTTTTTTTTTTTTTAAAGATTTTATTTATTTGACAGAGAGAGAGAGAGAGAGAGAGAGAGAGATATCACAAGCAGGCAGAGAGGCAGGCAGAGAGAGGCTGAGCAGAGAGCCCGATCATGACCTGAGCTGAAGGCAAAGGCTTTAACCCCTGAGCCACCCCTGGAAAGTGTTTTTATTTAACATGGTTACCCTCATCATTTAAAGAATTCTTTAGGGCGCCTGGGTGGCTCAGTTGGTTGGGCGACTGCCTTTGGCTCAGGTCATGATCCTGCGTCAGGCTCCCAGCTCCACTGGGAGTCTGCTTCTCACTCTAACCTTCTCCCCACTCATGCTCTCTCTCTCAAATAAATAAATAAATAAAATCTTTAAATAATAAAAAAAAGAATTCTTCAAATGCTAGCAGGATGTTGTATATACTTTGAAGATGTATCTGGTTATCTCAAATGTATATTGCGTATGGTAGTATTTATAAATTACACATATTTTTTCCTTTTTAGATTAACTTGCAGTGTGTGGCTATGTGCCTTTCCCTCAGTGTTTCATTGAAGGAATGATGCATTTCTCAGTGCTCAGCTCGAAAGCAGTGGTCCTCAACTTTGGCCGAATATTAGACTCACCTGAGAGCTTTTGAAAAATTTCATTCGCAACCTATTATCCTAAACCAATTTACATCAGCATCTCTGGGGATAGGATCCACTGGTATTTTTTTTTTAAAGCTCCCTAGGTGATTTCAATGTGCAACCACAGTTGAAAACCACTGCTTGAGAATAAAGTTAGAAATGGCATCTCCTCAGATTTAACTGCATGTGATGTTGGAGATTGACAGGTTTGATTCCTAACCAGGGCCGAGGAGGATATTTTGCCACCGATATCAGATAAAGAAGAATCTATTTAGGATTTACATAAGCTGTGAAAATATGCTAATTTGGTTAAGTATAGTTGAATATTTTGAATTCAGAAGCCATTGAAACTGTTCACTTTCCATAATGAAATTTCTTTCCTGTCAGTGCTTTGTGAACCTCTCCTGGTTTTAAGGACGAAAGAAACTAGGCTTGAACTTTTCCTCATTCTTAGATCTTCAAACTCTTTTCTATGCTCTGTGGTTTTTTAATTTTTATTTTTTAAAGATTTTATTTGTTAAGTAATCTCTACACCCCCGGTGTGGGACTGGAACTTCCGACCCTGAGATCAAGAGTCGCAAGCTCTACCGACCTAGCCAGCCAGGCACCCCTGTGCTCTGTGATTTGAACCCTTTGCATAAGGGTATGTTGAGACTCCTTATCCCAGAAGGGTTTGAGACAGTGTACCATCGCCCCTGAAGTATGACAAGGTGGGATAAACTAAACACAGGGTGAAATACTTAGGAGAACCCCAGGTGGAGACAACGTAGAGTCAGAAATAAAGCCACAAGTTCATGGCCCAGTGACCAGTACACACGATGCAGATGCTCTTAGAGCCAGCAGGACGCCCGGGCGCCTTCTGTGACATTTCTGTAGGAAAAGGTGAGCGATGCTGCCAGCGGCTGTCTCTGCCCCTTCAAGGCTTAGTGACTTAGGACACTTGAGAGAAGTGATCTGTGTCACCTGCAAAGAGGGGAGCCTGGCTTTTAAGCGTTTGTGTTAAGCGCTAGGCATTTTGCATAACTCTCATTTCACTTATTTCACAAAAATCCCATGCAAACGGCAATAATAATCTCCTTTTACGGAAGGAGGCTGTGGGTCAAGGCCACGGGACAACCCGTGCCGGTGATGGAACTGGGCAGTGGCTCAGCCACACTTTCCAGCCAGCCTTCCAGGTCTTCAAGTGTAGCCCTTCTTAAGTGGCTTCTGCTGGGCCCCGCCCCTGTTAATCACAGTTCTTGTTTGTCCTCTACTATTTGTAGGAGAAACTTCTTGAAAATTGTTTTTGGTGGTGGTAGGGGGAACAAAGGCCATATAGAAGTATTAGGATATGCCCACCAACATATTTAAGCACACTCTCTTTATTTTCATTTTTTGTTCTTTTGGTAGTTTTTTTTTTTCTTCCCAAGCAATCCTATTTCCAGGATATTCTGCGGTCAGAAACTCTGTTGTGTCCCCTCCTCACCCCCCAAGCCTGGAATGTCCCACACGAGAGGCCTATGGCATACCCAGTCGGGCAAGTTTGGCTAGGGTGGCCCAGCAGCGGTGTGCGGGGGTCCCGGGTGGATCTGTCTTCCGCCCCCTCGGCTCCCAGTGGAGGGATGCTGCTGTGGCTGCCGCTGGAGTTCTGGCAGATGGGAAGGCCTTTTTCTTGCTCTCCCATTTTAGACCCGTTTTCCCACTCCTGTGACATTTCATTTGTGATGTGTTTCCGATGAAGCTGCCTGAGCAGATTCAGCTCTTCACGGGGGAGATTACATCCCGAGTCCTAGCTTGGTTTGGCACTTGATGACGCGTCTGTCTTTCTTCACGAGACTTCCGAGGGAGTGACTGTGTTCTAGTCCTTGACTCGAATTTTGGCACATGTGTTGCCTGGACTGCAGAGTTGTGTAAGTTCTTCCGACTTTGACCTCACGGCTTTCTCTCCCTTTGAATTTTTTACCCTTTCCTGTAGTTGTGAAATTCAAACCGCTTTAATAAGAGTCTCTCTTTTTTCCGTCTTTGCTTCCTACCCCATTCTTTGGCCACACACAGCTTAGGTGGTGTCTCTGGGCTTAGCTTCCCACCTCCAGCTGGGACCCCATCACCTTCTCAGCCACCGATGGAGATCCTTCCTTTTGTGCACACCTCCACCCAAGTGGAGAATTTCTATTTATAGGAGAAATTTTTTTTTGGTCTGCCTTCTACCACTTTGCCACTCAGAATCTGGTTTTCGGACCTAACGGGTCAGCATCGTTTGGAAGCCTGATAGAAATGCCGAATCTCAGGCCCCACCCCAGACTGACTGGGTCAGAATCTGCATTTTCAAACAGCCCCCAGGTGGTCAGTGTACCCATTCCAGTTTGAAAGGCATTGCTCCAAATCACGCATCTATGGCTGGTATCCTAGTTAAGGAAATGAGAGTATTAGAACCCATTCGCTGTGTGGGGAGAATTGGATAGATCTTTCTTTCTTTCTTTCTTTTTCTTTCTTTTTGTCATACCCACTTATTCATCTTTGGCCAATACTTTTGTCACTTTTAGAGATAGGAAGAAATGAATATGTTTTGGAATAAATGGCTTTGCCTGTGCTGTGAGTGAAGTTAAGGCATTGGGAAAAGCTTGGATAGTTTCGCTGATAAGCCTGTTACCAACGAAGCATTCCAGTAGCAGCTGTCATCATTGTTCTGAAAAGAAATGGAGAATGTAGTTCTGTGGAAATAGCATTTAGTTCAAGAAATATTTCTATTTTCAAAATATAAAATATAAAAAATAATGTGCATGTGCAGTTGTCTTAATCAGTTCAGGCTGCTATAAGAAAAATTCCAGAGATTCAGTAGCTTAAGAACAACAGAAATGGATTTCTCACAGTTCTGGAGGCCGGAGGTCCAAGATCAGGGCGCTGGCATGGTCTGGCGGTGGCCTTCTTCCAGGTGTAGGCTTCTCCCTGCTTCTTTGTGTGGCAGAAGGAGCAAGCTCACTCCTTGGGGTCTCTTTTATAATGGCACGAATCTCATTCATGAGGGCTCCGTCATCAAGACCCAGTCACCTCTCAAAGGCCCCATTTCCTCATTCCATCAGCTTACAGATGTTGCAGGGGGCCCAAACATTCAGGCCACAGTGGGAATATAAATATATCCATGTAAAAATTTGCATCTCTCTAGAAGGCTGCTCAACAAAAGGCTTATGTACAAGCTGAAATAAGGGTTGGAGAGGCAGAACACCTCATTCTTCTTTCGGTGCGTTTCTACGCTGTGTGGAAATGCTACTTGTCATGACGGTTCGGTGATAGCCCAGGTCATACACTGAGGCAGAGTGGCTGGGCTCTCTCCCCAAGGCAGGTTCCATCTTGTCTTTAAGCGTTAGAGGCTCTACTGCATGGAAAGGCTTGGGCGGGAAATTGGATGGTGTAGGACTGGGGCTATGGACTCCCTAGCCAAGCAGTGAAGAGGGGCAGCAAGGCTGCGCGGAAGGAGAAGGTGGGTGAAGGGTGATCAGACCTATGAAAGTCCACTCTGAGGTTTCCCACTCCTTCTTCCATCTGCCCTTATGTTGCGCCTTGGGGTATATTAGAAGGGGCAGCATCTATGTCCCCCACCTCCTTTTTAAAAAGATTTTATTTATTTATTTGAGAGAGAAAGAGAGCGTGTGTGCAAGCATGAGGGGGGTGAGGGGCAGAGGGGGAGGCAGACCCCCCACTGAGCAGGGAATCTGACTCTCGGGGGTTCAGTCCCAGGATCCTGAGATCATGACTGGAGCTGAAGGTGGATGCTTAACTGACTGAGCCACTCACGTGCCCCTGTGTCCCCCCACTTTTTTCTTTGAAATCCTCAGGACCTTTAAATGTCCAGCTGGTACCTCTTAAACCCCAAATTTTGAAGGATTAGAATTTGATAAGTCGTATCCACAGGTTACCTAAAGAATTTCTTCCTAGGTTAATTAAAAAAGTTTTTTTTTCTCTCTCTCTCCCTGCCTCTATCCATCTGCCCCGTTCTTCTTTTAACCCTCTCTCCCCCCACCCCGCACACCAGTGCTCCCACACGTGCACACATGTACCCCCTCGCACACACACAGGTTGCTCACTGCAATGTTGGAGAACCTGATACTCTAGGTAGGAAGTGATACCGGCCATCTACATGGAAAGCACAAGAAAACCTGTTTTTCCAGACTCTGGCCTAATTTTGCCTCCGCGCAGAAGAATTTTCTTTCATATAGGCATTGGTTATTCATTGGTTATTTATTGTTCATTTTGATTGATGATTTAAAAGTTTGGGGTTAGAAAGCTAGACAAGCATTCATTTGCATTGGATGTCAAATGGTGAGAAGGTAGAGCACCCACACTTTCAAGAAACATACTTCTTCTTTCTGTGAGCAAGGGGGGCATCTGTGTAGAGAGGCCCCTCCCTAATGCTTCAGGCCTCCCAAGTGAACCATCCATCCCCACCGCGAGCAGGTACTAGTGACTTGAGCTAGGACTGGTCTGGGCATCGTTCCATTTCACCTTCAGAGGCGTCTTGTGGTATCAAAACCTAACACCAGAAACAGATGGAAACTGGACCTCAGGTCTCAGCTCTTGTTCAAAGGACAGGAGTAGCTGACTTGAAAAGTGTCAGATTTAGAAAACCTGTAATTAGTTAAATGGGTGAGGGAAATGATGAAGAGAAAATGTTGGTATATAAGGAAGATGGAAAAATTAGTGATTCTCTTCTATATTTATCCTTGGTAAAAGGCATTTGTAACACATAAACAAACCTTAGTGTATATGTTTACGTACGTCATGGTATTTTGGCCAAGTTATCTGACATCTAGGGTCTTGACTATTTGAGTATCAAGTAAGACTGGATATGCAAAGATCACAGCTCCCATTAGAATATTCTGGCCAGGAGATTAGAAGTGAATTCAAAGTTAACTAGATGCTCATTATTATTGAAAATATTTGTAAGATGCATAAATGCCCTTTTTTCATCATAAATACGTAATAGCATAAATAAAGTTTCTTTGATGACTTATGTTATTTTTTTTTGTGGCTTTTGGACAGCACCTTGAAAGCCAGTTATGCTGGTCTGGAGCCTTTGATTGAGGGTTAGCATTTGACTGAAGCTTTATAGGAGAAATCTGGCAATAACTTAAAATGACACATCAAAACCAAGGGGAACTTGAGTATCACAGGAAAATGTGGTTTATTGAAGTAGCCTATTTGTTTGATTTCAGAACTTTATTGTTTTATGTCTCTGGATGAATGTTTATTTCTCTTCAGTGGTAGTGTTTCCTACACTGTGACACACAAAGCATTATTTAACTGTGTTGTTAATTTGGATTCAACTATGACAATTTATCTACTGCAGGACTTCTCCGAGCCTTTGACAGTACCAATATTCCCTGTAACCCTTTTAGAGGGAGATGTAGGACACGATGTTTCCCAAGCTTATCACTTTGCGGGGCTCCCTCCCCCCTTTTTTTTTTTCCTTGATGGATTATCAACCATGAAATGCACTTTGGAAAAAATTACCCTGTAGCATTTTCTTATGTATTTGCTCATTTGCAACATCACAGCAGTCCTGAGAGACAGAAACAGTTTTGGATGAGGGAGGAACTCAGGCCCACTGGAGTTGAGGCTGGCCGTGGGACCCAGCCCTGTAAGGACTCACTCGGTCTTTTCTCTCTCCGTCGAGGCCTTCGGTGCAGGGAGGAGGTACTCGGTCCTGTGTGGCAGGGTTCTCTGCTACAGAGTTGGGGGTGATCTGGGTGATAGGCCCATCTGAAGTTTCTCTGCCCCATTCCGCAGCACAGCAGCTGTCTGGTTTCTCGGCCCACAGGGTTCGGTGATCTCCTGAAGAGGCCTTTCTCAATTCCAGCACGTTGAAGACGAGGGTGAATTTATTAGTTCTCATGTAGCTTCGCTGAGCTAGAGGTTTAGGCAGCCCCCCAGGTATGATTTTAAGTAGGAAAGGTGCCCGGGTACTCTGTGTGGTTTCCCTTCTGTTTCATTTCCTGATTTTTACCCCATGGGTACTATGTCATGTTTTTTTGTTTTCTTGTGTTTTTTTTTTGTTTGTTTTTTTATAGAAAGAAATTCAAGCCATGAGTCAGTGCAGCCATCCCAATGTAGTGACCTATTACACCTCTTTTGTGGTAAAAGATGAACTTTGGCTGGTCATGAAATTACTAAGTGGAGGTAAGTAGGTTTCGTTATTTGCTTGTTCTTGTTCTTTTTCTCCTTTCCTGCGAGCCAGCCTATTGAATAAGACTTTAAATTTGGTCCCCTCCCTTTTGTATTTAAAAAGCTTTGCTTGTTTATCATTTACCTAGAGAATAAAGCCCAAATTTCACTGCCTCAACTATCTGTGTCCTTTTACACCCGGACTTCTTGGTGGAGGGGGCGCTCCCTAAGAACCTTCTGCACCCCTCCGTTTCCCCACCTCACTTGTGCGGGTCCTCAGCCCTGGATGCCTGTCCTTCCTTCTCCAGGTGCTGAAGCCTGAGCAGGTCACGTGCTCTCTGTAGGCTGCCCCCCTCTCATCGGAGCAGTTAACCAGTTCTTCCTCTTTAAACCCTTTGCTTTTAATATTATTTCAAGTCCTCACTACATCTCAGTGTAATGAATTCTTCCAGTGCTGTTCATTCAGAGTCTGTGATGAGGGAAACGTTCTAAAGCTGTGCTCTCCAGTGTCTACCAGGCACGTGTGGTCCTTGAATACTTGACCTGTGGCCGGTGTTCCCGGGGCACCGAATTTCTATGCAATTTTAATCAGCTTCTATTTAAATAACCACAGATGACCCGTAGCTGCAGTGTCGGTGGTGCCGATTTAGATAGGTTGCTGACTGGCCGAGGAGTGCAAGGTCTCCTGTACTTCTCATTTACTGAACACAGCACCCAGTGGGGGCTCAATAAATATTGCTTCAATTGAAACGGAGGAGAGCTTTCTGCATGCTAACTTACTGACTTGCGGTGTTGTTCCGAAGCGGCACCATTGCCATCCTATATCTGCACTTGAAAAGGCAGAGGAACTTTCCCTCTGGCTTCAGGTCACCGAAGTTATGAAAGCCACTGACAATTTACCTTACGAGGCACTTCCACATTCCCATATTTTTTCTTTCAATCTTTGAACCTCACTATTTGATAGAGAATGGTAATGAGAACCATCAACTTGATCGAACACTTCCTCTCCGGCTAGATCCTGTTCAAGGCAACTTACTTACCTCGTCTCATGGAATCCGGACAGCATCTTTGAATGGCAGGTGACACCGTCCCTGCTTTTCAGAAAGTTCCCCAACGCTCAGGAGAGTTAGGCAGCTTGCCCAAGGTCACCTACACAGGAGATGTTATCGCTGGAAAGAAGTGGTACTGGGACCTGTTGACTTAAAAGCTATGCGACGCTGCAAGAATGATAACCTTCGTTTTGCAGACCCGGAAACGGAAGTTTAGAGAGCCCTGCAGACCCCCACCTCTCACTCCTTCTGTATCTTTCCCAGACATGAAGTACAGTTTAGGAGCAGAGGAGAACATTCTGTGGTGCCTGGATGAAACCCAACCTGGCACTGCAGAATTTATATTGTAGAGTCCATTTTTAATCTGCAGACCTAGTTCCCGGGAAGGCTGACTTGGGGGTGGGGGGGTTATCTTAAATTTTTTTTTTTTTTTAAAAGCAACTCTTGGATCCAGCAGAGGCCCAGAACCAAGCAGACAAATAGGCTGTAATTGCCTTGGGTCTGCCAGTGGCGGTCTCAGCAGGGAGCCTGGGAGAGCAGAGTCTAGTTCTGTTCCCAGTCTTGTCAATCCTATTAGTCATTGTTTCCTTGAGTGCCTACTTTGGTTTTTAATTAAACATGAAAAGAAAAAAATGAGGGGAAAAAAGAAAAAGCCTGCCCGTTGGAGCCAGACTGCAGTGTCTGAGGGTCCGGATTGCCTCTGGGCTCTGTGAGGCCCGTGCTTTGGCAGGAAGATGGCCTTCACTGAGCCTCTTCTTGCCGGGGTTCCCCCTGCTCAGAGGAGACTGTGAGAAATTCTGGTGACTTGGGATCCTGGGCAGCCCCAAATACTGGCTCAAGCTGAGGATTTTACTTCCTGTCTTTATTTTGATCCCAATTAACCTTTTATAAGCTGGAAGATATTCCCTAGCCCCTTGCCTGAGGACTTGAAAAAATATGTCATTGTCTTTTTAAAAGAATCCAATTTAGTCAGCCTCCCCGGGCTTTAGGTAAGAAGACAGGTTTCCACGGGTTTCCACAGGTCCCAGAGACCTGGGCAGATGTGGACTCTGGCTCATTTTTCTTTCAGCAGGCCAGAAACGCATACATGCTGGGTAGGGTATATCCTTACAAGATAAAAATGAAACATTTTTTGGAAGTCTCATTTTCTAGATTATTAACACATTTAAGAATCAATGAATACGTAGATGTTTCTCTGAGGGGGAAATCTGCATTTGTTTTTTGAATATTTTATCACATTAAATCTCTTAATGAGGGGCAGGCAGCTAGTCTAGTGTAGTAATACCTGATGGGGAAACTCAGTTCTCCCAGTTAATCATAGAGAGCCTGGAGCCAAATTCAGGTCCTGAGGTAAGCCGTTTGTTAATTCTTCAGAAATGTTGAACCCCCCAGGTAATTATGGCTTTTAAAATGACCAGGAGGTTTGGAATATTAATTCATATGTGTTGAAACATGAACTCACAGTGCCAAGGATGGTAATCTGTTTGTAGTAACAAAGTCCTGTGTATTTATTTCATTAGGAAAGTCAGCACTTTATGTATCAAGTAAACGAAAATGAAGATTGCCTAGAGTCACAGAAAGGAAACTTCTGGGTATAAGCCGGCGTCCGGTGGCAACATACTTTTTTTTCCTTCCCCTCCCACCTGTGTTCTAGATGTCCAGGAAGATCTGCGCTTCTCCCTCTCATCAGTTCATGGCTGTCTGTTCCCTTGGCCTCTTCCGCCTTTTTTTTTTCACTTCAAACATTTTGCACCCCATTTTGAACCTGTTATCAGTTGTGTATGTGTAGGAGAAAGGAACTTACCCTGAGGTGACCCTGAACAGTTTTGTGGTTCCTGACCCAGAATTCTTCTCAGGCCAGAAGTGCTCTTGCAGACTTGGATATAGGGTTTCTGGTCCGGGGGCCCCGATGCAGCTGTATGCCTTGGGGGGAACTGTGTGAAATAAACAAATATTTTGACATTTCCACTTAATTTTCTAAATAGTGGGGCCCAATCTAGAAAGCCAATGAAGGTACTTACACAGAGTTTTCACTTCTGTCTAGGCTCAATGTTGGATATCATAAAATACATCGTCAACCGAGGGGAACATAAGAATGGAGTTCTGGAAGAGGCTATCATAGCAACCATTCTTAAAGAGGTTTTGGAAGGCTTAGACTATCTACACAGAAATGGTCAGATTCACAGGTAGGATTTCTGCAAAGATGTTTAAATTCAGCCATCTGTATCTTTCGCTCTAGCTTTTAAAGAATATTAAGGAAACACGTGTTACAGGTAGGCATCAATACTATTTCTAAACTAGGCCGAATGGATGTGGAAAAAGTACTGAAGAAAGAAGCCAGTGAATACATTTTGATGAAATATATTAGTATCCTCAGGATTGGCTTATCTGCTCTCACTGAAATAGAAGCAGAACATAAAAAGTACTGAGTGAACTCATTAAAAAAGATCAGTTAACTTGCTCCTCTTGAAGGAGGCTCAGTCGAGCAGGATAGAATCTCTGCCTTTCCAATGTAGGCAGAGCTGTTCCAGACATTGTAATATGTTCATTACTTTTGGCATGGTGGTATGAGGAAAGGAGGGGGAACTAATTTCATCTTCTTTTGTGCCATGAAATGCTAATTCTTTCAATAGCCAAAGAGCCTAGAGTATAAGTGTTTGATGTTTCAAAAGTGTTCCTGTTACTTGGGCCCTTGGGAATAGCTGCAAATAAATAACCTTTTATTAGTAACACTGACATTATAACTCCCCTGCCTTCAGCTCTATGTGGGCCTATATATTTAAGGATGTCTGCCATCTGTTCCGGTAGTTAGAAAATCACCTTAGATATCACACTTGTCAATTGTCATTTTTCTTTTGAAGTGTTAAGACTTCTATACGGTGAAGAAATATATTATAGAATGTTGTAATCAGTATTTATAATGAGTATCTCCCCAGAGGAGAGACTGATCCAATCCATTGTTTAAGCTGCTGGCATTAATTTGGAATTGCACCACAGACACACTTGAGTCAAAGTAGAGCAGCTTTACGTAGACTAATCAGCCTTAATTCTCGATAAAATGATAGCACGGTGAGTTAATGGGCAATCTCTAACTCTGTAACATAAAGAATGTACTCGCAATTCAAAAACTCACAGATACATAGTTTCAAAGTTTGGAGAAATAAATATAGTATTTATTAGTAATGTTTTCATGCCAGTGAGATAGAAATCATTGAGTAAAATCCCATTGTAAACATTGGTTCTCAGCTGCCATTAGAAAAGTGCTGAGCATCTCATTTCCCAGCTCTAGTCAATTTTAGTGATATTCCCAAGATCACCTTCCTGTCAGAAGATGCTGTAGAAAAAGCAAGACAATGAAGACAAACTCTTCTCCATGGGAAATTATCCTCAGACAAAGAGATACTGTGAACTTAACGATTAATAATCTTTAACTTTGCAATGTTTGAATTTCAAGTAAGTGATGGATAACAAAATGCAGGAATAAAAATTGGAGTCAGTTAAAAAAAAAAGAATGTACTCACTAGTGATTTAATTCAATTTGGATAATGATTCCATATAAAATATTTGTTACTAAAATCTTAACCATCTTCCAGGAACAAACTATAAAATCACAATTTATCCCGGTAACTTTAAAAATCTGTGATACAATTTTAATATTTATAAAATGTTAATTATGTTAAACAGCTATATTATGTGATATGTTTTAAATATCTGAGTGAGTTAACGTAATATAATGTCTGTATTCCATAATTCATTCTCCCATTTTTTTTTTCTTTCTAACAGGGATTTGAAAGCCGGTAATATTCTTCTGGGTGAGGATGGTTCGGTACAAATAGCAGGTAAAGCTGATAAAAATAAAAATTCTTCTGACAGAATTGGTGCAGTTTCAAAGAATATCATTAATATAATTTCAAGGAATATCATTCATTATCATTCCGAGTAGATAATGAATGAATAAATGAATGAATGAATGAATGCCTGTAATCTGTTTTGAGAATGTATTTGGGCTGCCCTATTCTAGAATGTTCGGGTCTGAGGCAGAACATTTTTTCCTATTATTATTATTATTATTTAAGATTATTTATTTTAGAAAGAGAGTGGGAGGGGAGGGGGAGAGGGAGAGAGAAACTCAAGCCGACTCCCAACTGAGTCGCGATGTGGAGCTCAATCTCACGACCCTGAGATGGTGACCTGAGCTGAAACCAAGAGTTGGACCCTTTACCAACTGAACCACCCAGGCACCCCCCTTTTTTCCCTATTATTTTGATAAATTTTGGTTAGATCATCCCATAAACGGTGCTATTTTACAACAGAGCCTTTTGATAAAGAATTTTACTCTCCATTTTATTTTTTCTACCTTTCCACATTGCCTGAAGGTGATATTTATATGACTGCAAGGAAAGCACCTTTGAGAGTTTTTCTGATGAGTTTGAAAGTTAAAACACTGCAGGCTTCTATTAATTTAAGCCCTCCGATTTCTGAAGAGGTGGCTGAAAGCATTGTGAACTCCTTAAAGCCTACGGGTGATTTTGGTCCTGCACCCGCGCCGCGCGTGGTGTTCTTGGCAGGCGGCGTCAGGCGCGGTGCGTGCTTGCAGCGTGAACGCACCAGACGGGCGGCCTCTGCGCAGAACTTCTCACTTTGTTCCTGCGCCGGGAGTAACCGGAAAGGCCGGGGATAAACTGCAGCCATATCTATATCCACAGTTGTTCTACCCCATGTCCAGGAAGGCCTGCCTCCACCATCTTTTCACTCATCTCTGCTTTTTGCATTTTTGACGGGACGTCCTTCCTTGTCCTGCACTGGGCCCGCCATCGCAGGGTGTTCAGTCCTCTGGCTTCCAGGCGCCTAATGTTCCTGGCAGCTCGTCCTAGCGGCATCCTTGGCACTCCTGTTGTTGAAGAGCACGGAAGCTCGCCCCAGGCTTTCATCAGCCTGGTCTGCTGCGCTCTGAGCTGGAGCGGAGGAGCCTCTCTTCCAGGACTTAGAGTTTAGGGTCTTTGCCTGTCTAGTTCTTAGAGCAGAGTTGATCACAGTCCTTGATTCTAGTCTTGTTTCTAGACAAATGCGAGGATCTAGGGTATTATTAGAAACGCGAGAGCTCAGCAGAAAACAAACACACCCCAGCACAAAGGATAAGCCTTGAGTCATCTCTTTGATTCATTGTTTGTCCCTCTGTAGATGCCAGAGAACCTGTCAGGTGATGCCTGGCCCTCCCAACGGGCCCAGTGCCGACCTTGGGCTCTCTATTTAGTTGGGTACTTTCAGGGGGACTTTTATTTACTTCCTTTTAAAGGAGAGAAAGATGCTTTAAAAATATAAAAGGAAAACTGAGAGCTTGTTTCAAACAAATGTTTCTTCCCTGGAAAACTAATAATGAAAGGGTTATCCTTTATTTTTCCTCTTTGAAAAGATACATTGAGGCAAATGCAGTCATTGGCTTGCCAACCCCCGTGGAGACACACTGTGTATCAGTTAAACATACAGGCCTTGGAATCCAACAGGCCTGGTTTCAGACCCACTGAGCGGTGTGGGGGCAGGTTGTTGTATCTGTAAACCTCAGTTTCCCCAGCTGTGAGATGGTGATGATAATACCTATCATTTGAGAAGACACAGATATCCTGTGCACCTGTTGAAACTTAAGATTCAGGGTCCCGTAAGTGCTGTGTGTTTCTGGGAGTTGCACAGTATACTAGGTGGAGAGGAGAAGCCAACTTGCAATCAAGAGGTATTTCTATGTAGGCATTTTTATTAAATTGTCTAAAGCTGTTTCGAAAGAAAGGAACTTATTAATCTTCAGGACTCTAGAGAATTGATGTGAGTTTTTAATTTTAAAGAAATAGATATATTTATACCTAACTCTGTATTTTTAATTTTGTATTATCTGTTTTATAGAGGGTTTTCCAAATTGTGTAAGCTTCATGTCCCATGAAACAACTGCTGATATGGTTGTTACAATAAGTAAATGTGAAAAATGTTTAGTACACCCAAAAATGTGCAACAGGCAGGGATACATGTTATAAGCTTATTTATTGGAGCACTGTTCGTGATTGCAACAGCTTGGAAACAACATAGGTGTCCCAGTTAAATATGGTAGATGGCCTCTTTGTGTGATGGGAAAGCCACCAGCTATAATGGAGAATGAAAAACCTACTCTACACTGAAGTGAAGAAGAAATTTCCAGGCTGCATGGTTAAATGAATACAACAAGGTGATATAGAATGCATATAGTATGTCACCTCTCGTGAAAGAAATGGAAATAAATAATAACTCTATATATTTATACAAAGAAACGTTAGAAGGATAATGGGGAGGGGGACTGTGTAGTGTCTACCCTTTATAGCATTTTTTTAAGGATTTTTTATTTATTTATTTGAGAGAGAGAGAGAGATCACAAGTAGGAAGCAGAGAGAGGGGGAAGCAGGCTCCCTGCTGAGCAGAGAGCCTGATGTGGGGCTTGATCCCAGGACCCTGAGATCATGACCTGAGCTGAAGGCAGAGGCTTTAACCCACTGAACCACCCAGGCACCCCTAATCAGTCATTTTTAAACCTTTTATTACAAAAATTTTCATATGTAGCCTAAAGTAGAACAGAATAGGAAGACCTTCACGTATACCCATTACCTGGCATCAATCAATAATGAGCATTGATTCATGTATCTTACCCCTCTCCACTCCCGTGGCTTTTATTACTAACACTGAATTTTGTTCTTGAGCCTTCTAAGTTAGTGCCTTATGCATATGTATCTTTTTTTTAAAGATTTTATTTATTTATATATTTATTTATTTATTTGACAAAGAGAGCATGAACAGGGAGAGCAACAGGCAGAGGGAGAAGCAGGCTCCCCACTGATCAGGGAGCCTGATGTAGACTCACTCCCAGGACCCTGGAATCATGACCTGAGCCAAAGGCAGAAGCTTAACTGACTGAGCCACCCAGGCACCTCAGTATATCTTGTTCCTACTCTAGGGAGTAGCCCTTACCCCACAGGCTAGGGGCATTTAGAAAAAAACAAAAATGCTTCAACAAAACAAGTGGAAACTGAAAACACTTGGGGACAGAGGCTTCAAACTCTCCCACCTCCGAGTACTCATGATCAAGGTGCAAGGTCTCAGATGAACTGGCATGGTGGAAATTCCCAGATCACCACTCAAGCTCTGTGACCTTGGTCAGACTACTCAACTTCTTTAAGACTCCGTTTCCTTAAAGAGGAATACAGGTATCACCCCCTCATCTCTTTCTGTGAAATCGAGCATGGCTCTTCCCATCCAAGACGGTGATGGTGGGGGGTGCACAGCAGGCCCAAAACAGCCGCTGTGGTACTTGCGTTATTCTTCTTACTACCCCTGCCGTTACTGCTTTCACTGCGACCGACAGCCTCGCACTGACCCTCCCCTGCACCACTGGCAGATCATGTGTACCTCAAATTAGTCTTGCAAAGGGTTCAGTTCTGAGGGGCTTTTATGAGTTATAAAAAGCTAATGCTTATTAATTATGGAACTTGGAAGTTAACTTGTCATTAATCTTGCTCTAAGCTGATAAGGAAGTATGAGTAATTTTCTCTCTTTGGTGATGAAATGATCATTGCTCACTAAGAAGGCCAGAATAGCAGTGAACTGCCTTTGAAATGCGAAGGCAGGTCAACCCTTGCCTTATTCTGCCACTTGGGGCTTTGCCAGTCACTTCATCTATTACTCTTGTCAGATTAAGGACCTGAGCTCTTTCTCTGGGCCTTCTGTAGCACACCGGCCTTTTCTTTTTCTGCGTTGGGATCCCCTGAAGTAGGAGTTCCTGACTTTTTCTCCCTCTCGTGGGTCTTGGGGTTTCTTCTCCTCACTGTGGGTGGTGGCGTCGAGTGTCACCCTATAGGCGTTTGCATGGGAGGGGGAGCTGCTGGGTTCAGAAGGGCACAAGCGGAAAGCCAGCACCTGGGCTGTGGTGAGTCCGCGTGTGAAGTGCTAAGAACAGCGCCTGGTGCCTAGTGGAGAG
>CM052810.1:117383245-117427775 GCA_028533885.1 Nasua narica | reverse complement strand
GTGGGTTAACGGGCGTTTATTTATTTTTGTTTAGTTATGTGTTCATTTTTTGAGAGAGAGAGAGAGGAGCAATTGCGGGGGGGGGGGGGAGGGGCCCAGAGAGAGGGAGGGAGAGGAGAGAATCTCAAGCAGCCTCCACATCCAGCACAGAGCCCGACGTGGGGCTCAATCTCGAGACCCTGAGATCATGACCGGAGCTGAAATCAAAGGTTGGTCACTTAACAGTCTGAGCCACCCAGGCCCCCTAGGTTAACAGATACTTATACTATACAGTTTCTACATCTCTGGGGCTATGACTTTCTAGAATTCATATTTAATTTTTCCATATTCTCTGACCTGAGCACAACATTGAATTCCTATGTTACTTAAAATTATTATTATTATTATTATTTTAGGTTTTAACTATAAAATAAGGTTATTGCTTTAAGAAAACATATGTAATGCTTCCTTGGAACAGACAGATGCTGCTGCTGTCCCTGATTTCTAGGAGTTTGACTCTCTTGGCCAGGCAGTTGGTTACTGCCTGAACAAAAACGGGGACCAGGGGTCTTTGGGTCTTTTGCTCCATGTTAGTCTGCTGGGTGAAGTAGGGGAGGTGGGTGGAGAGTTGAAAGCTACTTTATATTTGGGTAGATAATACATTGCTTTTGTTCAGGCTATTTGTGCTCTTTCTCTGTACATCTTTATGTTCTTTAAGCCCTTTTTTTTGAAAAAATTTAAGCAGGGGACAAGTTTGCATTTATTTCTTTGACTGTAAGATTTGTTTATCCTGAGAATATTATTATGAGGATTATTTTTAAAGAGTATGCTGTTCTAATAGAAAACATAAAAATTTTTATTTAAATCACTCTACAACTTATATATTTCCTTTCTTATAACTTTTTATTAGAAAAGGGGAAATTAAGGGGCGACCGGGTGGCTCAGTCAGTTAAGTGTCTGCCTTCAGCTCAGGTCATGATCGCAGGGTTCTGGGATCAAGGCCTGCATTGGGCTCCCTACTCAGTGGAGAGAACCTGCTTCTCCCTTTCCCACTCCCCCCTACTTGTGTTCCCTCTCTTGCTATCTCTCTCTCGGTCAAATAAATAAAATCTTAAAAAAAAGGGGGGGGTTAAGATTCCTGGTTCGGACCACGAGAAACTCATCTTATACAGCTGACAAGTGTGGTGAATAAGGCAAATATGCTTGGTTCTGTTTCTAAAAATACCAATTCCATGGGAAATATATACATTTCCACCGACTGGGGACATAAAGCCAGTAACTATTGTAATATTGAGTGCTTCCTGTGTTTCAGGCCCTGTTGTGTGGGCTGAGCACATTGTGATTCATTCATCTCAGCCCTGTAAATGTGCCCATTTTACAGATAAGAAACCAAAGTACAGAGAGGGGAAGTAAGTTGCCTAGCCCACAAGTGGGCTTCAGATTCCGGGACCTGCCTGCAGAGCCTGTGACCCCGAGTCCGTGGGGTTTCTAGGAAGACAGCCCTCACTCTGTGTCTAAATGCTCCCAGTTTTGGATGGAAGACCAGTGGCAATCACTAGCTCTTCCGCACCTCTGCATAGCGATTCCATGTGGAAGCCAGGGACCATGTTCTGCACCTTTTCCCTCTCTGCTCCTTCAATTTGGGACACAAGTCTCTGGTAAGGTTTTAGGACGTTGAAGAAGCCATCATCTCGGGTGTCACTTGGTGTCAAATGAAGGAGGGCAGTGACACCACACTCTTTTTTAGACTGGAAATACTCAGGTTTGATGTAATCAGTTAAAACTTGAGGACTGCCTACTCGGAGGTTAAAAGAAAATGCTTTACTTCTTATTATCTCTTCTGTGCTCAGAGAACCCGAATGGGGGACTTCCTGGTAATAAACTTGGGCAGGATGCCTTGGTTAACGTAAAGGTGTTTGCTACAGTACGCGATCGAGGGAGTGGCTGTTTGGAAGTCAGGCTGTTCCCACGGCCTAGCGTTTTATTTTCCAATCTGATGTTCTGTCATATTGTCAGGAAGAGCTTAGATCTTTGTCTGGCAAGTGACTAAGCCTGTCTGCCTGGAATTAATGAGAGCCACTATTCTAAGCAGAAATTTGTATAAAACAGGTCACTCTGGGGTGGTCACTGCAAATATGTTTAGCCTAGGATTCTTTTAAATAGTGACCACTTTCAATGTGCTACTAAAATATGGATTTCAGAACTTTTGCTTTCTGAAGAACTTTCCAGAAGCATAACACTGCATTATATCAGGGAGACCTTATGGTCATTTTCTTTCTTTTGCCTTTTGTGTGTGTGTATGCGTGTGAATTTGAATTCCCATTCCTAGTTTTTCATAACAAATTTGGTACTGAGCTAAGTCAGCCTCATACTTGAGAAGTCTAGAAAGTTATTACGTCTATCTCGATGTATCTGAGACCATCCAAATCAAGCTTATGTATGTCTTAGGTTTTTTATTATCTAAGGCACATTGGTATGACTTCGGGTAGTGTCTCTATTTTTTGGGAGGGAGATTATATCCTTAGTCAGCCTTTGAGTACATCTTGAACTTCAGTCTGCCTCTTGGACAATTATGACTAAAACCTCTGCCAGGAAAACATGTAACTAGATTTAACTTGCTTCCAGTACTCTGGTTTTATTCTCAAGGAGCCAGAGGAAGGTGCCTGGAGTGGTGGAGCTGTGCTTTTTTTTTTTTTTGGTGGTAGAGTTTTTATTCCCACAGCTGCTAGGTTCTTTTGTTTTCCTTCTGTCCTCTGGCTCTGGTGAAATGCATTTCGATGGGGGTTGGGGGGATGGGGTGGAGGGAGTATTTCTTTTGCTAGGAAGGCCTGCTGCTTTGCGCAAGGAAAGATGGGCTCCCCGTGTACAGGGGAGGCAGCAGCCTCTGATTCGTATCAGATAGGTCTGATGGCCCCTGGGGCATCCGAATCAGGAAATGGTGATGTCATTGTATTTGTGGGTGCCTTGACCTAGAGCAGGCCTCTGACATCAGATTACTGTGGTTTCACTCCTTCTAGCCCTGTGCCTAAGTTATTTAAGCACTCTGTGCCTCAGTTTCCATATCCAAACAGTGGAAAAATAGTAGAGGGTTAAAGGAATTAACACACATTCCATTTTAGAATTACGCAGCTCAGGTTGCTTTTGTATTGAAATGGAGGTGGGGCCCTTTAATTATTTAGGACCTTGAAGATTTCAGGGACGAGCCTGGGAGGCAAGGCTGTAGGCCCTCTCTCTGACCCTGCCATCTCATTTTGCTCTCCCTTTTTCTTTACCCCATTGATTTCCCCGTATCCCTGGGGTGAAAAATGTGCAACGCAGATCTGACCATACAGTTCCCTTGCATAAAGTTTAAAACTTGCTGGTGGAATAAAGCCCTTAGCTCCCTAACGTGGCATATGAAGGCCCTGCCTATTTTTCCAGTCTTGTCCACCTGTGCTTTTCTGCTTCCTGCTGTAAGACAAGCTCTGTGTTAGGCAGCTACACATGAAATGATTAATACAGTTAAAGAAGAGCAAAGCAGTATGCACGAGTTAAGAACAATGGCACTCTCCAAACATTGAGTACACGTGCAAATGAAGATCTTTGGAGGGCCTAAAGTGCTTTCTAGTGAACCAAAACGTATGTTTTGACTTTTAGGAAGTTTATAATTATGTGACTTGTGGTTTAATGAGTTATGCCAGAATTTTCATATATATATATATATATTTTATTTATTTAAGTATATAGGGACAGCAGATTAATGGAGTGCCCTGAATTTGGGGATCTTGACAAATCACATGGTAACATTTGGTGCCACCCCTCGCATGAAGCAAAATGCATTCAATTCTGGAAAACCAGTTTTCCACTCCATGTGTGTATCGTCAGCAAGACATACTTGGGGAGATTTCAAGCTTCCCATCCTTTAACAGCTGCTAGCAGTTGTTTGAGCAACAACTTAAGGAAGTCTTCCTGGGTGGACACGATGGGAGGAATCCCTTTGCTCTGCTCGTCCGCTGGAATATTTCCCCAGCTGTGCACATTTAGCTGCATGGGGCACACGGTTGGGCTTTAAGGAGGAGGGTCTAGAAGGACATGGGACAGATGGGACTTGATTTCCTTCTTCCTTCCCTCCCTCCCCTTCTTTCCTTCCTCCTTCTCTTCCTTTCTTCCTTCCTGCCTTTACGGGCCTGCAGTGTCATAATTAAATTACATTTTATATGGTGACCTCACAAGCTGCTGAGGTCTGGGAAAAACTAGGCTAAGAGCAGAGAAGTCCAGCTCAGTTCTTTGCATGATCAGTTCTTCATTTATTTGTCTGCTTCCCAGAGCCTGCATTTGTTATAACAAAAAAAGGCCCCTCGTGGTGAAAAGGCGAACATCAGTTATTTGGATTTAATGCGCCTGAAGTGGTTGATTGGTAGATTTTTTTTTTTAAGGTTTCATTTATTTATTTGAGAGAGAGAGGGAGAGAGAGCTCACAAGCAGGGGGAGGGGCAGAGGGGAATGATCTAGCAGACTCCCTACTGAGCAGGGAGCCTCAGTGCTAGACTGGATCCCAGGACCCCGAGATCATGACCTGCTCTGAAGGCAGACTCTTAACCGTCTGAGCTACCCAGCGCCCTGGTTGGCAGATCTTTACGGAGCTTCTGCTGTGTTGCAGGCCTAGTCCCCGGAGCGGATGTGGTGGTCAGCAATAGGGACACTGTGTCCACTGGCCTAAGTTTACAGTTCGGGTAAGACCTATTAAACAGTTAACTATGAAATTTAATTTCAAAAATTTGTCAGTGGAGGGAAATGCATATGCCTGGGGAATCTAGGTTATAACAAACGTATGTAGTCTAGCGTAATAGATAGTCATGGGGAATAAGTCTTAAATGTGCATGGTACATATGACTGATTTGGGGAAAGGTGTTTTGATTAGTAACATATTAGAAGTTACTACATATATCATACCATAGGTTAGTGATTTGTAGGAAATCTGAAGAGAGTTAACATGTAGTTACACTCTCTGGAATGTAAATTTAACACTTGAGTACCCGGGATACACTTGAAGACACAGTAGTCAAGGACTCTCTAGCTTTCTGAGTCACTAACTTAGCCTAATTTAATCCCCAGCCAAGTCCTTTGCTAGCCATGGTTTGTATCACCTATAAAATGAGGTTCATGGCCTCTGAGGTTTCCTTTTAACTCTAAAGCTTGTATAATTTCAATATAGGAAAGCTATCACCCATCACTCCTCTATTACTCCTATATCACAATACAGGAAAGATAACCCCAGAATGCCCTTCTCACAGTCTTCCCGCTTCTTTTAATGGCTGCTCCATCCTTCCATGGTATAGGCCAGGGATTGGTGTTCCCCGACCCTTCTCTTTCTCTCATACCCATCCTGTCCAGCAGATCCTCTTGCTGACCACGTCTCACCACCTCCCCTGTCACCCTGGTCTTGGCCACCCTCAACTCCTGCCTGGGTTATTGAGGTGGTCTCCTAAGAGGTCCCCTTCTGCCGTTGCCCCTCTTTTATCTGCATGGCAGCCAGACTGATGCCGTTAAACATCTGTGTTGGCTTGTGTCATGCCCTTACTCAAAGCCCCGCACTGCCTCCCCATCTCAGACTAAAGTCATAACTCTTGCGGTGGCCCATCTGGCCTTACAAGATCTGGCCTCTAACACGATCTTGTTGATCTCATCCCTTGCTTCATCTTCTCCCTCACTCCATTCCAGTCAAACTGGCCACCTTGCCATGCACGCCCTTGCCTCAGGGCCTTTGCACCAGCTGCCCCATCCGAATAGTCTTTCCGGCACCTCCTTCAGATCTTAGCTCGCATGCCACATCAGTGAGGCCTAGATGGCCGCTGTGTGGTAAATTTCAGACTCCTCTACCCTGGACTCCCCCCATCTCCTGATCTCTTTTTCTTTATTGCCTACATCAGTGTACCCTGTGCTCGCATCGTCGAGGTGTGGTCCTAGGCTAGCAGTATCACCATCACCTTGGAAACTTGATAAAAACACACCTTCGGTGCTCTTCCACCCCTGGAGCTGCTGAATCAGAAACTTGGGGAGCCCGGCAGAGCATGTGTGAAGAAGCCCTCAGATGATTGCGGTGCTCAATGAAGTCTGAGCAGCACTGCTGTGTGTTGCACATAGGAATTTTGCTTCCTGACCGTATTTACCTCTCCTCCCCGCTGCTGCCCCAGCTTAGAGGTCAGCTTTGTGAAGGAGGGGTTTCTGTTCTGTAGTCCCAGTGTTTGAAACTGGAAATGTCACTTAGTAAGAGCTCAGTAAATAGTTGTCGAATGAATTAATGAAAATATGACTATTTAGTAAATGTAGATGAAAAGAATACTGAGCAACAGTTGAGTAAGGCGATCCTCGTGTTTCAGTGACTCGTCAGCATTAAGAGTCTTAAATGTGAGGTTTTCTTTATCTTGGAGTTAAAAATCTGCACATTCTTTGAAGATTGCATTAGTGTCAACTAATCCTTCTTCAGACTTTGTGGAAATGATGTAAATTGTTGCTTTAAATACTTGTGGCAACTGGAATTGTGCTATTTTAATCATCTCCCCGTAGGGACCATCTCTTCTGGAGAGTACAGATGGGTCACCCTGGTTTATTGAAAGCTTCTGATATTAGAGCTAGTTAGGTAGAGATTTGTATGAAAAAGACCACCTGCAGGTATATGAATATTGCATTGGAAATTTAGACTTATTAATATTTGATCTAAGTTTTGCCCGTCTTTGCAAATATGGCCAGCCGGGAGCCCCCTTTGACTTAAGAGCATGCATTGGGCTTGGGAAATGATACCTGTCAAATACGCTTACCTAGTGATCTCCTACAGAAGCTCTCTTAGTTCAGCAGAGTAGGTCTTAGAGATGGGGGCCGCTGAGGACTGCTGAGCGACTGTGGATGCCTTTAAGGTCATGTCGAAGGTCGTAAAAGCCAATCATTCTCAGATCTCCTGACCTCTCTCTCAGCTCTGGCTTACCGCCTTACCATTGGGCTCCCCTCACCCACCTCCATCCCCGCTCTTCACCCTATGCCTTTGGACGGTTCAGCCGCCCTGGGGCTCAGTTTTTTCAGCTGCAGAACAAGGAAGGTTGACAAGACTTTCTCCCGGACCTGTCTTACACCAAATGTTAGAGTGGCCCTTCCTGAGCCTCAGTCACTAAAGAAATTCTCTATCCTGTCGGAAAGCACTGAAATCAGAGGGTAGCCTTGAGCGTGGACGGGAGAGTAAGCCAACTATCTATGCTGTGACGACTTTTACCAGCGCCTCTTTACAGATATCCCGCCCTCACTGGGGAGCCAGGGAAGAATGGATTTGCGATCTGGGATCATCTGTGGTTTTCCTTTGTTCCCCGTAATTACCACATTTGATAGAAAGCTGACCACTAGTGAGGTCTTGGCCATGCCAGTCTTTGGACTTGAGAAAGCAGGTTCTTGCCTGGCACCTTCAGCACAGCTGGCCTGGGATTACCACTCCAGCCTTCCTGGACCCCTGCCTTCTGCTGGTGCCCCACCAGGTATGGCCGCTGGCTCCACCTGTCACTGGAAACTCACCTGCTTTGGCGAAGGGCTCTGTGGCTCTCACATAGACAGGCAGGTTATCTGTGATTTGCTGTCATCTTAAACGAGTGTTCTCCTTTACGCTCTGGCTAATTGACCGCATTAGTCAACTGAGCTGTGAACCAGATGTAACGGACATCAGCCAGCAATTACCCTTCTACCTTTTGGTCCCTTTTAAGCCTCTGTTGTCCCGAGTGTGAGAAGGGGCAGAATGAGGAATTAGGGAGTGAGGGGCAGGTTGTGTAGCCTCGGCACTTTAACCAATCATTCTCCCGTTGAAATTTTCACGTGATCCGTTTATGGCATCACAAATGGGATGTTGATTCCAGGTACGAAGTACAAACAAGTGGCTAAGAATTTCCACACTCGAAGGGAACCTGTTGATGGCGGTATTGAGAGTCTGCCCACGGGAGAGGTCCGTCGTGGGAAGGTTTGCTTCCTTGTGTTCCTTTTATTTTGAAAGGTGAAACTCTTCCTTTAGGGAAGACAGATATGATGTCTTCGGATTTCTTCTTTCGTTAACGGAAAAGGCTGTGGAATTGTCATTTTCTGATGTCTCAGAGAAAGTCAGGACTGCCTCTCCCTCATTCATAGATGGGAAACATGGGTCTTACAGAGCAGCTGAGAGGCGACCCTAGGGTGCAGCCACAGGAAATAGGGCAGATAGGTTTTCTGTGAGTGGATGCCTGGGACACCGTGCTGGGGTTGGGGGCTGTAGCCCAGAGAGCCAAAGAAGGCTGATGAACACCATTTGCAGATAGGAAGGAATAAATAGAGTTGAAAACCAAGAGTCTGATTAGAGGAAAGGAGATTGGGTGGAGAGTGAGGGTTTCAGAGAACTCGTTTTGGTTCTGTCTGGTCCCTCCTGGGGTGCCGGCCTTCCTCTTGAGCAGGACAGGTGGTGAGTCCCAATCCGTAATGAACTAGTGATTATGAATCGTAGATCAGGTGCCTGCCTGTTTATCATTTGCTGAAAAGAGGAGCAGATTCAAGGTTATCGCTCTAATCGTCTCTCACCCACACACAATTGCCTATCAGAGGTCGAGGAAGGAATAGTGTTACGAACATCTGTGCTGAGAATGATACCTGCCCGAACGAAGCCTGTCTTCTCTGTGCCCTGGCGCTCTACTGAGCGGCTGTTACTGATGGACTGTTAGTAAGTACAGTGATCATAAATTATCTTCAGGTATCTTAAAGAAAAGATTTTGTACCCATTGGAGTGTACCAATGGACCAATGGAGTACCAATGGAGTACCAATTTGGGTACTCCAACTCCTAATTGGAGTACCCAAATTCACGTGTGTGAATTTGTCTAGCTTGACACACCCTTGCGAATCATGGGGTCATTTTTTTGGTGGGACGGGATTTAGGTTTCTAGTATTGCCTTTGTGCTTACCGGGTCATAAAATACATGAGCGCGCACGCATAAATACTTTTTTCCTGCTACTCTCCCTCTGCTACTTGAGTCCTCTGCATCTAAGAGGTGGGAGAGGCCAGCCATGGCGTTGGCCACACTGTGAGATCACGCAGTCACGCCGAATCAGGCCGTAGCACCTGCGAGGAAGGCCATACCCTTGAGCATTGCTTCTCCAACTTCCCTGTGCATCACATCAGCGGGGGCACTGGCCACAAGGCAGATGCTGACTCAGTGAGTCTGGGGTGGGACCCAAGAGTCCGCATTTCTCAGAGGCTCCTCGATGATGCTGATGACTCTGGTCTGTGGACCCCACTTTGAATAGCAGAAGTCGAAGATACTGCTTTCTCTCATTTTCTTAGAAGTGTATGGTTCTGTTTCTGGAAGGTCTAAGTGTAGCCCGAAGCAGAAACTATTGGCAAAAAAAGTGAATTAAACTCTTCTTGCAATGTTTTTTTTTTTTCCCCTTGAGATGCCTATGCATTTATTTGTTTAGATTTGTGCCCCTGGCATTAAAAGTCATGCTTAATACTAGAGCCGTTTAAAACTCCAGAATTGCACTGTGTACTGAATTGTTTTCTTGCTGATTTTACTGAGTCCTTTTTGGGGATTACAGTGCCTTTAGCCTCTGATGCCATGGTTAACCCTTCGTCCTCTGGAAGCATGAATAAACATGGCGGGCCTGGGAAAAGACAGGTGACTGTAGAGTTAAGAAGCCTTTGGGTATAAATGTCAGAGGGCTTGACGGGCAGGAGATTCAACAGTAAGGACATTTAATTATCTCACATAACAGAAGTCTGGGGCATTTGGTTCCAGGGTTGGTGCGGAAGCCCGGCGATGTCCCAGAGGTCATGGGCATAATCCTGCTTTCTGTTCTTCATCCTGCTATGTCGACCAGAGCCTGTCCCTATGGGCTGCTCCTTCCCAGCATGACATCCTCAATGACAGTGCCCTCAACAGGCTGGGGTGTGGGCAGTGTAGGAGCCTTGTACCGTGGTTCTTCTACACCGGCAAAGGTTTTCTGTGCAAGAGCTTGCACTGTATACCCCTTGGATCTTACGGTCCAGGCCTAGGGCAGACCCTCAGATCCTCCTCTGGGCAGAGGAACCAAACACCGTGATTGGCTTAGAGCAGTACTCTTAATCCCCTGAGGCCTGGCAAACAAAATCGGGATTCTGGCAGAGAAGAATGGGTGGGTGTGGATGTTGGGTAGATAACCAACAAGACTGTTATTGAGAATCTACTATATATGTTCTGAGCTCCCCATTTTATAGCTTGTGAAACCGTTGCTTGAAGCAGTTAAGTAAATGATGAGGGAGTGTAGTTGGGATCACCAACAGGCCTGCTTGATTCCAGAGCGCCTTCTTGGGGCGGAAATGGGGCTCCTTGGTACTCACGCCAAGTGTGTCACCATTTGGCCTCCTAAGCGTTGGATTCCATTCATGGTGCACTGAAACGCCACTACCAGAATAGTGAGACGACTACTCCTGTGAGCAAGGTGCTGTTATTTCAGGAAGGAGACAAGCCCAGGGAGTGTCGGCAGCCACCGTCCCCGGTCTTGCCCCATCTTCACCTGGCCCCCTGGGGTCCGAGCCCTGCTTCTTGCTCTGGGTTAGCTGCATGCTGCTGAGCCTGGCTCAGGGACCCAGAGGGGCGGTGCCCACCCAGCGGACTGGAGGCATCCCCTCAGCCGCCCCCAAGTCAGCACTGCCTGGGTTTGCAAGGGTTCCCAGCAGCCCCGAGGGGCCGGCCCTCCCTGGTTCCACTCAGCCGTGGCTCTCAGTGCCTGGAGAGCTGACGACGCTTGGAATATGGCAGGGCTCCAGGAGAGGGAAAAGTCGTTCCTACTTGATTTGTAGACAAAAATACAAAAAGCAGAGAAACTGGAGGAAAGGCTGCAGCATGTAATCGTACGTTAAAAAAAGTGAAATTGGGAAAGATCGATTTGGCCAGTTCAAGAGGCTAAAAACACTCTGCCAGAGCATTCGGCGGTGCTGGGGGCCGGGGCAGCGGGGGGCCCTTGCCATTCTCCAGTTGCCTTGTAGGGGAGAGACTGTGACCCGGAGAGGGCTACAGTCAGACCCAGACTCGAGGAAGATGAATCCGGATGGAATATGTTGGATTACAGTTGGAAGAGAGTTACTGTTGCTTCTGTAACTGCCTTTCCTGACCCTGGTCTTAGTTCCCTTCTCGACCAAGAAAGCCAGCAGGAAAAAGGTGCCCAGGAATGGCCAGCAAGCCGAGGACGACACCTTGAACTCTGAGGACCGGAGGCTGGGCACATTAACGTCTTTCTTCCATTCATGCTGTTGAGGCCATGTAACATTGCTATTTAAATTAATATACCATGTTCCCACATTAGCTGCCACCAGAAGACCAGGGTTGTGTCTAAATCAAAGCTCTGGAAGCCCGCTGACATCTGAACCCAAACGGTTTAGAGGTTATTGTGGTTTTTTTTAATAGTTTCTGTCATTTATTTTATTTTTTTAGATTTTATTTATTTATATGACAGAGACACACAGCGAGAGAGGGAACACAAGCAGGGGGAGTGGGAGAGTGAGAAGCAGGCTTCCTGCTGAGCGGGGAGCCCGAAGTGGGTCTTGACCCCAGGACCCCGGGATCACAATCCGAGCTGAAGGCTGCCACTTAACGCCTGAGCCCCCAGGTGCCCTGGGTTAGGGGTTATTGTGAACACCCTGAGCTTCTGGAACTGTAAGTAGGGTGCTCTACTGCCGGCATACCTTTTAAAAACAACACAGTAAGGGGCGCCTGGGTGGCTCAGTGCCACCCTCAGTGCCTTCAGCTCGGGTCATGGTCTCAGGGTCCTGGGATCAAGCCCCGCATCGGGCTCTCTGTTCAGCGGGGAGCCTGCTTCCCCCTCTCTCTCTGCCTACGTGTGAGCTCTCGCTCTCGCTCTCGCTCTCTCTCGCTCTGTCAAATAAATAAATAAATAAAATCTTAAAAAAATAAAAAAAAATAAAAGCAACACAGTAAGAACTCAGTACGATGTTTAAAACAAACAACTTTCTGTAGTCTGCTCTGTTAAGAAAATATTAGCTTCTGTTTTTTACCCACAGTTGTATAGTTGGCATTATTTAGATCGTAATGCACTTCTTTCCATCCTTCTTTATTCATCCAATGTTGGTGGCATGGCATTTTAAGGAAACCTGTGGGACTTGGGAAGGCCGGATGCTGGCAGCCCTGAAAATGTTCCTGGGTGTTTAGAAGCACACTTCAGCTTTGCCAGCAAAGTCTTAAGAGTCTCTTGTGAGAAAAATAAATAAATAAATAAACCTGGGAGTCAACCCAAATTGTGAAGGGATTGTTTTGATGATATAAATATGACATTTCAGGTTAACCAGGGAAGCTCAAACGAATTTTTCTGTGTTGGGTAATCACAACTTGATCTTTACTCAGGGAAGAGCTCAAGAGTTGTGGAGTATTAACCCCATTATTCCATCTTGCGTTTCCTTTACAGTACGGAAAAATACACTAAATTTTCTCAAAAAGGACGCCAGGGCTATCTGACTGACTCCTCTGTGAAGGGCTGTGGGTTTTATTCAGACCCTCGATAACTTGCTATGTGGTCTTTGGCAAGACATTTAATCTTTTTAATTCCTTCCTCTTCTTCAATTCCAGTAGCCACTAAATCATTGTATTTCCCAAAGAACTTGTCTAATCCTTTCCATTCCCAGAATCTCTCTAAAGATACAGGCTCTCTTGATTTTGCTCCCGAATATCACTGCGTGAGCCCTTTCCCCAGATTTCCTCTTTGGCTAGAGCGAGCACCATGGTAGTCTGGGGGGCTAAGGGGTTCAGGCTTAGCTTCCCTTCCCTGGTTCTTAGACTCTGTGGCTGGGCTCCCTCCACAGTCTCGGTGCTTCCCTGCTTTTCTAGACCGTGGCCACTGGGGAAAAGAGACGGGTTCAAGCAAGGAGCTGCCAGGGGGCTCGCGCTCTCCAAGACCCCCAGCCAGCTGCTGGCAGGTCTGAAGGGATCTGATCTGGTGTAACCTGTTTTGAATGTTTTAGGAAGCTCCAAGCCATCAAATGTTGATTCCATTAGTCTCTAGCCAAGTGTTGAACTAACCGGAGCCAGATTCTCGTGTGTAGCTCAGGTCCCTCCTCCTAGGTATGAGTAGCTGCTATAGGTGTGGGAGGCAGGTTAGGGTTAGGGTTGGCTCTTCCCCTGCAATGCCACTCCCAGATTTTACAGAAATCAAGTTCCAGACCAGATTTTGCCATTCGTTAGCAAGCAAGCCCCTGAAGAGTTCTCACGGTTTGTTCTGTAGGCTCGAGGGAGTTCCTGCTCTCTGCCCCTCTCGGTGAGTGAGTGGGAAAGTCACTTGAAGCAGACTTGCCAAAATCCCAGATGCAGTTTTCTCGTACACGCATACTTGCCGTCTAGAATCGAACCAGACCTAGGACTGGGGAGGGATTTAGCTTACTCCTGGGCCTGGCTGGATTCTCTCTAGTCATGCAAGAGTGGCGAGGACAGAGAAAACATTTTAGCCGTTCTCTGTGTGCTAACTGCCTTTACTTTACGCTCATGTGCATCCCGCCTGCCAACAGGTGACTGGCATTATTAGCCTCCAATAATAGCCCCTTTGGGGCCTTCACCTGGCTCATACTTATTTATACTTACAGATAACAGAAATACTTTGAGCAGCTGCGTCTGGCATCCTTAATCAAATGCGGCCAGAACCTTCCGGCGCTGGGCACTCTGGGTCAGAATGCCAGTTGAGCACTTGGGTCTCACAAATATAATATTGCATATGGTGTATGTTACAGTAGTTTAGGTAACTTTTAGGCCCGATAGCAGCTTAGCAGATTCGTTCTGCAGGCTAAACCAGGAAGGCGTAATTGCTTTATTTTGCCTTTCCTTTTTTTTTTTTTTGAAACGAGTTTGTTGCCAACCACAACAGAGAGGAAAGGTTTTACGTAAAGAACTTGATATTTGCTTGCTCTGGGAAAATGGGGACCTCAGCCACACCAGGCCCTGCTCCTCTATGGTGACTTTCTTTTCCAGGGGAAGAGCGGGGACCTGCCCTGAGAATGGGCTCCTGGGGAGGGCCCAGCACGGCTTAGTGGCCCCCTCTGCTGACACTAAGTATCAAGAGCCCTTTAATGGTTGAGATTGTGCGGATGCTTTGCAAGACCCTCCTCCCTCCTTTATTCCTGCCTGGCCCCTGTAGGTATTTGAGCGTTCCACGGTTGCAGCTGTCGCACACTTTTTCTTCTTGGCTCAACACTTGTGCTTTGCTCAGGCTGTTTCTCTGTCTGGAATGCCATGTCCTTTTTAGGCTTGACTCTCCGGGTCTTAACCTCTTCTCGAACGCCAGGTCCGAGGCCCCTGCTGGGTGTGGAACCTGTCGTGACTGTTTCCGCCCCAGCTCCTCTGTCTACACAGCACAGCGTCGCTCTGTTGGTTGTTTCCTGGCCTGCGTCTCCTTGCTGGTCGAGACCTAAAAGTCAGGAAACCTATCTTTCTCATGATTTGTAAAAATGTTCGTGCTTATTCCCCCCCCCCCCCCCGGTTCAAAGGTAGAGACTAGTAGCTTATCGACCTGCCTCACATGTATGGGAAAGCCGATTTACACACGGTGAAAAGAAGCAAGAGAGTGTTATCCACATGAACGTCATAGAAAGATAGGCAAAGCCGAGAAAGCGGGTCAGGGAACAGGCCCAGAAGCCCCAGTTGAGGGGTTGGCCGCCTCACATGGCTGTGGAGCAGCATGGCCTCCGCCTCACCACGGGGACACCGGGCCCAGCCTGTGAGGTCCGTGCCCTTTGCCCTTTTCCTGGAGCCCCCCGCCCCGCTGTCCACATCCCATGGCTGTACTGCAAACCAGCAGAGCTGCCCTGGGGCCCAGCATTCGCATACGTACAAATAAGACCATTCCCAACGTGACTTAATTGCGCACCACAAATGAGGCAAAGGTGTTGGTGCACTTCAGACCAACAACACCTCAACACAGAAGCGGCTGTGAGAAAGACCCATGGTGCCCAGAATCGGGATGCCAGAAGTGCCTCCCTTCTTCATAGGGATGTGCGAACAGCCTCTGCTGCCGGCACCGAGCTGGGCGACCACAGGGAGTCTGGGGCACAGGCAGACTGTGAGGGCCCCGGGGGGCGGGGGCAGGGGAGGCCATGGCTGGTGATGGACCTGGGGAAGAAACAGCCAGTCCTTCGCAGGGGGAGGATCCAGGTCTAGATTTGGAGGCTGAGGCAGGAGAGAAAAAAAGGGGAGTCAGGTTTGTGGGTTATGCTGAGGGATTTTGACTCTCTCCTGAGAAAGAGGAGGCCTTGAAGGCCCTTTGAGGGGGAAGTCAGGTGTGTGACCGAGGAAGGCCTGATGGCCAGGGCATAGTCCTGGAGAAAGCCAGAGGAAGGTGGGGGTTTTGAAGGCTGCCACAAAGTGGGGGGATTCTCAAGATGTGAGGGAGCCCTTCAACTCCCAGGCTGACATTGTTCTTTTTGGTTTGAGATGCAGTTATTCCCGGAGGCAGGAAGGTGGCTGGCTCACTCTGTGTGGAGGCTTTGATTCCATGTGGCCAGAGGAACGTTCATGGTTTCTGACCCAGGTGTATCTGGTTGCACTCCCTTTGCCCTCTTAGGAAACAAGGATCTTTTCAGTGGCTCTGTCCCTCTCTCGTTCTCACTGTCCTATGCACACTGTCTTGACAGAATAGGACAATTTTCCTTTTTACACAGGTACCCTATGTACTCCGATCAAAGTGTTGTCTCAGTCCACATAAATCTATCTGTATACACATTGGCAATCTGTAAAAGCCAACCGTGTATTTACTCTGGAGTCAAGGGTGAGTAGATGTTAGGATTGGCGTTTTCTGCTTCTGGAATTTTTGTTCTGAGCTTTGAAGACATTTAACCTTCTGTTTATGGCTTTAAAGTGAGTGTTCTAAGTGGAGTCTAGGAATAAATATGTGAATCATGAAGGATATATTGAAGGGGTATTGTCCACAATAAATTGCTACTATACGTCTTTTTTCAGCTGTTTTTGCAGCTTTAAAAAGGTCTAATGTAATCCTGTGGTATTTTTAAGGAATTAAAAAAATTAATGTTAACCATAGATTTTTATCTGGATTATATCTTTTAGGAGAGACTGTGGTGTAGAGTTGTTTTAACTGCATTTAAAAAAAATCTGTTTTTTCTTAGAGAAATTTCGACCCATATTCTTATATGTACTTAGTGTTATCTTGTTACAAAAAAATTGTTTTAAAGATTTTATTTATCTGAGAGAGAGAAGAGAAAGCGCAGGCAGGCATGCATGTGCCTGAGCAGGGGGCAGAGGAAGAGAAGCAGGTTCCCCGCTGAGCAGAGAGTCCCATGTGGGGCTTGATCCCAGGACCCTGGGATCATGACCTGAGCCTAACGGCAGACTTAACTGACCGCCTCGTTACAAAATTATTTTACAAAATTATTTTAATAGAAATGGAATGTTGGGTTCATTGTTGAAATTTTCAGAAATACAAGTTAAGTTGAAATTAATATTTTTCAAAGCCGATCATATTGTCTTTTCCTCTAGCCAAGTACAGTAGATGCTTACAAATAATTCACCTAGCTCTTCTGTCAGAACATGAATTTTATTTGCTCCTATCCACAGGAGACTAGCTCACTAGTTCTAGAGATTTCTTTTCACAAGGCTTCATTTTTCTGACCGAAATATAAGAATTCAAAGAGTTTTAGAGTTTGGCACATATGTGCAAATTAAATTATATAGCATTTTCAAAATACTTTTTTGCTCAGTATTATGAGAGGAGCAGTTGGAACAAAAAATCCATTTGTCAATTTTTATTCCTTTTACTTGTAGTTGAGATTCCTGCTGGGAGTTGAGTAAATTTAAATGTAAATAAAATGAAACAGTCAACATATTTCAACTCAGGGAACTGGTTACAGTGTTACCGCATAACTTGGTATTGAAGACCTAAAGCAAATGCTAATACATTTTGACCTTGGTTTGTGCTTGATGTTGTTTGGTAATTGCTGTCATCCTGGCAAGTCATCAGAGGGGACCAGCAAAGGAGGAATATAGCAGAGCAATTTGAAGGGGCTCAGCCTATAACGTCTGCTGCAGCATTTAGAGGTGTTGACAACCTTTTTAATTACCATTTACCCAATTACTACTGCACTGTCCTTGAGTTGGCTCTTGCTGGGAGGCCTGTACTAGCCCTAAGTAGCTGGTACCTTAATTTATTAACTAATTTTAACTTTTAACAAAAATCTATGCAGAAATGTGTGCATTAATAATCACGGGGTATTCCTTCTCTGTGGTCACAAATGAACATCATTTTTGCATAAATGCACATGTGCCTGTGTATATAGTATGCCTAATTCTTCTTCCTGCAAAAAGGATTTCTAGTATGTAATGGATATTAAGAAGAGTATTGTTTCATTCTACAAACCACTGTACCTATACTTATGAAAATTATCCAGAAAGCAAACATTGGGGGAAAAAAAAAAATCTTTGCTGACTGAGCTTTTCCTTTGTGTCGATTGCTACATATATACAAACCTGGGCACATTGACTTTATGTACCTGGGTTCATGGATTTACTGTTATAATTTTGCCTAAGTTGTCAGCACTGTTTAAGCAAGGTCACGAGAATGTGAAAGATGAATGTTATTTATCCTTTATTTAAATCTTTTTATTGAATTATAATTAACATACAGTGTTATATTAGTTTCAGTGGTACAGCATAATGATTCAGCATTCTCTACGTTACTCAGTGCTCATCACCATAAATGTAGTCTTAATTCCTCTATTTCACCCTCCCCCAAGCCACCTTTAAAAAAAAAATCCACTCCCTGCACATTGATGATTAAATTAAAGAGTCTGGAACATAATCATCATAAAAGGAACACATAAAAAGAAACTACATCACGGACCGGTCTGTTTCCAAAGCTATTCTTAGAAACGATTTGTTGAAATGAATCTTAGTTAAAAGCTAAGATCCTTTATATTTAGGGCTCTGAGAATCCGATTTTATTTTTATCGATATAATCCTTTATAGTTACGACTTTTGATACCTTTTTGGTCGAAAATATAATTTGGTGTGCCGAGTTTCGGGACTGGTGGGCTTGCTGACCTGTGACCCGTGACAGCGTTCTCTAGAGGATGGCGGGTGGCGGGACTGCCCTGGTGTGACCCGAAGAGAGCTCCGTGGTGTTTGGAACAATCCATCATCACTGGACGGGTCACCAGGAAAACAGAGGTGTATCAAGTCCGAATGTGTAAGCAATAACGTCTTACATCAAATAAGGGTGATTTTTTTTTTCTTTTAGATTTTGGGGTAAGTGCATTCTTAGCAACAGGGGGTGATGTTACCCGGAATAAAGTAAGAAAAACATTTGTTGGTACTCCGTGTTGGATGGCCCCTGAAGTCATGGAACAGGTAAAAAAAAAAAAAAAAAAAAAAAGATAATGCTTTGTATCATTAAATATATTAACATTTCACCCAAGTCAATCAGTTTACTAGAATGCATCATGTAACTAAGATTCAGCTCTCACTTGCTGGACCTTAGCAAAGTAATATCAAAGTTGCACATCCCTGCTATAGACCTCCAACATAGTATGGACTTCCTGGGGGGTGATGGGCCTACTGTATAATTGTGTTTTTTCCTCCTTCTGTTCTAGGTGAGAGGCTATGACTTCAAGGCTGACATGTGGAGTTTTGGAATAACTGCCATTGAATTAGCAACAGGAGCAGCGCCTTATCACAAATATCCTCCTATGAAAGTAATTACTATTGGAAATCATATGTCGGGCTTGAAATCGGATTTGACAGAATCTGTTCTGTAATTCTCTTAAACATAGTCATTTTTCTCTTAGACCTGAGGAGAATTAATGGAGGAATGCAGCCAAGTTAAACGTTGTTGGATGTGGACAGAATAGGACAAAAGTGGTACAGTTCCCCACTTTGAAGCTCGCTTTACATTCTTAGCACAGAGCTGTCTGAAGACTGCGGTCACTTTGGCCAGTGGAGGTTGAGACCTGGGACAAGTGCTGATCACTACTTTTTTGATAGCTGAAGACCCCCGATCCCCCAAGGAAAATCTAAAATTGGACTATAGTGACATTATCTTTGCAGATAGATCTCCCCCCTTTTTTTTTAATGATCTGTAACATTTCACCCCTGTGCTCACTGTATCATGTTGGTGACTTATCTGAAATAAGGGAGCCCAGTGTTTTCAGGCAATAACCTACATTTGGATAGTGTTTTCAGATTTTTGTGATTCTTTGAACTGGCTCATGTTATTATTTCACTTATTCTGAGATGAGGGCCGATGGACCCAATTAGATTTTGTTTGGCGGCTGAAATAACTGCTGGAAATGATGAAGGTATTTTAGAGAACACAGTCTTTGTTTTACCTTTTTCCTAGGAAAATATTGGAAAAATTTAGGAAGATTAAGAAAAACCCGAGGATAAACAAAGTTCAATAATATTACTGATTAAAAAGTTAATAACATTCTTACGAGAGAAAATTTGGAAGTCCAAACAAGAATCAAGAAGAAAATAAATCGTTCATAATCTCATCAACCACAGATAATCCCTATAAAGGTCTTAGCGTAGTTCATTACATTGTCTTTTCTCTATGTATTTATGTACATATTTTTAACATCCTTAAGATTAGGGTGTGTGTGTGTATACATACCCGCTTTTGTTAGCAGAAAATTCAAAGTTGAGGTGTAAACAATTGAACTACCCTTGCAGAGGAAAAAAGCACTTGGAAGATTTTTTTTGCTCCCATCCAGTTTTTCTGCATAAGAAAAAAATAATTTTTCTTATTTCTTAATTTCTTTCTTTCCCCACTCCTGTGTATCCTCCCCGGAATCCAAAGTCCCATTGCTGACCCCAGCCTGACATCGGGTGGGGCTCTGCTGGGACTTCACTGCTCACCCACTTTCTTATCCTTTACAAACAATAACTTGTTACTTTAACCTTTCATCTCTTCACACATCTGAAAGTGTTTGAAAGGAGTTCTGGCGTGTATAACATTTGCCTCAATTAAGGCCGATTTATGCATTAATGAGGTTTATTCCTTTTATGGGTTAATAGTTTACTACAAAGTCTACTCTTTTTTTTAAACAAGTAATTTTTGATGTAGATGAATGTGATTTTTACCTTTTTGACTTGAAGCTCTATTTCGATGTCCTCGATGACATCCATTTCGATGCCTCCAGAAGAAGCAGCGTGGCCTTTTGGCTCTGGTTATGGTTTTTAGTATAAAAACCATAACTTTTTGGTTATGGTTTCAGCATGGCTAACTTTCAGCATCTTACTCTCTCAATTTTGCCAAGCCTTTAAGCAGTATTCTGTAGGTTTGCTCATTAAAAAAAGAAAAAAAGAAAAAGGAAATCATGTGTTACCTTCTGGGATGTCATGGCTTTATTTTTAGGGTTGGCAGTGTGTCAGCAGAAGCCTTGAGTACAGGTGGCTCCTTACTTATGAATGACCTGCACACATGACCGTTCACGGCTGCTCTGGGCCGCCCCCTACCCCACTTTCCCGGCCTGAGCCCCCACCTGCGCTAAGCCTATGCTGGAGTTACGTGCTCCTCAAGGCTGTCTGAGAACCAGTTCCCAGAAGTTCTGTCCTGGCCGATCTGGAGACAATGTTCTTCACGTGCAGAACAGATTTTGTAAGTTCTGTCAATGGAGTAACAAAAAGGTGAAAGGGCACGTGAACAGATTTCGCGAAAGGAAACGAGTACTTTCAGTACACACTTTCTGGAAGGTTAAAACCACAGGAAAGCACCTCATCAACAAAGGTGGTCTGTAATTACAGTTTTTGTGAACCGTGAAGGTCTCGACTGTAGCAGCGGCTGTACTAAGATTCTGTCTTGGTGTTTGTTTCTGCTGCAGGTGTTAATGTTGACTTTGCAAAATGACCCACCCACTTTAGAAACAGGAGTAGAGGATAAGGAGATGATGAAAAAGTACGGCAAGTCCTTTAGGAAATTGCTTTCACTGTGTCTTCAGAAAGATCCTTCGAAAAGGTACGTCAAACCTGGCGGGCGAGTTAATGACCTGGTTTGAATCACGACAAAGCTTTGTTTGTGGTCGGGGAAAAGGCTGTGTGAGGACACCCGAAAGGTACCTCTAGTCCAGGGGAAATCCTGCTCTGGCCCCTGGTTTCCAACCTGTTCGTAGAAGACAGAGTGGGTCCAAGAGGGACGGGAGTGAGGAGGAGGGAGTGGCAGAGGAAAATTTTCAGTGGTAATGAGATTCACTATGTTTGTTAGGTGTGGGCTCTGTCATCAAAGGAAATGAAGTAAAACAAATCAGAAGAAATTGGCAGCAGTGCACTCAGAAGCTGAGCTAATGTTCTGCACTGTGTAGGTTGAGCTGACCTCTCAGGATTTGAATATCCTGCTAGCTCCAGTCTAAACCAGGCAGAGCTATTGAATTTTGCATGAGCTTCCTTTTAGTTGCAGAACAAGTTGTGCTGTTTAAAAGATTATCAGTAAAGAAGATTAAGATTTTTGCATTAGAAACATTAATCATATAAACAGAAGCAAATGGTTTGAAATTAACGTTCGTGTTTCCTCTTTATTCTTGGGTTATTGCCCTACTCTGTAGTGTGTCTGTTTTCAGAGTTTGTTTCTTCCTTCTTAATGTCCGTGACTTTGAAATACCCCAGCTAGTGATAATATAGCTCCGTGTCTTTTATCGCCTAAAGAAGAATGTTAATGACGTGAACCACACCAGCTTTGCCTGGGTAGAGTCCCTTTGTAGAGTTGGTTGTGTGTGGTGTGGCCCTAGTGTCCTGGAGAGGCCACTGGGGAGTCACAGGCCACCTCATCCACCCAAGGGGGTGATTTGATACCTGTATTTGAAAACATAAAAAACTGGCTTCTTTTCTGAAGCTTTCTTTTTCAGGGAAGGACCCCGCTTTTGGAGGGATTCTGGTCTTCTCAAATGCTTTATGAAACTTAAGTCTTTTCTCTTTACACAGTAATCTACTGTTTCAGTAGGTGGCCCTTCTCTAGATTAAACAGAGTTTCCAATATTTTACCCCATTCTTTGTAGCTACTCGCTTCATTCCTTTACATTTTACTGACTTTGCTTTTAGTCTTCTCTCTATCAGTCACCACTCTTGTGGAGCTAGGTTGAAAGACTGTTGGCTATCAAGCATCTCAACATTATTTATTGCAAAAGGGATCATTGTTTTGTCACGCCATGAGGCTTTTTCTGCTTAAACATCCTAGTGGCCCTTTCGATTTGATTTGTAGGGCTTGTTTTTCTTCTTAGGTTATACTGCTCTTTCATTGAGGTTACTTCCTCACACCCCTATTGGGTGAAGATGCTCTTAGATTCTCATTTTGTTTTGTAACACTTGCTTGTCTTACCATTGTATTTGGTATCATCTCCAAACATAAATTTTTGGCGTCACCAAGGAAATAGTTCGATCCTCCCGAGCCCCATGAGGGAGGTACCTGTCTTCCCAGTTAGCTCTGGGTTATTGCTAATGGTCTTTGTGATTCTTCAACTAGGTGAGATCCCACCTAGTGGTGATGATGTGTAATATCACACATTTCTCGCCCTTTTGGAAAAAGACACCCAAGGGTAGAATTGCTGGTATGCTGATGATACAACAGTAGATCTCTTTAGGAATTTGTAAGTTAGTCAGAATAAACTAGATTATCATACATTATACGTAATAGTCCGTCCTTATTTCTTAATAATCTTGAAAGTCTTCCCTGGAGTTATTTATTATATGAGCTCAAATGTCAGGTTCCTACTACCTCACCCCCCCAAAAAAAAATTCTTGAAAAGAGTCTTGCACCATATATTTGAATTCTTACAAAGTCTTCCCCTCAGAGTGCTCTCTTAGTAACTAGTTGATTTACAAAGTATTAATAGTTTAAGGACTTCTTTTAGATATTTTCATTATAACATAATCTAATTTCACTATTGCACAGTTGTCCTCTATAACAAACAGAGTATTAGTGGTGCAAATCTTGGGACTCTCTTTTTTTAAAAATTGAAGTGTAATTAACATGCAGTGTTATATTAGTTTCGTGTGTACAATGTAATGATTCAAAAACTCTATACATTACGCAGTGCTCATTGCGATAAGTGTACTCTAAACCCCCTTCACCTATTTCACCCATCCCCCATGAACCTCCCCTCTGGTAACCCCCAGTGTGTTCTCTATATTTAAGAGTCTGTTTTGTTTTTTTTTTCTTAAATTCCACTTATGAGTGAAATCATATGGTATTTGTCATTCTCTGTCTGACTGACTTCACTTAGTATTATATCCTCTAGGTCCATCCGTGTTGTTGCAAATGGCAAAATCCCATTCCTTTTTATGACTGAGTACTATTCCATTGGATATATGTCCCACATCTTCTTTCTCCATTCATCCGTCAGTGGGCACTTGAGTTGCTTCCCCATCTTGGCTATTGTAAATAATACCACAATAGTCACAGTGCATCTATCTTTTTTGGATTAGTGTTTTCTTTGGTTTTCTTTAGGTAAAACACCCAGTAGTGAAACTCCTGGATCGTATGGTAATTCTATTTTTAATTTTTTGAGGAACTTCCACACTGTTTTCCACTGTGGCTGCACCAATTTGCATTCCCACTAACAGTGTATGAGATTCCTTTCTCTCCACATCCTCACCCACATTTGTTTCTTATATTTGTGACTAGCCACCCTGACAGGTGTAAGGTGATACTTCTTTGTGTGTTTTTTTAAATTAAAATTTTTTTTAAGTAAACTGTCCCCCAACGTGGGGCTCGAACTCACAATCCTGAGATCAAGGGTCGCATGTTCTACTGATTGAGCCAGCCTGGCGTCCCTTTCATAGTGGTTTTGATTTGGATTTCTATGATGATGAGTGATGTTGAGCATCTTTTCAGGTGTGTGTTGGCCACTTGTATGTCTTCTTTTGAGGAAAAAAAATTCCCACGATGTGAGAATGGAAAGACAATATTGAGTTTTTTTTATATAGGATGCAGTTTCAAAATATGTATTCATTACTAAATAAGTAAACATTTAATTGCTACACAAATGTGAACGAAACCATGAATATTTCCTGTCTTCTCTGTCTTTGCTTATGTTGTCCAAAGGTTCTTCCTCTTCCTCTGTGTCCCTTCCACCCACTTCTAATGCTTACTTGAGAGGCTCCATCTCCTTAGGGTTAGATAAATCAGGGTGAGATTTCTAGCTCTACTTTATCCTTGTCTATGTGTCTATTGCGTGTTTGATATTTCTTGAGCAACTGGAGGCAATGGGGATCTTGCAGTTTGGGGATGAGTTGGACTCACTGAAGAGAGTTTCAGAAGCAAACAAGATTCAAGTGGGTTGAGGAGTAAATGCCAGATTTTTGATAATTTTTATTTACTTTGCATATTGATCATCTACTTATAATCTGAAAGCAGCTGACAGGTACCAGAACCCTCCTGGTCTAGCCGAGGACCTTTTTAGCAACGAATAAAAGCATCACAGGTGAACAGTGACCAGGACAGATTCCATCCTGTGCTGGAGCCCTCAGGCTGCCTGAGAAGGAGCTGTGTTTTCAGTCAACGTGAGAGCTCACGGAACTTTCCTAAGAAAAGCTGGGATGTTGGAGCTGTTCGTCTCATCCAAGTCTGTGCTCTGCTTTGGCGTAGACTAAGAGGTGCTTATGTTTGCATAGCAGAACATTCTGCTATTTCTTAAGAAACGAGCCTTAATCCTGTAGGTTATGTACTTCATATGGTTGGCAACTATAAAAGGAACCAGCATTTTCTTCGAGCAACAGGAGGGTGCAAGTCACATAGATAAATTCATCAGAAGTGAACAAAACTTGAGTATTTTTGGGGGGGAGTGGGGAGGGTGAGAGATGCAGCTCTGCCTGAGGTCAGTGAGATTTTAGAAATTATAATGTAGATTGTTAGAACTGCTGAAACTGTATCATGTTCATCCTGAGTCCTTTGAAAATTATTTTAAGTCTCAGTGGACTTTGGTTCATCCATATGTATTACCTGGATCCTCTAAGAGGTTTTCTTCTGAGAACCTTGGTACTTGCAGACTACTGCCTTGTTTTTAAGGATTTAAAATGGAATCGTCATTCATAGCCTGTACCACTATTTGGGTTGCTGGTGTTTAGCATTTTAGCTTCTCTTGTACAGCAGTGTCTGTATTTATGTTATGTGGCATTATTTGAAAATTGTTAGAAGCCATGTAAGATGTAGCTGTGCTGGCAAAATTCTTTCTCTTACGTGGTATTCGGCTAAGAGGCCAGCAAACATTGATGGTTCTGTATTATCCTCATACGGGTAGTTGCTATAGCATAAAGCTAAAACAAACAAGCAAGTGAACAAAACACAAAATCCCTAAAGTTGATTGGGCAGCCCGCATCTCACCTTCTCTCATGCCTTCTGTCACTTTCTTCCTCCTTCATTTTCCTCATTCTTTCCAGTTCCACTTTCCAGTACTTTCTTATGGAGATTGTTCATCAGCACTTGTATGATTCTGCATCCAAAGCTATAGACTCTTGAGGTCATTTGAGCGCACGGAGGATCTGCTGTTGAGTTCTTCTCTGTATAGAGTAAACTTACTATTTTGTATGACCTGTATGGCCTATTAACATAAATGTTGAGCCTATACAAGAAGGACTGTGTCTCCTTGACACCATTTCTCATTTCTTATGTGAAATTGAATGTTTGTCTTTACTGATGAAGGTTAAGAATGGAGAGTGCAGAGAAAGGAGTTTTTGGTTTTTTTTTTCTTCTCTGCAGTATGCTTTTCTTCTTTACAGTTTTAGTCACCATAGAAATGACCTTGCTGGGGAAGGAAAGGTATTTTCTCAACCCTGTATCTCGAGGTATGTCTGGCATTTCCCAGCCTCCTCTCCATGTTGGTCCGATATCTGACCCTTAGTCTGTGGAAGGAGGAGGCAGGGTGCAGAGCAGTGAGGGAAGCATGGGGCTCTCTACTTCAGGACCTCCACTGTGCATGACTTAATCCTTTTTTTCTTCTTTGTTAGCATGAATCTTATTTTCATTACATAGTCCTCCTGTTCCTTACTACCTTGAGCAGATGCTTAGAATTTGGTGTTGACTAGATTGGGCTCTAGGAGTTGTGGTCCCGTGTCTCGAGTGTCAGGTAGCATCACTTTTATCCCATATTCGATTGTGGCATGGAAATTGAGCAATAGTAGTTTTCTGGTCTGTGTTGGGCATTGGGGACATAAAAAAATGAATCCTGTGTGGTCCCTGTCTTGAAAGGGCTCATAACCTAGTGGGGTCAAGGTGGGAAGCCTTAGGAGCAGATAATTACAGAATAGGAGTGTGGGTAGTTTGGTTGTATGAGCACCGAGTAGGGACCAATGAATTCTCCTTGTAGGAGCTGAGCAAAGTATCTCTGAAGACGATGACATTTAAATTGGTTCTTATCTAATGAGCAAAGCTGTGCCAGTTACAAAAATCTTTGAGGAAAAGCAGTGTGTGCTTTGTCATGAAGAAGCACGAGAAGGATGAGAGAACCAGTGTACCCGGAGGACAGAGCTCACGGGGGGAACGATGGGAAATATGGAGGGAGGAGCCGGCATCTCTCCGGCTACTGAAATCTGTTAGGATGGATCAGAATTGGGTTTTTACAGAAGCTAGCCCTGGAGCAAGGTGGGTGATGCGTTAGAATGAAGAAGAGAGACCTAGCAGAGAGACTGACTGGGGGGCCGCTGTTGGAACCATATTGACCGAAGGCCATGAGGGTTTTGACTGAATCAGGGGCCGTGATTGAGTCCCGTGATCATCTTGATTTTCTTAGGTTCCTTCTCACTTAAGAAAGTTAAATCCAAGTTATTTTGTGCGCCTCTTGGTTTTTAAAATTTTGTTTCCTGTTACAAGGTGCCAAACACGATACGACACCAAATCTCACTCAGTACAGCGTGGAACGGTAGTCCTGTGTGTTTTCTCTGCGGCCATCCCCTTCGCCTGGAGCTCCATTCCAGTGTTGTAAAGTTCCGATGTGCCACTTACAGCCTGACCGCGCACGCTGATGCGTGTCTGCTAGATTCCAAGTTGTGGGAGGTAGTGTGAGGGGCCGTCGTATTCACTGCGGTAGAACTAGCACCTAGCATCGCGCCTGGCAAGGAGGAGATGCTCGCTAAATATTTACAGACGGAACGAAGGATGAATTTGGAGTAGCTGGAGGCCAGAATCATTGTCGATGGTCCCTACGAGCGTACTACATTAAAGTAACAACCAAAGTTAAATCATGAGAAAGAGCAGCAACATTTTTAGTTCTCGTGTGCCTGTGTAACGAGGTACGACTTTGTGAATCTGAACGAGCTCACTGAGGGGAGGTGGCACACAAAATGTTACTGACTCATGGCCCACCTGTTGTTTAGACCTTTGTTTACTCAAAGCAATTAGCAATTAACAGCTGTTTATTGCAGGAGATCTGGTGATTCCGGGTTCTTTGTCAGGTCCCTCTAACCAGTGTTCCACTTGAAGCTGGGGGAAAGAGCCATAACAATTTAAATAGAAAACTTCTTTGCACAGAAATACAGTTTATGGCCCCTGTAGACTTACACGGTTTCGACGGCGATGCCTCTTAAAGACGTCTCCTAATTCTTCCGTATGCTTGGCTTCAGTCCCTGGGCACATTTTAATGGAGCTTCCTGGTCCCCAAGCAGTGCTTTCCAATCTTTCCAAGTCTGAGGACTCCTTTTAAACTTGCACTCCTCTCAACAAAGTACTCTTTGTGCCTCTGGTAATTATCCCCTGAGAGAGTACTTCCTGATATTCAGTAATGCTTCCCTTTCGCCTCCCCAGTTTTTTTTATTATGAAAAATTTTAAATACACGAAAGCATAGGAAAAAATAGAACGGCCTTTACTTCTATAGCATTACCTAGATGCAACAATTATGAACATTTTCCATATCCGCTGTATCTATTTATCTGCCTTTTATTTGCTGAACAATCTGAAAGTGAGCGACAAACGTAGTAATACTTCAGCTTGCGTTCTCTATAAACAAAAACGTGTTCCTATATAACCACAACACTTTTCCACACCTCAGAAAGTAAACGGTAATTTTCTGAAATTGCCTTAATACCTGGCGTATTCACGTATGGGTAATGATTTCCAAATGTCTTCTGTAGCTTCTCCTCCTTCCCCTTCAAAGGCAGGGTTTAAGCAAGGGTCACTTGTGGCATTTGGTTTTGTTTCTTTAAGTCTGTTTTAATCTGGAATGGTTCTCTTTTCTCCTTTTCCTCTATGACACTGACTTTTTTTTTTTTTAAGATTTTATTTACTCATTTGACAGAGAGAGAGAGCGAGCACAAGTAAGGGGCAGTGGCAGAGGGAGAGGGAGAAGCAGACTCCCCGCCGAGCAGGGAGCTTGATGTAGGGCTCGATCCCAGGACCCCAGGATCATGACTTGAGCCAAAGGCAGACGCTTAACTGCCTGAGCCACCCAGGCGCCTCCTATGACACTGACTTCTTAGAAGAGATCAGGATGGTTATCATGCTGATTATCTTATACTCTAGATGTATCTGATTGTGTCCGCTTGATTTAGAAGTTCCTTGTTTTAGAAGGAACTATATGAGGAAGGAAGCCATTCTTTATGGAAGAATGCTAGTTCATAAACATAGAGGAAATGGTAGAAATGATAGAATGATAGAAAATCAGCATTCTACCACCTGCTATAAAATAATTATTTAAGACAAAGATGCTAATGAAACTGTTAGGGGATAGAATACTCATCCAATGCCAAAGTGTTACCCAGCAGAATATCTGTCAAGTGCATTGGGGAAAACATACCTTTATGAGGGCGAGGTCTCAGGCCTGGGGATCATTGGTTAAACTTGGCATCACTTGCAGTGACATAACATCCTGGGCCCCTGATGTGCCGTGGGGAGAAGTTTACGGCATCATCTATGGAATATTCTTACCCCCAGATGCTTCATGCAACCTACTCAGGTTTTTAGACCTACTTTTCAGCGTATAGGAAATCCAGGATAGAGAAACAAGTTAAATGACACCATGAGGGGGTCCATCAGACCAGTCCAGTGATGCTTTTAAATGAGTTTGCATTTTACTAATCACTCTCACGTATACCTTTCCCTGACAGCAGGAGGGACATATACATTTGAAACAGGGTCCGTCACTGGGCAGATGGAGCCTGTCCATGGGATAAGGACCCCTTGCCATAACTGCTGTTCTTGGGGGAATCACTGTAGACTGTAATTTCTTTGACGGGGCCATATTGCAGCCTGCATGGCTTCTTAATAAATGCAGGGATTGAGCTCACAGATGTGTCAGTCTGTGACTTTTCAGAAAGACTGAATTCACTTAGTGAGGTGTAAGGACGAAGGGCAGGAAATTGATCAGGCCCCAAATATGTAACTTACAGGAGTTTATATGTTTTGCGGTAGGGGTATTTGGAAGGAACTGGAAAATCAACACAGTTTTATTTGGGGCCCGCTCGTGATTAATTTAGTTTCTGGTTTTGCTATTCCCGAAACTGGTTTTCCAGAAATACTCTGGGACTTGCTTGTTTCATCAAGGCAGCGTATTTATCGAGTGGTCATTGTTTCAACTCTAATTTGTTATTGATCTTTCAGGCCCACAGCCGCCGAACTTTTAAAATGCAAATTCTTCCAGAAAGCCAAGGTAATGTGCTTAAAAACCCACATAAATGTGCTATTTTGAAATCACTGTGAATTTCTGTGTGTGATTCTTGGTGTTAAACTGTTGGGAACATTTGTTTTGCAGAACAGAGAGTACCTGATTGAGAAGCTGCTTACAAGGACCCCAGACATAGCCCAAAGAGCCAAAAAGGTAAGTCGCCAATAGCCTTTGTGACCCAGCCAGGGCTGCTCCCTGCCCAGGGAAACGAGACCCACAGAAACATAGGAAAAAGATTGCCACACACTCAGGTTGTGTTATTCAGACATTATCCGACCAGTGATTCCTCGGATGGCTGCATTTTGCCTTTTGGGTATCTCCGGCTTGCTGTTATGTGTTTGTGGAAAACAGTGTGAAACTTGAATGATTTCATTTTTCCATTTATCAGCTTTGCTTAAAGAAGGTCAGAGTAGGGAGGGGATCGTGATGGGGCTCGAACCCTGGAGAGATGAAATAGCCTGGAGTATCTTTCCTTTGGAAATTTCACCGAAGAGGAGCAGTTGTTTTTTAAGCCGTTTGAAATGACAAAAGACTAAAGAAAACCCCAAATTTGTTTTTAATGGTTATCTTTTAAATATCTGATTTTTGGAGACAAATTTAATGGTTATCTTGAGTGTCTGTGGGATGTCAGTCTTTTCCTTATAAAAGACCCTGGCCCCTCTTGTAATTTAAATTATATTATTGTTTACCTGAAAAATTTTCCATTCTTGGTTTTAGATTTTTTTTTAAGTGGTGTGTATGTGTGAGTGTATTTGTTTGTGTATTTATCCAGAGTTTAATTTATTTGTAATTACTGATTTCATTATGGCCTGAAGCCTAACAAAATTTAATCTCTGGTTGGGTTTAGTTTGGTTTTAAAATTATATTAGGTATTTATAGTTAAAAATATGTATGTAGTCACAGGTTTAGGAAGGAAAGTTCTCTCCCCCCACCCCCTTTTATGGTTAATAGTTACAGGGAAAGCTGATCGGAATCTGAGTTGTATGCTCTGAAGTAAAACTGGCAGAGAAATATGCCGCAGAGATTGCATCTCGCCGTGCCTGGGTGAAGTAACTCTGACTGTTAGGTTCCAGTCATTGCCTTTTCTCAAACATTGTGTATGAAGTACATTTTGCCGAGGCCTTAAAATTGTTTTAAGCAGATTTAAGATGGATTTTAAGAAACGACCCGCTGTGTCCAGGGGCGTGAGTGCTCCCCAGGGACTAGCAGAGTTCTCAGGGCAGTGGGATGACCCTGTTGGCCATGCAGACTTGGACAGGGTGGTCTGAGGGATGCCTCTGAGGGAAAAGGGAAAGTTTGGCAGATGGTCCCTCAGAGTGGCACATGTCATGGGGTGACAGGAACCCTTCAGAAAGCTTCAGAAAGCTTCTGTTGCTTCTGTTGAGGCAACAGAAAGTACAAGGGCCCAGCTGCCATCTGAGGGCTCCAGACAGAAGGAGAACCCAGGAGAGATGCCCTGGGGTGTGCGAGCCTAGAGCGGTGCTTTTGGTCAGGCTTCTGAAGTGTTAGCCGGAGTTGGAAACGTTGTTAAGGGAGCCATTGGCTTGTTCAGTTTGTGTCATCCCCAGAGAACATTTTGGTTGGTCTCAGCTTGTTTTGCTGGTGTTGCCTCGTCTCATCCTGTAGCCATTGCCCCTGGAGGGGGTTTGCCAGGCCTGTGTTCTCAGCAGAGCTTTAGCTTCGCACCCCCAGCTCCTGTCAGATGGCCCGGAGGCCTCCGAGGGGCAGTTTCCCAGTGGCTTCCCTCCCCTCCCAGACCGAATCTTCCTGTGTCCGGTGTTTCTGTCTGAGTCACGTGCCCTCAGAGCACCGAGACCATTTTTGTGTTTGAGGCCCCCTTCCCCCGCGGCGTCCTCCCCACCTAGCCCCTCTCCGGGACTCTGCCGCAGCGCTCCGAACGTTCTCCGGGTTCTGATGGGACAGTTGTGGTCCCTCCCTTCTGTTTCTCCTTTCTGTCCTTTCTTAGAGGCTGCCGCAGGAGTAACTTTCGGATTGGGTCGCTTAATGGCTTCAAAGTGGTTCCCCAAATTAAACAAAAACAACCCCAAGAGCCCATAAATGAAAAAATAAAGTTCCTGTCAGAGAAAGGCCCACCTCCTTCGCCTTGTATTCATGGCAGCATGGCAGCTTCCGGCCTTGCATTGTGAACTCCAGCTCCGGTGAACCAGCCGAGGCTCTCACCGCTTAAGCTTCCCTCACTAACCTACACTTTCCTTCGAACCGCTGTCATTTTGAGAAGATGAAGAAGCTCTTCTGGCTCCAGCTTTATTTTCCTTCTTTTAAAAAATATTTAAATTCTTTATTATATAGGAGTGTGTTGTGCGTTCCAAACCCCGTTTTGCGTGTCTCTTAAGCAAACCATAAGCAGCTGGAGTTTGGGGAGATGTGATTTTTCAAGCACGTCCTCTGCCGTCTGCTTGCTCCTGGACTTTAGACTTGAACCTCGGGACTTGTTTCGTCGTCCAGCCCTTCAAATGGTGAATGGCCCCACGTCTTAGTGTCACGGAGGAAGACTAAAGGGAGACTATAAATTCATTCTTTAAACATCTTAGAGGAAGGAGAGTAGCCCATCACGATGTGGTTCTTGCCCTCTAGCTTCATTCGGTGGGCTGTTTTCCTGGGAGAATTCTCGTTTTCAAGTGCCCGTGGGTTACTCCTTGCCTGTAGGCTCCCTGGCAGGCATGCTGACCAGAACGGCGATCCCAGCGCCCGTCTCGCTCGTGTCAAGTGCTCACAGGTGTTTGCTAACGCCGCGAACATCTCACGCTTGCGCACACCCTGGAAAGGCCATTCGAAGCTCTGTTTTCTTATGCACCCCAAATGCTTGGCGTTCACTCATTCCTGGGGATTCCTGTTAGCAGCAGGCAGACTGCCCTCTCTCCGTGGGGTGCAGGATGTTGGGAAGTAGCCATGCCGTTCCTCGCCTGAAACTTCTCTTGTGGGCTTCGCCCCGTGGAAGTATTATCTTAATCACCAGGAGCATCGAAGACCTTTGTTGGGGTATCTTTGCTTGTCTTAGGTCCCTACCGTGTTTAAGTGAATTCAGCGTAATAGGTGGTGCAGGAAGGTCTTCAGTGTTACTTGTGTTGTCCACCTGTGGACTTCTCTTTATGGACGTCCCCTCGGCTGCTTACTTTCCCGGTTGTGGCAGTGCCTCCTGGTTGATCGCGCTCTGATTTCCTGGTGTACGTTGGTTCTTCAGATGCTACTTGTTGCTATTTGATACTACTTGTTGTCCTTTGATTTCTGTCTCCTGGGCTTGTTGTTTTAAAAATAGAAACGGGGCGCCTAGGTGGCTCAGTTGTTAAGCGTCTGCCTTGGGCTCGGGGCATGATCCTGGGGTCCTGGGATCGAGCCCCGCATCGGGCTTCCTGCTCAGTGGGGAGTCTGCTCTTTCCTCTGCCCCTCACCCCACTCTCATGTTCTCTCTGTCTCTCAAATAAATAAATAAAATCTTAAAAAAAAGAGAGAAAGAAACAACAGTTTCTGCTTCTCCCTTATCGTAACAAAAATTAAGAGATTTTTCAATGTGTGTTTTTTTTTAACATGAATAATTCTCATATTTAAAACAGAGAGGGGCCAGTTGTAGCTGTTCTCCGGAAGTCCCATGAGCCCACCAGTGCTGTCCTTTGGCACAAGAGAAGTAGAGGCTGTCGTGTTCATGTTTGGCCAGAATGTAAAGCATTAGTTGGGAGCCATGGAATTTTATATGGGGAGGGGGGGCGGATAGGTGATCTTGTCTTCGTCCAGACTGATTCCTCTAAATCAGGAAAAAGAAATAGAAATGGACCAGTGTGGCTTTCCTGGTAATTTAGTGAAATAAAATGATTGTGTGTGTGTGTGGTTTATTGCAGAGTTTAGGGATATTTGTTTTCTTCCTGGAGGCAGAGTATTTGATCCATTTGGGTTTGTTGGTTTGTTTGTTTTTTCCCTGACAGTGTTGCTTGGGGATCATCTTGATTTTTCTTTTGCCCTAATTTTTCTGTCTGTGAAATGGAAATTCTATCTGACCTCAGGCATGTGGTGAAGGGTAATGAAGGGTTATAATAAGGGTAAATCTGATGTTCCTGGACCACAGGACATCCTGTGAATTCTAAATGAGAACATGCTAATAATGATCCATGAGGAAGAACAAGGTTAAGTATAGCTATAATTTCTTTTCAGCTTTTTACTTATCCTTACGCATGAGAAGAAAAGGTTTCATAGCCATTCCTCCTCCTCATGTGACTTTTTAGGGGCCTGTCTCCAGCCATCTTCAGGGGTTTGAAACTTTGAGCATGTGGTGTTCCCCTATTTATCCTACTGGATTTGCTGAGTGGGGAAGAGCATAAATCATTCTGCTAAGATCGAGTGCAGATGCTTAGGGCCGTGTGCATTTTCGGTAGGAGCGTCTCAGTGTCAGAGTTGGCTGGGGCCCCTGCTTTCTGTTAGTGATGAGAATCTTGAGTCACCACATTCATGCTCCTGTTCAGACACTTTCTGGAGCTAACACCCACTGACGGCAGGAGAGGGGCAAAGGGTTAGTTGCTGTATAGATATCTCAATGCCAACTGCTTAACCAAAAAGCATATTGGCCAGAGAAGGGATGAAGTGGGCGAAATGCAGTACACATTATTGAGGTTGCCTGTATTTTCACGGGAAGAGGAATCACTGCAGGATTTTTGTTTAATTTCAAAATTGAGAAGTTAGAAATGATTAGTCACTATCAGAAAGAAAGAGATGGGCACCTGGATGGTTCAGTTGGTTAAGTGTCCAACTCTTGATCTTGGCTCAGGTCTTGATTTCAGGGTCATGAGTTCAAACCCCACATTGGGCTCCATGTTGGGTGTGGAGCCTACTTAAAAGGAAGGAAGGAAAGAAGGAAGGGAAGAAGCGAAGAGATATTTTATCAGTGCTGCATTTGGATGGAACCATTGTGAACTGGAAAAAGTAGGGTGGTATTTGTGGCCCCCAGAATTTCTTGTATCAGGCTTGTACGATTGACTTCATATTAAGGACCCAGGTTTGATCCTCCTAATGTGCTTAGGAATAAATGGGTAGGGATATAGGGGTATTACGGTTCATATTTATTTAATAGTTCGTATGTGTTCATAATTTGTCCATTTTGTTTTTATGTTTTATTTTGAAATAATTCCGGGCTTATAAAAGTTTACAAAAGTAGCACAAAATATTCTCTGTATATTTTCTCTCTCACTGTCTTTGGAAACATCTCAAAGTTGTAGACATGATGTCCTTTATCTTTAACTATACTTCAGTACGTATTTCCTAAAAACAAGGACATTCTTTTACCTAACAGTTTAATTATCCAGATCATGAAGTTAACATCGACACAGTACTATTATTTAGTTTTCAGATCTTATACAAGTTCTACCAGTCTTGCTAGTGGTCATCTGTCTGGTCCAGGATCCAATCCAGAATCATTCAGCTGTTGTCTGCATTAGTCTCCTTTACTCTGGAATAGTTTTTATTTTCTTTTATAGACAGTCACCCTTTTGAAGAGTATAAGGCCACTTATTTCGTAGAGTGGAGCTCCGTTTGGGTTTGTCTGATTTTTTTTTATGATGAGATTTAGTTTATGCATTTTTTGACAGGAATACCTCGGAACGATGCTGTGTTCTTCTCCACGTATCTCGTTGATGTTGATTCATTCCTTGGCTGGTGATGCTAACTTTGATCACAGGCTTACGGTGGTGCCTGCCAGCTTCTTCATTGTAATAAACACAATTACTTCTCAACAGGAGGAATTCATTAATATTACATCCTTTCATTATCTTAAACATTAAAAGGCAAAGTGAATGTACTTTCTGTACAGGGTCATTAGTCTTTTTTCAAGGAAACCTTTATGCTTTATGTCACTGTGGTTGTACCTTCATAGGATATTAGTGATAGGATTTCCTTCTGGTTTCTAAGTGCTCTTTCAGCCAAGGAGCCCTTGGCTAGTAGGTAATGTTTAGATTTAGGTAGGAAGTAGGAATGGTATTGCTCCAGCCTCCGCGTCTGGTCGGAAAGCAGCCACGGCTGGGCCTTTGTCCTTCACCGGGCAAGTTGGCCGATCTCTCTGAGTCCAGTCTAGCCGAGTGGAGCCAAGGACACTGACGGTGTGTCGCCGTGATGATGAGAGATGATCCGGGCAAGAAGTCTAGCGCTGCATTTGATGCGTTGTGAGGGCCCAGTCCAACACAGGCTGCCATGACTGTCATGCAAACAAGGGAATGACTATTGTGGCTACAGAGGTGGACATTTTAGAAGTCCCCGGTGAGATAGGGAGTGAGGAAAGAGTCCCGGTAGCCGGGCAGGTGGGGTGGGTGAGGAAGGTTGTTTCTCTGCTGCTGTTGCTTTGGATGAGAGGGAGAAGCCCGTGGAAGCCTACAGAAAGAGGGAGAAGGATGACAGTATTATTTCACTGCCGTTGCCGATTCACACATCTTCGCGTTTTCCTTCCTGCCCCATCATGGTGCGGGCGGTAGGCATGAGCCAGCCCCTTCCCTGCAGCCCGTCCTCTCCCCCGTGACAAAGCAGCTCAGCGTGTTTGCGAGGGCCGAAGAATAGTAAGAATCAAGTATGCACACGGCGGGTACTCACTTAGGCTTTTAGCTCACTTTCACATGCGTTTCCTTACTCCTTCTAAACAGTCCGGGCAGCCGTTATCATTACACTTGACAGATGAAAGTGGGACAGGTGAACTGACTTGTCTGAAGTCACACGGCCAATGAGAGGCCGTTCTTATTTCTGGTTCTGTACTCTTTCCACCAAGTCATACCTCAGAAGGAGGAAGAAGAGAAGGGAGAGGATAGGAAGGAAATCTAGATGGAGAGGCTGGGCCGTGTGACCGTGATCTCAGTAGGAGAAGGAGGGGTGCATTTGTCTTTCTCAGCAGGTAGTCTGTCCCTTACCACATGCCGCTCAGGGCACTCGGAGATGCCGTGACCATCATCGTAGCCCTGGAGGCTTGCCAGCGTTCGCAGGTGTGGGGGGAGTAAGGTGATGAAAGGGCTTTGGAGATTCTGAAGGGAAGAGAGGTGGCCAGTAGGAGTTGGATAGCATCGACAGTTGTTGAAACCTTCCAGAAACTCAGCTTCTCATTCGCGAAATGGGGAAAGTCATTACGAGACCTTCCTGTGTTTTTGAGGACTGAATTAGGTAAAGCATGGGCAGTGTCTAACCCAGTGTTTGGTTGGCACAAAATAATACACGGCGCGAGTTGTTATCATAATCCTCGTGAGTTTTATTATTATCATCGCATATATTACTTTATTATTACAGTTTTATAATGTCATTATTGTTTTTGTAGTGTTTTTCATTGCTGGGGTGTGGTCTTCCCTGCTGCTACTCCTGCTTCTGCAGCCACTGTAATGGCTGCCGCCATTACCCCATGGCTCCTGAGGATGGGCACTCGTAGACAGAGGACCTAGGCCGGGCAGTGAGACTCCCCTTCCCTGTGGGGAACACAGCGCAAGCAGCACACGACATACACAAAGGGTAGCAGAGAATACGTGCCCGAAGATGTGGGCGCAGGATGTGTACTACAGAAGGGGAAAGGTCATGGAGCGGCTTGATGGCGGGACCTGGGCAGAGGAGAGAGAAGAATTCATACTTCTTGTCTCCCTTCACGGACCACGCTACACACGTAGTTTACATTTATGTCCCTGAACTGTAGCTTGAGGATAACCAGTGGAGTCCTGAGTTACAGGACAGATGGATTATTAAGATTGGTTTAAAAAAAGTATACATAGGGGCACCTGGGTGGCTCAGTCGGTTAAGCATCTGCCTTCGGCTCAGGTCACGATTCCAGGGCCCTGGGATCGAGCTCCACTTTGGGCTCTCTGCTCCGCGGGAAGCCTGCATCTTCCTTTCCCTCTGCCTGCCGCTCCCCCTGCTTGTGCTCTCTTTGTCTCTCAAGTAAATAAAAAATCTTAAAAAAAAAAAAGTATACATGTTTTGAAGTATGAGTGGAAAGAGCATAAATCTCTCCAGTTTGTGATCCTTCAGTTTGCAGACCCTGGCTGGGCCTTGACGACGACGTCATAGAGTGTCTGTGCAAAGCCTGCTCACTTTCCAGTGTGCTGCCATTTAGACTCCTCTTTGAGCCAGTAGAGAGGGAAAATGACTTTGAATTTCTGCACAATTGCTTTTTCTCCCTCTCCTGAAATCTTTTGACTAATTTATGAGATATTGAAAGTTATCTATTATCAAGAAATCAGAGAATAGATAAGGTGATTTCAAAAGCTGAAAGGATAGATTTTAATTTTGTTCCACGTCTCTCCAGTAGAGGGCAGTGAAGGGCTTTATTTCTGAGAGGCTGTGGCCGGCAAACAGGAAAAATTTTTGGCTTTGTTGAAGGTCTCAGACTCAGGAGGAGAAGAATCAAAAAGATGTTAGTACCTACTGAGCCATGAATACCAGGCACTCTAGTCAGAGTGTTTTTTTACTGGGCAGGGAGCTGATGGGCGAAGGTGTAATTACTTCTCATTATTACTGTGTTCATTTCAAATTGCACTTTCTTTTAACCAATCAAAGTAATCTAACATTTGTATTTTCCAGAATGCATGTCAAAAACAAAAATCTCGATTTTGAAAATGGGATTGAAAATCTTCTGGTATTTTATAGTTTAAATGAATACAGTTCTGGGTGGTTGCAGGCTATTTCTAGAAAGTTCCTTGGTTCCTGTAGTCTCCTTAAAGCCCGGTAAACACAGGAGAGAGGGAGTCAAAGCATATAATAACAATGAAGGAGAAGTAAAGAGACCTCTATATTTTGGATTTAACGAAGGATACTCCTCAAGAATCAGGTGCCTGTTCTCTTATCACTTTGTGTCTCTTTTCCCCTTCCTCTTATTTGAAAACAACCACAGGTCTTGGCAATCTATCTTATCCAGGAGCTCATAGGCTCAAAGGGAGAAGGACTTTGGTGGTTGAGGATGTTATTTTTTCTGTGTTAGTGGTGAGAAAAGTTGTCCACAGAGGTTAAAATTATTGTCTTAACTGGGACAGATGTTCCCAGCGGGTAAACTCATTAATGTTTGCATTACTTTTACATTTTAAATGCTTTGCTTTTAGGCAGTTGAGAATGTAGAGTTCATTTGTTCCGGAAAGTGCTTTTGGTCACTAGGGGGTGCTATTGGAATAGTTCACGTAGGAACCTGGGGCCAGGAATTGCTCACTAGTCTTTAGAAACCGTCACAGTCACAAATTTTCTTCCTTTTGCATCGTGCTTGCTGTAAGAAACTTGACTCCTGTTTGTGCTGGGGGACAATAAGGCAGAGGCGAGGGTAGAGGAAAGAACAAGGGAAAAAGCATCGTAATTGACTTTCAATTCAATTGGCGAATTGAATTAAAAACTATGTATTTTGGGACGCCTGGGTGGTTCAGTCAGTTAAATCAGTCAGTTAAGTTCAGTGTCCTGGGATTGAGCCCTGCATCAGGCTCCAAGCTCAGCGCGGAGTCTGCTTATCCCTCTCCTTCTGTTCCTTCTGTGTGTTCTCTCTCTCAAATAAATAAATAAAATCTTAAAAAAAAAAAAAAACCCAAAACAAATAGCTGTATATATTTTAGGTAAGTAGGCTCTTTCTGGTGACATTGACTTAGAGCAGAAAGGATCCATGGTGGAAATTGTGATTTGCTAATCCTGGCAGCCCCATTTACGGGGAAATGTCTGTATTTTGAGACTGAGGTATCTTTTTAAAGGTACCAATTGCTGGGACACCTTGGTGGCTCAGTCAGGTAAGCGTCTGCCTTCAGCTCAGGCGGTGATCCCAGAGTCCTGGGATCATGTCCCGCATAGGGACTCCTTAGGAGGGAGCCCGATTCTCCTCCTGCCTGCTGCTCCCCTTGCTGTGTGCACTCTCCCTCTCTCTCTCTTTCGATCTGACAGATAAATAAATAACATCTTAAAAAAAAAATAAAGGTACCAATTGCTTAAGAGAGTTTAAAATTTTTATAGCTCTTGGACACTCGGTTTTGGAAATTTAAAGATAGTGACATACATTCTGAAAATATTGTGAAAGATAGTGTTCGCACAACTTTAGTGTGTAGCGAGTCGATTGTTTCCTTTTGCTGGAAAGGCATAGGTGGAATCAGTGGCCTTATTTCACATCCAGTTAGATTTTTGAGATCCGTGTGTTTGTATGTATTTTCTGCTTCATTTTTACCTTTGGGAAATTTGCTAACTTCTTCCAAAGCTTGTGTGCACCAGGTAACCTTGAAACCTAATTGGCATACGTGTGCTGAGGGAAGTCCCTGTCTGCCTGCTCATCTAGGGCTTGCCGAGCATCACTGACAATGTGCCAGGTTCTGACTCCCATTAAAGCGGTTTGCCTTTATTCACCTTTACAGTGCACCCTATCTAGCACACCATAGCTTTTATTTTTATTTATTTATTCATATGTTTTTTACACAATAGCTTTTAAAAGTAGATAAACCACGAAGAATGGCAAGGAATTTGGAATTTGTCTACACTTGCAGCAACACGAGTATAAAAAGTAAGCTGATGCTTTTTTTGGTCTTGTCAAAACTCTGATGTGATTGACTGTACCTCCTTTCTGGTTTAAAACCATTTGGTGGCTTCTTGTCAATTTCAGGTAAGTTCCAAGTTCCTGCCCCTGATAGGATGAGGTCCAGGTCTCATCCTTGTAAGATGAGGACCAGGCAAGGCTCCCATGCTCTGTGTTTGGGCCAGCTCTCCAGCCTTTGCTTCGGCCACTCACCACCTCACCCTTGCCACATCCTTATGGAGTTACCGATTCTACTTTTCTACCAACGCGCTCCTAAAATCCCACCTGGGATTTCCATGGAGGTACACGTTCTGGTCCCCCTGTTTAAAGGTGTTCTCCCTGGACTCGTATCTGATGAGTCTGGCACCTCCTCTCTGGAGCTCTCTCCTTGCATCCCCCCTGCATCCAGATGCTTCCTCAGTCTTCCGTCTACCGCTTCTGTGCCTGGGGCATCCGTCCCTTGTTGCCCTTAGAGTGGTTTGCAGTTACTTCCCTTCACACTTTTGCTCTCTGGACCAGACCGAGCTCCCTAGGTGAAGGAGGAGTGTCATGTTATTTCCATGTCCCCAGTACCCAGGACCGTAATTTGGTTCATGTGGAATTGAAGTCCAGGAAACGCGCTTGGAAAGTCATGATGATGGCTTTCATGGGAGCTGACATGAGAGCACGAGGGGAGGTGAAGCGAATCCTGTAGTGTGAAAGGGGAAGAGTTGAGAAGTTTTCCAGTGGGTGCTGTCTTCTTGTATTTCCCGTCTGGGACTCAGAGGTTGTCTGCTTTTAGTTTCACGTCCTTTGTCATCTCCCACTGGCTGAGAGTCTTGGATGAGCCAGTCAGTTTGACCCACCCTTGCCACAAAGCGGCGTGGTTAGATTTCATTACCTAACACTGACGCACTAGGCACGTTGGGTTCTCTGACAGCAGAAGGCTAGTCCCTGGCACTCAGCATATTCTGTGCTGTCATTTTCTTTTCCCAGACAGGATGTACATAAGTTTTCCTATCACCGGAAGCCACATCTAATTAGGAAGATATTTTGAAACTGGAGTTAAATTAGTTTTCACTACTCTCTAATTTTGGATTGCCCTGTTACATATCCCCTCCTTTAAGGGAAACAATTTAAGCTTAACTCTTTTAGGTCATGATCCTGTATATCATTAAGGGAGTATGACATTTTGGAGAAGGGAAGGTGATGGAGATAGAAAGTAATAGAACTTGTGTGCCCAATGGAGATAGAAAGTAATAGAACTTGTGTGCCCAATTGGGAAAGAACATCTGTCCTGGTGGGAGGGATCCAATGTTTTATTCTTCTTCCTCCCTTCCTCCCTGCCCAATCAGAAAGTGTGGTGAGGCCAGAAGAGGGCAGGGTACGCAAGCTTAAAAAATTAAGTGTGGCATTGGGGGGTTGTTCTAGTTCTGTGTGAATCAAATTTGATTGATATAATAATGATGCATTGTTTTATTGTGCTTTTTTTAAAAAAAAAAAGGCCAGAATATATATTTTTGTAATTTCTTTTTACTTTGGAATTAAGTAGTTTTAAAACAAATTAAAATTCAGGAGGTTCAGTTAAAGTCGTAATTTGATACAGGCTTTTTCTAGGCTTCCCCTTAAATTACTTCTCGCAAATTCAAATATTCATTTAGGAGCGGATGTAATAACTTTAATTTTCTCCCCCCGCGTACAGAAAAGAAAGGAGTTCTTGTACAACTTGCAAAGCAGTAACAGAGCTGAGAAATTCAAACAACAGCCTTCAGTCCAAATTTTAAAGGCTATTTAAAGGTGATGTGAAATTGTTGGGGCTGTTTTGCTACTACATGGTGGGTTGATATAGTTTGGTTGGGGAGGAACTGGGAAGGTCCTGTCTCACCAAGGCTGGAAGGGCTCCCTTAGATGATAAGGATAGAGTAGTAAGAGGTGGGCTTTCTCTGTGACTTTGTGGGAAGTAGTAGGAAGGAGGAAGAGGAAAGTGAGGAACTGAGCCTAGAAAGAGGTGGAAAAGGCCCCAGAAGAGGAGCTCCAGGTCAAGAAGCTGGGATCCACCAAGGTCTGTGCCAAAAGGTATGGCCACGCTTGGACACTTGGAGACAGGCCCCAGCCAGATGCTGGCTCTACCATTGCTTACGGGGTAACCCTGAGCATCGGCTAACCACCCTGCCCCGCCTTGCCTGTGAAGTGCACGGCATTCAGTGGCTTCTCCTTGATCGTCCAGGTGGAAAAGCGAATCCTGACCTGGGCCTTCAGTGCTCACCAGGGTCTAGTTCCTTCCTCATCCCTCCTGTCCATGTTCTCCACCCTGTCCTTCTCCATGTGTCCACTTACCCAGGGCTTCTGCACAGGTTGCCCCCCCCCCTGCCCCGCCCTGCCCCTGCAGAGAAGTGTCAGCCTACTCCTTCCTCAGCAGACCCCACTTTCAGGTCCATGAGGCCCTTCTCCAAAGAGCAGAATTGGAGCCATGCTGTATTCATTGTTCTGTGAGCCATTGTTCTGCATTTTCAGTGAAGATTCCTGTGGGCATCTCTCTGTGTCAAGAAACAAAAACTGACCGAGTCATGTTTAAAGGCTGCATAATGTTCTACTACAAGAGTAGTAGACTGTAATTGATAGTCAGTTCCTTCCTGATGGAATTTAGATGGTCTCCAGTTTTTTGAGGTTAGCTGTACTGGGGTGAACATCCTGTGCCTGCACTATGGCATACGAGGTTGATGGTTTTGTTAGGATGTGTTCCCAGGAATGGAATTGCTTGCTGGAAGAATATATATGCCTTAAAATTCTTGACATATACTGTTTACGATGGTAGGCATTGTATTTTAAATCCCGACCTGAGGCTCAATTCTTTCATCTGTACAATAATACATTAGTCTTGTGTACACACACACACACACACACACACACACACATTCTTAGCTCAGTGCCTAGTGTACAGTATTTAATATTACGATTTATTTTTGGTATTGAAATGTTATCCGTGTACATTTATTTTACTCCCCCTTTTCCTGGCTCTTTGGTGAACTCTTTCCACAGAGAGCATCCCGGGTCTCCTGGTAGTTTTGCAACCTTGAGACTTGGCAGGAACTTTAGGAGAGATTAGAATGACTATGTCCTAAAAGCGGATCAATAGAAAGCCTATTATGGGGGTGGCTCAGTGGGTTAAAGCCTCTGCCTTCGGCTCAGGTCATGATCTCAGGGTCCTGGGATCGAGCCCCGCATCGCATCGGGCTCTCTGCTCATCAGGGAGCCTGCTTCCCCTCCTCTCACTGCCTGCCTCCCTGCCTACTTGTGATCTCTCTCTCTGTCAAATAAATAAATAAAATAAATAAATAAAATTAAAAAAAAAAAAAAAAAGGAAAGAAAGCCTATTGTGGAGGTCCCAGCTTGGGGTCCTGAACTCATAGGGCCATTAAACGGTGTGAGGAGAGAGCCACCAGTGGTGAAGGGCGTGGGGGAGCCCTACGGTTCTGTAGCCGGTTCTTAGATAAGGAATCTTTGCAGTGTGAGGGCTGGGCTAAGTGAGCAGCCTGCCGAGTTATTTTTGCCCATTATCCTGTCACTGCCGTCTCTGCGTCCAGAACAAACAAATGAGAAACCAGCTGCCAGCCTGAGAAATGGTCCAGCCGTGTCCATCATCCCTTGGTTTATGGAGGTCCAGGGTTGGCTATTTGTGCTGGGGCCGGTGTTGGTAATGCCCCGCTTCCACGGTCAAGGACAGCATGAGCAATTTGCATGCTGAGCTTTTCCTTTTCCTTTTCCCTTTTATTTTTATTTATTTGTTTTTACATTTTCGTATTGTATTCCTCCTTGTTTCATTTTGTTACGTACTAGTATCCTGGTTCGGATCCTTTATGATCTTAACCGATGGCAGCTTTTAGAGTTTGAAACCCCATTTTTCTTGTTTTCCCTGCATCATCGCATAGGATGTTTATAACAAGTATAACCTTGAGATTACATCTTCACCGCCCCTTGGCTGCCTTTGAACCTTGGGTGAGTCATCAACCTTCTTTGAGACTCGATTTCCTCACCTTCCCAACTGCTGACGTTTATTTTATTTTTTAAGATTTTATTTATTTATTTGAGGGAAAGAGAGAGAGCACAAGCAGAGGGAGCAGCAGGCAGAGGGAGAAAGAGGAGGAGACTCCTTGCTGAGCAGGAACCCCGATTCGGGGCTCGATCCCAGGACCCTGAGGATCATGACCTGAGCCGAAGGCAGATGCTTAACCGACCAAGCCACCCAGGGGTCCCTCAGCTGCCCACGTTTAAATGTGACAGTTGCTATGAAGTGCTTACAGAGGGTCTGTAATAGCACAGTGATTGCATCAACGCCTTCACCTTCTCCTTTCCCTCATTGTGTGTCGGGAAACGTTTGATAAGGAAGGAGTTGTGTGTTATACACGTGAGCATCAGGAAGTATTTAAATGTCATACGAGGATTGTCGTGTATTTTCTTAAGGAAATGAACGTCTAAGGTTGGTG
>CM052810.1:117279315-117382745 GCA_028533885.1 Nasua narica | reverse complement strand
ATCCAAGGAATCTTTAGGGGGTGCCTGGTGGCTCAGTCAGTTGGGTGTTTGACTCCTGGTTTCAACGTGGGTCATGATCTCGGGGTCAGGAAATTGAGCTCTGCATTGGGTTTGGTGCTCAAAAGGGAATCTGCTTGAGATTCTCTCCTTCTCCCTCTTCCTTTCCTCTGCTTACTCTCTCTTTCGCTTCCCCTCTCTCTGGGATAAATAGATCTTTAAAAAACATACCTTTGGGAAGAAGGAAAGTGAAAATTAACAAGCTTGGCATCTAGCTTGAATTAGAAAAGAACAATATTAATTTGAAGAAAATGGAAGGAAGGAGTTGGAACTGATAAAGATCCGAGCAAAAATCAGTGAAATTTGGAACAAGAAAAATATCGCAAATAATTAAATTACATTTTCAGCAGAGATTAAAAAGGAACTGTAATAGTGCAGTGAATTTCTATATGCCATATATCTAGAGGAGATGAATAAATTCTGAGAAAAATATAACTTACCAAAACTGAGTCAAGAAAAAAAAAAAGAGAAAGACGGAATAGTCCTATAGGTTAATAGGCAGAACAAGGTATTTATTCTTTCTGGTGCCTTATTAAATAAATCTAGCAAAATGTGTATAAGAATTTTAGGTGGAAAAAATGTAAAACTTATGGGAAAATGTTGAAGAGGACATAATAAATAAAAAAATACATGTTCATCAATAAGATTCAGTATAATACAGAAGTACAAGAGTCAGTTATCCTCAAATTGGTGGATAGAGTCAATGCTGTTCCAAATCAGACTTCCTACAAAAATTTTTGAGAAACTTGACAAGTTAGTTGCAAAATTTATTTGAAGAGCAAAAGCTTAAGAATATATAGTGTAGCTCAAGACATTTTGATATTGGGGACAAATGATCAATGATATAAAATAAAGAACCCCCAAACATACCCTTAGTATATGATGGATGTATTGCAGAGCTGGGTAGAAAGAGTGACTATTGGGGCACCTGGGTGGCTCAATGGGTTAAAGCCTCTGCCTTCGGCTCAGGTCATGATCTCAGGATCCTGGGATCAAGCCCCGCCCCGCATTGGGCTCTCTGCTCGGCAGGGAGCCTGCTTCCCTCTCTCTCTGCCTACTTGTAGTCTCTCTCTCTCTGTCAAATAAATAAATAAAATCTTTAAAAAAAAAAAAAAGAAAGAGTGACTATTATATTAAGTAAATAGTTCTGGGACAAGAAACACAGCCATAGAGAAAAAAATACTCTATACCATACAAAAAATTTCATTGCTAACTAATTAAAACATTTAATGTAAAGGCAAAAAACAAACTTTTCAGGGAAAAAAACCCACATTACTTTGAAGCAGGGAAGGTTTTCTTAAACAAGACCCCAAAAGTCTATCCCTAAAAGAAAAGACTTTTAAAGTGACCTGCATTAAAATTAAGGACAGCTATCTACCTGTTATTAATGTAAACCTCAAACTGGGAAATGGCGTTTTTAAGACATACAACAGACAAGTGATTGGTGCCTAAAATATGCAAAGAACTTCTTCATATCAGTAGACAAATGAACATAAATACACAGATACACAAGCATTTCCTAGATGAGAAGATATGAATGGCCTGGAAATATTCCAAAAGTTGACTCCACATCGTTAGTAGACCTACTGCACCTCTTACATATAACTGGTGGGAGTGAAAAGCACCACAATCAATTTGGAATTGAAGGTGGCACTTTCTTACGAAAGATATTTTTATGTCCTTTAGTCCAGCAGCTGTACACTTAGAGAATTCTATATCCAGGGAAACTTTTGCACACCATCCTATGAGACATTTAGAGGAATGTTCAGAATAGCAATTGCAATTGTAAACACAAGAAAATAACCCAGATATCCTTACACAGGAGAACGATTAAATGTAGTATACCTACCCGTTAGAATATCGTACAGCACTAAACACGAATAGCACAGAAGAATCTGGGAAATGTAATACGGAGTGAAAACAAGTAAGCCACAGAAGATTAGTGAGATTGATACCATTTTCATAAAACTCAAAACTGAGCAAAATTAAGTGATCTAATATTTAGGAATATGTGTCTGAGATAATATTTTTTTTAAAAGAGGTAAATTGCACACAGGATTTATGGTAGTGAGCAGGACTGGGGCCAGGGAGGGGCACATGGGTCAATGCAGCAGCATTTTAAGTTATATATTGTTGTTATGCTTCATTACTAATACATGCGGTGTGTATGTTCATTTGTATGAGTCCAGAATCCTGTACCAACAGCTCTGTTTACTAAAGGTTCAACCATGGACAAGTTACATTTACTTCTTCAGAGCTCAGTTTCCTTATCTGAAAAATGGGATGGTAGCCCCAGGAGCTACATCATGGAGTTGTTGTGGTCATTCAGTGGGACTGAAGTTAGTTGCCTAATACAGAGGAAGTGTGCAGTATATTTAGCTTTTCTTACTTCATTATATCTCTCTGAAAACATGATGTATGCTGCTTTGTACTTCACTTAGAGTTCAGGTAGATCCTGCTCCCACATGGAGTGCACTTCCAGTCAGACAGTACGATGGAATGAGATGTTTACAATATGCACGAATGATACATATTGATTTCTTCAAATTCCCAGCCTCTCACCGAAGAAGAGGAATTCTGGAGGGAGAAGCAACCTTTACACCCTCTTAAGTCTTTTAAATTCCGGAATAGTAGAGCGGAAGTGTTCCATTGCTTCTTGACGAGAGGGAAAGATCGCTGGAGAAAGGCCATTCTCCAAAAGTGGGTCACAGAGTGCTGCACGATGGGGCCATGGCGTCCCCAAACTGCTGGTGCTCTTGACTTAGAGGCAGTGACCTGTAGCCCAGCAGGTATGAACGGGGCTCAGTAACGCCACAAGACGTCTTAGAAAGTGCGATTCCCATGAGTAGTTTGAAGCGGCGTGTACGTTCTGTAGGCAGTAGGATTTTGCCAGCGTTGTGGAAACCGTTGTGTTGGAATTAGGAAGAGAATGTTGAAAATTGGTTTGGTTTGAAAATGAACACGTGTTGGCTGCGTACATTGGGAAACACTAAGCTGAATTTGTAATAATGGCCTTATTGGTGCAAGGGCGTGAGTCAACTGTGAAGGAGATGATGTTTGGACCCTTCGCCCGAAGCTTAGGAAAATGGGACAGTTTTTATCATGTGTGGTCACGGGACATTGTCACTGTGACCAGTGTTATAGTAGCTATTACCATTTGGTGGGTTAATAAGGAGTGTAAAAATGAATACAATTCCCAATAATGTCCCACCTTGTGGGTTCCATTGAATGTAACTGCGAGGCAAAGATCAGAACAGATCTTTCACGGAGCCATCTGTGTGCCACAAACTCGAACGTACATACATAGATGTGAAGTGATTTGTTTTAAGGGCGAGTCGTAAATCAGGGAGTCCCGGTTTCCTTTATTTGAGGGCAGCTCCCTGTTAAGAAATGTTTGAGCTACTTCCACACGTAAGTGCTTTATGGAGGCTGACAAACAGAGGCGGTTCCAGCCATACACTAAGTATAATGATCCTAATGCCTTTGAGGATAGATGCTTTCTTCTTTCCAGTAGGTATATGGTAACTGAGGTGACACATCATTCTGGAAAGCTCCGGATTTGCAAAACCTTTCTTTCTTTTTTTTTTTTAAGATTTATTTATTTATTTGTTTGTTTGTTTATTTGAGAGAGAAAGTAAGAGAGCATGAAAGGAGAGAAGGTCAGAGGAAGAAGCAGACTCCCCATGGAGCTGGGAGCCTGACGTGGGACTCGATCCCGGAACTCAAGGATCATGACCCGAGCCGAAGGCAGTCGCTCAACCAACTGAGCCACCCAGGTGCCCCGCAAAACCTTTCAAAAAGGTTTCTCTATAGCAAACTGTATTTCAGACGAACCCCCCAAGTTTAAGACCTATGGGTTTTTAAAAGACCAGTTCACCATGTTATGAAGTTATTCATCTAGGAATTAGAACCAGAAAAAAAGCTAAGTTTAGAATATTTGAGAATAAGGCCTGAGGCTAAAACCATAATTGCCCTCTGATTTTCAGCTTGATAGCCATGAAGCTAACTAATGATTATTTAAAAAGTTTTTTTGTAAGCAGAGTTGCTAATGCTAAATAGATAGTTCTGGCAAAATAATCAACGGAGATAATCTTTAAAATTTAAAACTGTGTCATTCAAAACAACCGCCATCCTCCAGGGGACTTGTCTGTGGTAAATACCGAAGTTCTCAAACATGGTGCTCCCTCACCCCTCTTGCCCCCTTTCGAGTGAGCCTTCCATGGTCATGAATTCCACTTGATTCCAGGATTCCGAATTGTTGTTTAAGCTTTAACCCAGGTGTAACTTGATCTGGGTGTAATCTGTTCTTTTAAATTTAGTTTTAACACATGTATGTATAGTTAACAGGAGAGGAAGTGTTAACAACAACAGAAACAATAAGAATAATCATGATAATAGCTGAAATTTATTGACCTTGAACTGGGCCAAATACCGTGCTAAGTGCTCGGCTGACATTTTCTCACTGGAATCGTTATAAACTCCTCATGAGGCAGGTGCCATTAGATCTTCGTATCGCAGACAGGGAAACCGAGGTGCAGAGAATGTTAAATCATTTCTCCGGAGTCTCCCAGCAGGTAGGGGCCAGCATGAGGGGTTTGTTCGGAGGTGGCCTGACTCCGAAGCTAATGTTTTAAAGTCTTATGCAATCCAGACTCTACGCCGGGTATCGTTACTTTAAAAATATGTCAGAGTCTTGATATATTGCTCTTCTCGAGGCCTGTGCCTAGAGTCTGGAAGACAAGCCTGCCTTCACTGGAAACCCTTTTGTTCTTTAAAGGAAAATAGAATTCTTATCTTGGATTTCGGTGCTCAGGTGAGGTTCTGGAATAAATACAGCCCTTCGGTAGAACACAGCCAAATTCATTTCTCCCAGAATTGGAGACATCACTCACACTAGGTCTTGCCCTTTCGGTTATGAATCCTGCAAACCCTGGCCTTAAGAATCTCAATTAAGTGTGTTCAGTTCTACACAGCCATTCCAAAGACACCACTGGTATTTCGGGTCCAGAGACGCTCCTCCGGGAAATGGCATCTGCCTATTTAAAACTTTCCCTGCCATTTTCCAGGTTTCCTGGCTGCACCTTGTCAGCCCAAGCTTGCATTTGAAATGGACCTACATGCCCAGGCTCCCTTGCCCAAGACCTGTTATTTTTATGCTAGTTAGATAATATCTCATAGTGGGGATTTTCTGAAGGATGCCTGCTGAACCAAGAGGGTAGTCTGCTTTTGGAGACCTGAACTGCTGGCTTTATTGTTTTATGCAACGACTTCAGGGTACTTGTGTAAGGGCTAGACCTGGTTTGCAGTTTGCTGAATCGTTGAGTTACATTGTCCCTAATGGAACACAAGCCTTGTTTTGTTCCCAGTGGATATTGGGTTGGAGGAGAGCTTGGGGGAGCTGTGAAATGTGTTGGAATGAGTAGAGTGAACTAAGTTCTCTTCCCTTCTCAAGAAAACAAATTTTCTGTCCAGTAACTAGAGGTTATAATAAAAAGCACTTTTGAAAATCTAGCCTGCCTACCATTTCAAGGATCGCCTTTTTGAAATTGCTTTTGACATACTTATCGGCCAAATTTGTGAATATACAGTCTTAGTTTTTACCCATAATGGCCCCAAAAGGTAACATACTAGGCAGTTCCTTGTCTTACCTTTTTTCACTGAATACATTTCCACATCTGTTTATGATTTCCTCGTTTTTTATTGCTACTTAATCTTCTGGTGTAAGGCATAATTTATTTAATCAATTTCCTGTTGGTAGACACCTGGGTGTTCCCAGACTTTTGCAATTACAAACACTGCTTCATTAATTATTCTTGTATACGTGTTGTTTTACATGTGTTTAAGTTTTTCTGTAGGATGAATACTCCAAGTAGAAATGCGGGATCAGAGGGTGGATGTGTATGAAAATTTACCAAATTGTCTTCTAAAATATCATGGTTTTTAGAACCCTTATCTCCCTCTACTGTTAGGTCAGAGTGCTGGGCTTCAACTAAACGAATTTGGAGCTCTAATTAGTGACCCTGAAAAATAGGATATAGATTTCTACCACTGTACTTGTTTTCTGAATTTCTGGAAACATTACTTCCTTCTGTTTCATCCCTCGCCTTCACAGACCCCACCCAGACACACAGGAAACCCCTGTCTCTTTTGGGATCACACCTTCACAGTTGATGTGTCTTTTCTTTCCCGAATATTTATGGTGTGTAGGCCCTGAACTCATTTCCAAACTCCCATCTTATACTACTTGCAACTTAATTATTTCTTTCCCAGCATCTGGCCTTCCCAGTAGGATTATCAGCTGGTTGAGAGCTCTTAGTTTTCTTTTTCTCATCTTGGATTCCTTCTTAATGCCAGGACAATGCTTTGCACATTGTGGGATTCTTTTTTAATCTTCTGAGGAAAATCGATTTATTGTTTGGTAAAATTAATATATGCTTATTATGAGGAATAAAATGATTTAGTAAAGTGTCAGATAGGTAGAAACTCCCCAAAATACCCCAATCCAGAGAGAACATCCTTCCAGCTACCTCTTTATGAGTATACATACGTGGGGGTGCCTGGGTGGCTCAGTCATTAAGCATCTGCCTTTGGCTCAGGTCCTGATCTCAGGGTCTTGGGATCAAGCCCCATATCAGGCTCCCTGCTGAGCGGGGAACCTGCTTCTCCCTCTCCCACTCCACCTGCTTGTGTTCCCGTTCTCGCTCTCTTTCTGTCAAATAAATAAATAAAATCTTTAAAAAAACATGAATATACATACATGTATACAGATAGACATGTACTGTTTTACACAATGCCTCACACTGTTCCAACTATTGGATAAATTGGTTTTCTTCAATGGAAGATTGAGACCTTTCCCTATGGCATCTGGTGTGGTTCTATATGATTTCTTTTTTTTTTTTTTAAGATTTTATTTATTTATTTGACAGAGAGAGACAGATCACAAGTAGGCAGAGAGTCAGGCAGAGAGAGAGGGGGAAGCAGGCTCCCTGCTGATCAGAGAGCCCAAAGCGGGGCTTGATCCCAGGACCCTGAGATCATGACCTGAGCTGAAGGCAGAGCCTCAACCTACGGAGCCACCCAGGTGCCCCGGTTCTATATGATTTCTAATGGACTCATAGTAGTTGTATCTATATACACACCATGGTTTGCTGGTACTGAACTGATTGACTTTTGTGGTTGGTAGTTTTTTGAGTCAGTGTGTCTGCCCATACTAATGCAGTTATCTCCATAGGTAGGGTAAAACCTTAGAAAAGAATGAGCTGAGTTAAAGCAGGGTGCCCACTGTAGGATCTACATAAGTACTTTAAAAAGAGAAGAAGGTTTACTGGAATGTTGAGTACGTTTTCTTAGGCAGCTGTCAAATTCTATTAGGTAGTGGTGGTCTCCAGTAACATCATTCAGTCATCAAAAAGTAACGACGTTTCATACATAAATAAAAGGGGAAAAAAAATCTCAGATTCTCTAGGAGAAATAACCTTTGCGTGTATTTGTGAGTGTACGAATGAGTCACTGCTTTCTTCCTTTTATTCTGCTAGGCAGTGACTATCTCTCCTTCTGTTCCCTAAACTATTTGGAAAGCCTGTCTAATTTAGAATATTATAAAAGTGTTTTCCTTTCTGCCAAGATACAGAGAAGGGCAATGTTATCTGTTTCTTGGAGAATAGTTTGCTTAGGAAAGTACACAATCTAATGAAAGGACCTGCAGCTATAGGCTATTTTAAAACCTTCTTGAAAACATTTTGGTGTGTTTGTTTCTTTACTACTCCACTTTATTTGGGGAAAGATTAGAGATGGTTGACAAAGATGAAACAAAGGGCTAGATAAAATTTATTTGATAGTTGGGAAAAACGAAGTAGGGGAAAATAAGGAGGGAAGGAAATAGAAAGCCAGGAGTAAGGCCAGTTCGAAATGCACATGACACATGAATTTACTGTTTGGATATGGGGACAATTTTGTATGTTTCAACCACAACAATAAGTCCTATGCCCTTGCTTGAAGGCGGACCTCAGATTTGGCCCTGAGCCTATGTGATGGGCTTGTAGCTTTACTCTTGTTATGATTAGAACACAAACTTCCCTGGACTTCTACTCAGAAGTCCAAATATTCCTGATATTGAGGCCAAGGAAATTCACCTAGAGAAGAGGTTTTTTAAACAGTATGTATGTATGAGCCCAGATCCCAGATAATCACACCTGGAAGGACCTCGACAGGCTTCCTGTTCAGCATTCTTAGGATTTTAGGGGGCTTTTCAGGGGTAGGGGGTGCAGCGTCTGCATAGGACTCCAACCCTGAGTCAGGTGCTTAACTTCTCCAGTCCAGTTTCTAGAGTACCAGATAGGGATACGGATTGGTCCTTACCTCCTAAGGTTGTCCTGAGGACCAGATAAGATAATGCAGAGGATCAGAATGCAAATCAAAATCACAGTTGAGCTACCACTTCATCCCAGCTAGGTTGGCCACAAGCAGAGAAACAGTCCAGCACTGCGGGGATGTGGAGGAATTGGAACCCTCACATCGCGTCGCTAGCGGGAGCGTCAGTTGGTGCAGCTGGTGTGTAGAGAAGCCTGGCAGTTCCTCAGAAGGTTAGCGTATGACCGAGAAGTTCCACTCTGAGGTACTTGCCAAAGAGAAACCACCAAAGTAAACACAATGGTTCCAGCTGCACTATTTATGAGAGCCAGGCTAGAACCAATCCAAATATCGTCAGCTAAGGAATGGAAAAAGGGGCACGATGTTGCATGATTTTACTTACACGAAATATCCAGAACAGGCAAATCTATTGAGACAGAAGGTTGGTTAGTATATGCCTAAGGCTGGAGGCTAGGGGGAAATGGGGACTGATTGCTAATGGGCATGGGGTTTCTTTTGGGGATCATAAAATTTCTTCTAAAATTGATTACAGTGATTTGTTGCACCATTCTCTGAATGTACTAAAAACCATTGACTTGCACACTTTAAATAGGTGAATTGTATGGAGGGTGAATTATACTTCAATAAAGCTGTGCATATAAAAAAGATAACACTCAGCGAAGTTCTTCGTAGAGTGCAGTAAGCAGTAGAATATGTAAACACTCGATAAATTGTAGGCTTTTTCTTTTTGATCCCAGGACCCTGAGGTTGGGACCTAAACTGAAATCGAGAGTTAGACACTTAACCGATGGAGCCACCCATTTGCCTCTTACGTGGTTCCTGATTTCTTTTTTTTTATTTCAGTTGACTTTCATTTGGTCTTGAACCTTTCCACTGTAAAGATTTTTAGGTCTCCCAATTGTGGACACAATATAAACCTTGAAATAGTCAGCGAAATTTTCAATTAACCGTGATAAACTGTTGGAAAAATTGATTCATGGTCCTGCCTAGTATTGACTTTTCAGAGACTGATTAACTCATCCAAGAATTACTCAGGTGCTTTGCTTTTTTCCCTTTTTCTCCGTGTGGCCAGTCTTTGGCCATTCCACTTTCCAAACTTTTCTACTTCAAATAGGCTGGACAATCAAAAGCAATAGGGACTTCTGTCTCTTAAGTTTTCTCAAAACAAATTTGGGATAACTTGAAGTCGTGTTGGTGTGAAGTGATATTTGGCTTTCCTATTATAATTTTTTTTGTATGTTTATGTATGGTATTAAAAACAAAATCTTTCTTAGGCCACTGCAACTGGGTAGTGCCACATTTGTAATGTGAAAAAATTATGGAGGTCAGTGTCAACCTGGTATTCTCAATTCAGTGAAATTGACATGGTTTTGGATAATCTCAGTTATATGAGTTTGCTATAGATTGGTGTCCAAAAAAAACCTTAACATTATCAACAACCTGAACAGTGTGTGTATTTAACCTTGTATAAAGTTTAGTGCGTTAAAAGGTAAAGCTGGGGGTTTGACAAATGGAAGTAAAATGGAAGCTTTCTGAAAACTAGTTTTCAGGAATACTCAGTTTTCCAGAACAGCTCTTTCTTCAAAAGTGTTTGGGGAATTACGTAATAAGGACCCCTCTTTGGAGCGTAAAAGTAACCACGAAATTATAAACAAAGTTAATGAAGTTGAACTCTTCACGTGAACAGCCCCACCTGTGTTTGGATTGGTAATTTCAGTGTTAGGTATTAAGGCACACGCTGATGTGTTAGGTTACTATGGATTATTATCAGTTGGTTATCAATTGCTGTGTAATGAATCACCCCAAAACTCAGTGGCTTAACTACTGTCATCATTGTCTCTTACGGTTCTGGGACATGACTGTGCTTAGGTAGATCTTGCTTGGGTTCTGTCATGTAGTTGCAGTGACTGGTGTGGTGACTGGTGGCTTTTTGAGGCTAGCCCACTCATGGGGCTGGAAGTGGTTGAGGGTGGCTGCGGTTCAGGACCTCAGCTGGCTGAATACCTCCACATAGGCTCTCCATGTGGTCTTCCTTTTCTCCAGCATAGTGACTGGGTTCTAAGAGTGAACTTTCCGTGTAGACCAGGCAGAAATCCTATTGCCTTTTGTGACCTAGCTTTGGAAGCCACGTACCATCAATTTTTCTGTGGTAACAGGCTTACCCAGATTCAGGGGGAGGTGATAGAGGCTCTACCCATCAAGGGAATGAGTGTCAATGATACATTGTTAAAAGAGCATGATGTGGGATGAGAAATCTTGAGATCCTATTGGAAAACACTATCTGTGAAGTCACTTTTTCAGTAAAAGGCAATAATAGGAAAATGAGACAAAAAGAAGGAGAGAAGAAAAGAAATAAGAAAGAGAACCCCAGGGGTGGGTAAGAGAGTGGAACAGTGAGCATTGACAGCAGAAATGAAAGCAAGAGATAAAGCAGGACTCATCAGGGCAGATGGAGGTACAGGAATTCACAGAATTCCAGGTGAATTGGGTGAATTGGGCATCCTTGACACTTCCTGGGCCCACAGCCATAGGAGCTACATCTGAGGGTGTGTCCTTCACAGTATCTGGGGTGGGAGTGTAAGGCCATTCGTGTTCAACACGTGGGAGACAGCAGAGCCGCTCCCTCGTCGCCCCAGTCAGCTGACCAGGATAGCTTATGGTAAAGTGCAGGAGGTGTAGTATCAAAATCACCTGGTGATTGACAAGGATTTCTAGTTTTCCTATAAGGCAAAGTGGAAGATACTAGTATAAAATGATTGTGCAGACCTCGGGTGAGAATGGACACTTACATTGTCCTTTTCCACTCCCTCCTTACCTTGCAACAGATATTTATTTTGGTTATGAAAATATGTGCACTTGGGGTGCCTGGGTGGCTCAGTTGGTTACACAGCTGACTCTTGATTTTGGCTCAGGTTGTGATCTCAGGGCTGTGAGATGGAGCGCCATGCTGGACATGGAGCCTGCTTAAGGGTCTCTCTCTCTCTCTCTCTTTCTCTCCCTCTGCCCCCCCCCAACTCCCTGCTTACCCCCTGCTCATGTGCATGCTCTCTCTTTCTCTCTCTCTCAAAAAAAAAAATCAAAATATGTGTGCTTGCTTAAAAAAAGTCAAATATTCGGTGCTTACAGTGTGCTAGGCACATTCTAGGTTGGAGTGTTTGACTAAAGAAGAATAAAAAAGTAAATCTAGTCATCACTTAGTATTGTTTTTTGTTTTGTTTTCTAAAGACTTATTTAATTATTTTGAGAGAGCAAGCGAGCATGGCAGGGAGGGCCAGAGGGAGTGGGAGAATCTCAGGTGGACTTCCTGCTGAGTGCAGAGCCTGATGCAGGGCTTGAGCTCATGACCTCGAGATAATGACCTGAACCAAAATCAAGAGCCAGAGGCTTAACCAACTGAGCAGCCCAGTTGCCCCACTTAGTACCTTTTTATACAATTGTTTCATTTACCCTACATGTATTCTGAGAAAGGGTTAGTGTTAGCTTGCTCTGAGACCTCTGGGAAATCATTTAGCTTCTATGAGACTCCATTTCTCAGACTCTGTAATACCTGTTTGCCTAGGTCTTATTGGGACTGGAGACATGTTTGTAAAATGAAAATCACGCAAGGAAGCACTTAATAAAAGTTAAATTTTAGTACCATTATAGAATGTGATTTAGTCAGATGTTCCTTTTTTAAAAAAATATTTATTTGAGAGAAACAAATAGTGAGAAAGAGCACATGCAGGAAGGAGAGGGAGAAGCAGACTCCCTGCTGAGCAGAGAGCCTGATACGGGGCTCGATCCCAGGACCCTGAGATCATGATCTGAGCTGAAGGCAGACATTTAACCGGAGGAGCCACACAGGCGCCCTGAGTCAGATGTTCTAAAGCAAAATCACGTGACATACTAGTATACACTCATGTATTTAGTGATTGTGTGCTTTCATTCATTCCACTAATCTTGGCTGAACACTTGGAATGTACCAGTTAGTATACTGGGCTCTGGGATTCAGTGAGGAACAAGCTGGTCAGTCTCTGTCCCATGGAACTTACATGAGGAGGGTTCCTTTGTGAAAAATATCTGAAAGTGTATTAAGACTTAGTAAAGAGGTGAAATGGGTACATGAGCAAATATAGGAGATTGTGCCCATTTTCAGGAGGGAGACTTTTATTTCAGATAGATGTGGCCTGGAAAGGGTCTCGAGTAGCTAAAAAGCCATCAACAGTGATGCAGTTAGAACTCTGACATTTTCAAAACTGTCCTCGCTGAGTGCAGTACGTTGCCTGAAGAGTTTCAGAGCGCCGGTGGAAAAGGTCTGCTTGGTGGTCGTTGTCAACTCTGACCCAGGCTGGTGTTGGGAGCTGCCGTTTATCGGGACAAGGACACCTAGTACCGTGTGGTAAGAAAGGGTTCTAGAATAGTAAGTTAGTAATCTCGTTCTTCTCTCTCCCCTGTGGTATTTTGGGCACAATTCAATCTCTTGCAAGATTTTTTTCCTGCGCTTACTGATTTGACATATATATTTCTAAGAGTATAATTCATAATATAAATATGGAAACGGTCTCATGAGGAAGTTTATCTTTGTCTCAGACATTATATCATTAATACTTTAAATCTCGTTATAACCTGAGTGCCACATCTTTCTTCCTGTATGGAGACCTTAGAGAAAAATTGTGGCCTGATGCCGTCTTCATCCATTTGTTATCGGTGTTCATAATGATGATCTCAGATATCCAAAAATAGTTTACATTAGGCCACATAGTTCTAAGGAAATAGGTAAGTCTATAGTAGCTTTTAAACTCCACATAGTTGGATGGAGTCCACAGTAGTTCATTCTCTGAGAACCCCTGAAGTTGAGGACATACCCACTTTTCGGTTTTTCTAGAGTAGAATTCAGTACAAACCAGCATCTTTGAGCACATACTAAGTTTTGGGCAGTGGACTAAAATTTCAACTCACATTATGTCATTTGTCCTTAAAATAACCTGACTAGGTGGGTATTAGTGTGACAGGTGATGAGACCAAGATGTGGGATAGGTAAATAGGTAATGACATCCACTGAGCAGTCAGATTGGAACTTACATCACCTTTGATGCAAAAGCCCTTTTGTTGGTAATTGTCATGTTGTAGGGTCACCTAAAGGAGTCTTGCCTTGTCCTTGTTCTTTTCTTAATTTCCTAAATTTTCAATAATAAATGTGAATTGATTTTATATTCCAAGTATCTCAACCAGAGACGCCTGGGTGGCTCAGTGGGTTAAAGCCTCAGCCTTCAGTTCAGGTCATGATTTCAGGGTCCTGGGATTGAGCCCCATATTGGGCTCTCTGCTCAGCGGGGAGCCTGCTTCCCCCTCTCTCTCTCTGCCTGTCTCTCTGCCTACTTGTGATCTTTCTCTCTGTCAAATAAATAAATAAAATCTTTTAAAAAAAATCTCAACCAATACAGTTTCAAATATAGGTTGTAATACCGTTAGATTAAAAAAGGTAAAAATGTCTTTTTCGGTGTGGTGTGAAAAATAGAAAACTACCTAATCCTGAACTATAAATCCCATACTTAGCAATTAAGTAGATATTAATAATTAATGATTAAAATAAAATGCAATGGCCATGTAAGTATTCACGTTTCTGCTTCAGTTATTTTTCTTGAGAATGTAACACCTATTGACATAAGATCTTTAGTCTCAGATTCTAAATTGATTTTGTTTCATTGTGAACATGATCAGTGAATTGTCTTTTGACAGGAACAGGGAAAGCACACCCTTCACCTTTATAGGCGTTCATGTTTACAGAAAGGTGATTTTTGAGGAAGTTTGGTGACTAATGGAAAAGAGCTACCCTGAGTGACTAGTAAACTTGGTGAAGGTTTGTGACGATAGTGGGGATTTGAGCTTTTTTCCCCTTTTCTTTCTCTTACTTCAAGACCATAATTTGATTTCAGGAGCAGGAATCAGTACTGTACAAGGCAATTTAGGTAATTAAGCTAATTTTAGGCTGTTTCTTTAATTTTCTCCCTCTTCGGCCTCCCCCGCCCTGACACCTACTCCTGAAAGCTCCTTTTTTCTTGGCATTGAGCTTTTTCCAGAGATCATTAGAAGTTTTCCTTTGCAGGGTTTGTTTTTTTTTTTTTTAAAGATTTTATTTATTTATTTGACAGAGAGGAGGGAGATCACAAGTAGGCAGAGAGGCAGGCAGAGAGAGAGGGGGAAGCAGGCTCCCCGCTGAGTAGAGAGCCTGATGCGAGGCTTGATCCCAGGACCCTGAGATCACGACCTGAGCCGAAGGCAGAGGCTTTAGTCCACTGAGCTACCCAGGTGCCCCTCCTCTGCGGATCTTGAGCAGGGCCTGGAAATTTAACAAATGACCTAGGTAAGATTTATGATCTGGCATCTTTCTGGGCTAGAGTAGAGCCTGCATAAAGAGAACTAGTAGGGAATGAAATCTTAAAGCTGGATTGAATCCAGGACATGAGGAGCCTTAGATCATAAGCCATGGATTTGGGACGTGATGCTATAATCTATGGGGAGCCAACAATAGGTACTGTGTAAGCAGGGAAGCCACTAGAAAAGTTGAGTCGGAAGTGGTGGAGAGTAGGGAGCAGTCCGAAGGAGGAGATATGGGCTGGCAGAGCTGTTAAAGATATCTAGACATGGGGTCATGAGAGTCCGAACTAGAACAGTGGCAGAGGTGTGGGGAGGAAAGAACACGAATAAGTACTGTTGAAGGGCTAGACTTGAAAGAACCCAATAAATGACTGGATGTGGAAGAGAAAGGTACAGAAAGGGGGCAGCAGAAAGGGTTTAAGGCTGTAGTGACAGGAGGATGGTTGTGGGGGTCCCATCTCGGTGGAGGATAGATGCCACGATCGTTGGCATCTATTTGAGTTTGAAGTTCCATTGGGACTGCCATTTCAATGTGTCCTATTGACCGAAGGAAATGTGTAGCTCAGGAGAGACTGTGACTGAAGAGAAGTCTATTTAGCAGTTTTCTCCATGGGAGTGATTGTGGACACCATGTGATTGGATGCGATTGCCAAGGAGGACATTACAGGGAGGATGGAAGGGTCCTGGGGGAACAGTAAAGGGCTGGATAGAGGATGGAAAAAGTTGTTAGAGGAGAAGGAGAAAGTGCTGTCACAGGAACCAGGACGGTGTAGGTGGTCAGCAGTTCTGAATCCCGCAGTGGGAAAGGACAGTGAGGTCTTATAAAAGGACATTGGATTTAGCTCAGTTTTAATAGTAAGGGGAGAAGCTGGGCAGTCAGATTTAATGAATAAAGAGATGATGAGGAAGTATAAATGGGTAATTTTTCAAAGTATGATGGTAAAGGACAGGAAGAGACTTTCATAGCTCAGCATGTGAGAAGATTTTCAAGGCCAGTAGAGACTTGTGTGTATTCAGAAGCTCAGTGTGGATGAAGAAAAAGAGGAGTGAGGTAGGTGGGTCCCAGGGGATTCCTGGGGCAACAGTTCACTAAGACCATTACTCATTGGTGGACTCATACTTTCCGTGTATCAAGTTCCGGGACTGTGGTAGTTCTACAGAGAGAAGACTCCATCTTTTTCTGTGAGTAACCCAAGAAACGAATGAAAGTTGACAGGATGGATTTAAGTCTGGATGACTTGGGGGTGGAGGCCCCACAGACAAGGAGAGGACTTGGTCAGGAGACAGTGAGCAAGCAGGATGAATACTGTGATGAAATGATACACCGAGCACTGGAGCAGGTAGAGGAGGGCAGAGGGTGCGGTGGACAAGGGCTTCGTTCATCAAGGACACGGTGTTTTAGTTGTCCTGCATGGGATATGTGGCAATCTCCCTCCTTCTCCAGAAAGCGAGGGTGCTTATCTCGAGTGGGGGAACCAGCATGGGCAAATACTTGGGAATGCATTGGAAGAGCAGTTGTTTGTATGACTGAAGTAGAGGGAAGATATTCAGAGGTGAGGCTGAAGGGGGTGGGTAGGACCCAGAACAAAAAATGTCTTATGTGCCCTGATGAGGAATTTAGCTTTTTTTATTTTTTATTTTTTCTTTCCATGAAAGCTCTGGGGAACTGTGAAAAGAATTTAAGGAGAGATGAGCAGTGATCCAGTTTGCTTTTAGAATGGTCAGAAGTATGGTTGGCAGAAGTGTGGTTTAGAGGAACAAGACCGAAACAGCAGCCAGGTGGGTAGGCGGTTGTGCAGTCCGGGTGACGGTGGGTAGGGACTTTAGGTAGCAGCCAGAGAACAGGTAGAAGAGCTATTTAAGAATCAGAGTTGACATGACTTTGTTTTTGAAAAGTTTCCTTGGGAATGGGAGGTTGAGGGGATAGTGAGGGATAGGAAGATTTTTGGAAAAGCTGCGGTTAATGGGCTTTCTGACGTAGAGACTATTTGGAAGGTAGGAAGAAACATTTACTGGGGCAGATGCTGAATGATTTGAATGTGTTGATTTTGAGGCACTTGTGGGACCCCTCATCTCAAAAGGAGATGTAGAGTAGACCAACGTACTTGTCTGTAAATCACAGGAGGGGTGGCCCTGAGGGAGAAACACGGACGTCCTCAGCACAAGGGTGATAGCTGAGACCAGTGTGTGCTCAAGATCTAGGAGCGTGTAGGCTACACGTACGCAGCCTCTTGACTCAAGAACTACTGTTTCATTTTCTAAATTTTCTGGGTGCCTTCTGTCATTTAGTTCTATTGGGTTCTTGTTGGGATGAGGCAGCAAATGGGGGAAAAAATCATGATACTCAAATATAATGAGTTTTCTACTGATTAGAAGGTGTGATGAGAGGATTAGTTCCTCAGAAGAAGAGGATCGGATTCCATGGGGAGACTTGAATTCCACGTAAAACTCATTTATGTGTCTATACTTGCTCTCCCCTGACCTTTAAGAAGGACTTGGAAGCTTCGAGGTTTAAAAAAAAAAATTAACCCCATGAGAATATACAACTGGTTTATTTCTTGGTTTCTTTTTAAAATCAGTGGTTGATACTTGTTTGGAAACTACATGATTAAAATATATAATTTTTCAGAATCTTTTACAGGGAAATCTATGTTACTTATTTCGCTGCTCTGGCAATCTCTTTTTAGTACTAAATGAACTAACGAAAATAGAATTTATGGCCCTTTTCAGTATTGAATGGAAGCAGAGTTGAGACATTTCCCCAGAAATAAAACTCCTGTCTGGAGCATTTTTACACTGGGGACCATCATAGCTTTTATTTATTACTGAGAATTAATTTTCCCAGTGATGTAAAGGACATGAGTGTTATCCCCGTGGAGGTGGTGTTTCCTGTGAGGAATGGGAAAATAATGGAGCTCTTACACTGTCTTTTTAGTTGAAAAGCAACATCTAGAGTGGAGCTTGCCGAGGTGGGTAGGATGGCCAGCTTCAACAGACCCTGATAAGAACTGTCCGAGACTGAAGAGTGTGGGCTCCTCATGGATCTTGTTTAAATCCTCTTTTGGATAAACAAACTGCATTTTTTTTTTTTTTTTGCATGACAGTGGGACAAGATTAAATGTAGAGTGACACTGAATTCTAAGGAATTGATTTTGTTTGTGAAAATGATTATCATGATCATGTGGTTTTTTTTAAGATTTTATTTATTTATTTGACAGAGAGAGAGATCACAAGTAGGCAGAGAGGCAGGCAGAGGGAGAGGAGGAAGCAGTCTCCCCCCTGAGCAGAGAGCCCGATGTGGGGCTCGATCCCAGGACCCTGAGATCATGACTGATCTCAAAGGCAGAGGCTTTTAACTCACTGAGCCACTCAGGTGCCCCTCATGATCGTGTTTTAAAATGTCCTTACATATGAGATGATGACCCGCAGCAGTGACAGGTAAAATGTTAGGATGGTTTAGATTGCCTAAAAATACCGACACAAGAAGAGTGGGGGTATAAAGGTGAGATCGCAATGGCAGAACGTTGATAATCATTGAAGGTGGGTAAATAAGTTTCATTTTATCATTCTTACCTTATGTACATGGATGGACAGTTCCATTAAAGTAAAGCTTTAGCAAAAGGAAATATAGTAAAATGTAATAGCCCAGAACAGCAGGGAGTCGAAGGTCTGTTTCTCACCTGTTTCTGATCCTTCTGTGGCATGCACGCCACTCTTTCTGCATGTAGGGTGATCATCTTCTCGCCTTCCTGGCCCACGAATCAAGGAATATGGCACCACAGCCAGATCGTGTCTCTGTGGCGATAACGCCGTGGCACCGGGGACGTGGGCAGTGGGCTGGGCAGTTCCTGTCTCATTCTCCTCAGAGGCTTGAGCCTCCTGTGGAAATGACCATGCAGGAGATTCCTGGTGCCCACACATTTTTGAAACTTTTGAATAGGTGAGATGTGGGATGACAGCTTGGGTAGAGTGATCCCTAAAAAGAGATGGGGGCAAGCCTGGGTGGCTCAGTCAGTTAAGCGTCTGCCTTCGGGTCAGGTCATGATCTCAGAGTCCTGGGATCGAGCCCTGTGTTGGGCTCCTTGTTGGGCTTCAAGGAGTCTGCCCCGTGTTGGGCTCCAGGGAGTCTGCTTTTCCTTCTCCTCCCCACTCACGTGCTCTCTCTCAAATAAATATAAATGAAATCTTTTAAAAAATAAAGAAAAAATAAAAAGATGGAATGGAAGAGAGTAATTTAAAATGAGAGAGAGAAATTTAAATCTGAGGCATGTTTCTGCATAGAGACCTTATAATGCAATCGTTGACTCTTCTTATCCGTTCAAACTTGTGCTGGAATCAGACCCCCTTAACTCTTTCAAACCCAAGTGCAAGTCAGTTTTGTGTGTGTGTTTTCCAACCAAACTCCATCTGAAGTCTCTGCCCTTGGCCGACAGTGGGATTACCAAATGACTTGGTTACAAAGGAAACGTGCTTTCAGCGTACCAACACGGCCTTGTTTGCTCCTTTGGATGATTCCCAGCGTGGTAGGATAGTAACAGGTCGTCTCAGAGGCAGATGGGCCTGTCCGTTTTGATCATCAGCTTTGGTGTTATTTGGCATTTGGAACTATGCCTTCCCTCTCAGGATTTTCAAATGCTCGGAGGATGGCCCAGAGTTTTCTTGATACCAGCTGTTGCTTTGCTTAAGGAGGTAGAATAAAGTAGGCCCTTTAGCCTCCCTATGCACTGTTAACCACATACCACAATGACGGGGGGCCTTGATGGCAAAGGGTAATAGTTGTCTGAGGACATGAAGAAAATGTTGGAATTGCTGGTTGAAGTATCTTGGCCCAGAACTTCCCTGTGTCTTTATGTTCCAGCCTAGGATTATTTATTTATCCAACTAACTCTGCTGAAGTGTCTGTTATGCACTGGTAGTCTGTATTGGGTGCTGGTTCACAGAGCGAGGTTTTTTGTTCAATGCTGCGAACTCCAGTTACATTCTGGATCTAGGGATTACCCAGACAAGAGGTGCGAAAAGGGCTTCAGGAGGTCATAGGGTCTTAACTTGCCTTTTCCCTCATATCCTTTCTGCAACACTATGATGCTGTGTCTCCAGTCCCTGCCATCCCTCTCCACGGAGGATCGTTGGAGAAGGATGGGGAGAAGTTCTCTCCTGGTTACAAGGTTTGCTTTGGCAAAGATCTTCTTTTCAGCAGAGAAAGGTTATTCATTCATTCAGCATATACATATTTGCTACCTACTATGTACAAGGTACTCTAAACAGAAATATAAAGACTCAGAACAGATTTAACTGCGTGTTACCCCCCAGGGCATGCGCTTTCCCAGTTCCACATTTCCTTATGTGCTGGAATATTTTCTTAGTGTCTTTGGAATTTTGTAGCAAAGACTAGAAGAAGAAAAACAACAGGATCCATTATTCTGTAGACATAATATGGAAGAACCCAAACTCATCTACCTGGTGAAGCGAAATGTAAAGACAGGGCATTGTTAAGCACAAACTCCTATCATTACATTTCCTACGTGTCAAAAAATGTGATGATTGGCTCACTGACCAGACCAGTAGTTTCTTGTAGTGGTGAGTCTTCATTCCAGAATTTGTTGTATAGAAATCAAAAATTAAAAATGTTGGAACTCTGACATTGTGATGTTTATTGTAATAAAATGCAGGTGAATTTAAGTTGATGTTCTTCTTCTGACTCCATTGTCATGTCAAAGTTTCAGAAGGTTTTTTTCTCCTCCTCATCCTCCTTTTTTTTTTTTTTTAAATTTGTTAAGCAACTCATCTTTTCATCACTCTCTCCCATCCTGGAAAAGTCACAGTCTTTGAACATTGTTTAAAAGTAGAAAGTAGTTCCTTTTACTTTCTGTATTATATACTGCCATGTTGTTTGAAATTCTTTGAAGCGGCACAGACATCTTTCTAAATACTTGTTTTTTGACTGACAGCATCACACAGAATAAAGATAAAAATTCAAAGGATGTAAAATGGCATACCGTGTGGCAAGCAGAGAGGGATTATATCTTCTTTACTGCTGATATTCCTTTAGCAAAGTGTTCTTAGCCTCTCTCTGCCCAGTGACTTAACTGATTGGTGGTTTGGAGGGAAAAATCCGTTGTGTGGCCCAGCCCCATCCCCTCCCTTTATCTTGGCCCTGGCCTGCTCACAGGGAGAGGTGCTCCAGTCAGGTCCCTGTGGCCCTGCTATGTGAGGGAGTGTGCCGGTCAGCCTTGCTGAGGACTGGGCAAGGTAAGGTGTACCTCTGTTACTTTTTTTTCTAAATCTTTTTTTAAAAGATTATATTTATTTACTTTAGAGAGAATGAGAGAGGAAGAGAGCATGAGCAGAGGGAGGAGCAGAGGGAGAGAGGGAGAAGCAGACTCCCCGCTGAGCACTGGCCCAGGGCAGGGCTCGATCCCATGACCCTGAGATCATGACCTGAGCCAAAACCAAGAGTCGGATGCTTCACCAACTGAGCCACCCAGGGGCCCTTGTACTTTACTTTTTATGTAAAACAGTGATGATTAGTTTTGGTTCCCTGCTAGCTTTTTCCACTTTGTGTAATTTGATGATCTATTTGATACTTCTTATTAGCTGCATACTATTCCATAAAATGGATGTTGTGTTGATTTTACAACCAAGAAGAATAACATGATTCCATTTGAGCTTCACGCCGTGATGAACTGAAACTGTAAGGCTCCACTCCTGGCCAGCAAGTGTAGCAGCTGTTCGTCGTGCTTTCACTTTTCGTATGGAAGAGCCTTATTATATATCTCAAGGGGATGAGACTTGGGTTTTCAGTAATGGAGAGCACCCTGCAAATCTTCTATGTAGGGACCTGCTTTTTCAGAGAACCTGTTGCTGACATTTAACTGGGAATTTTAAGCTCAGTAATAGCTAAGCATATCTTTAAGGCAGTTAGTAATAATTTTTATGAAGGAACTCTTTGGTACTGACATCTGAGTTCTTCTAAAATGTTTGTATGAATGTGCATATTTTAAAAACCAGATATCTTAGTGAAATTATAATATTACAGACCTTCTCTGTATCACGTTCTGGGTAAGAGTTACTTAGTCAATAAAACTCAATCCTTTTGGGGTATCTTCCATGGGTGGTTATGGCTTGTGCAGATGTAGTCATTGCCAGGCCATTTCCAAGATGGTGGTGTTGATTCTATTACTCTGAGTTAACACGAAGGATGTTTAACTAGTAACTAAACCCTAATCTTTATGGTGGGTGTTTTTTTATAAGGTACGAATCTAGTCTGTATTAAGTTATTGGTAGCCCATATCATCCTAGTTATTTTTCACTTTACTGTCCTTTTTGTTCAACTCGTTATATTTCGTTTGGAGTCATTGACATATCCCCTTACCAAAAACCAGTGGATGCTGTTACTACTGGTTTTGCTGTTCTGCCAGCTAACTAGCCTTTTGATTCTCAGTACCAGTAGGCTGCTGGATTTAGTGGGGGGTGTGAGGCTTCAACCAGAGAAACAGAACCAGTAGAAGATAAACAGATTTCATGCGAGGACCTGAGTTTTTGCGATGAGGGGGGCAGGTGAGGCACACCAGATGTCCGTGGGGCGGGCCATGGGGAAGGGCAGGCCCTGTGTCTCAGGCCTGGCAGAAGCTCTTCTGGGCAGATGGAATTCCTTCTTCAGAGAAGCCTCAGCTCAGCTCTAAAGACCTTTCCACGGGTTGCATCCAGCCCACCTTGGTTATTAAAGAGAATTTCCCTTGTTTAAAGTGAGTTATGGATTTGAATCATATGTGCTAAGTGCCTTCACAACAGTGCTGAGGTTAGCATTTGCTCGAACAGCTGCGGACTGTAGCCTAGCCACCGGACGCTTCCGACCGGCCTTGCCAGTGATTGTTGCTGGTTTGAATTCTTCTGCTTCTAGCCGGCAGTTCAGCACGGGCTGCCTGGAGCTACAGGGCTCCTTTCTCCTTCCCTCCGGGCCGGCAATGAAGTTACCTTTGGGACCTATTGCCATCTCCCGGGCAGCCTTGCCCCTGTTCCAGTGCCAAACATTTATTTTCTCTTTTTGGCCCCCTCTTTGGTTTTACATGAAGTGTGTTTTCTCATCTGTGTTATTTGTCTTAACCAGGACAGAATGTTCCCATTGTTTTCTTTATTAGCTCAAGTTACAGATCAGCTTGGCACCCATTCCAACAGGAGCTTTAATTTTCAAAGACAATGGCTGCAAAATGGGATGCTACTTTCCTGGCTCCTAGCTGTTGCCATTGTTCTTTGTCACCCTCACTTGGGGAAATATGCCATATTGGAGGTTTGATAGGACAAAAGCAGAATAAGAAATCTAATTGCTTCTCTGTGTTTTGTGCTGCTTCCTCAGAATAGCTCCCTCCCAGCTTCCAGAACATTCTCTTTCAAGATATTGCCCTTTCATGTTGGATGTCCAGAGTTACAAAATTCCATTATCATTATCTGAAGACCAACATTTATCAAATTTGATTCCTTTCACATTAGAAAATGTTAAAGCATTGTAAGAAAGTTGTTACAAGTGTGTCCTTCCCTGAACTAGCCCAGTGGAATGAATTTGTTATTGAATTATTAAAGTCTTTGTTTCTCTAGAACTTTTTCTAATTGCCTACAGAACATTTTAATATCCTCATTCCTTTATTCTGTCCATTTATGTTCTAGAAAAAGGGAATGCCAAATTTTAGCAGAACTAGATAAGCATTGAATTCCAAGAGGTCAAAAAAAATGTTAATATGAGTTACTGGTGAAAAGGCCCAAGATTTAGCTGTAGCCACTTATCTAATATGAACGGGAAAGAACTTTTTTCTTTTTGGTGTTTTAATGAGTAATAATATGGTCTGATGGAAAAAATTTGTAGATATAAATTTAAATCCGCGTGAGCTGAGGCCCAGGATGTCCAGAGTCAGAAAACACAGACCAAGAAGCAAAGTACAGCAGGGTCTTATCTGTCTTGGTAAGGGGTTTCAAATATGACCTACTACTTTTCAAAAATGACGAAGTCTGCAAAAATGAAAATTAAACAAATCACCTTATCACCATCCTTATTCTGATTATCTGTTGCTGTGTAACACATCAACCTAAATTTAGCACCCTAAGACAACAGCCATTTTATCAAGTTGATAAACTTGGGCTTCGGGAGAGCCTTAGCAGGCCGGTTTTTGGTCTCCTATAGCTGCAATCAGATAGTCAGGTGTTCCCCTCACGAGGCGCGCCTGGGCTGCCTGACAGCGTGGAGGCCCTGGGGCACTCAGGCTGCCTACACCAAGGCCAAAGGCATCAGCTCCAAGTATCACAGTGAGCAAGAGGGAGGTTGCCTCAATTTTCCTGACCTGGCCCTCGAAGTCGCATCACTTAGTTTTGTTGGCTACAAGTGAGGCACAAACCCACTTAGATTTAATTAGAGAGCACTGGACTCCCATCTCTTGATAGTGGAATGCAAAGATTCTGGAAGAACACTTGGGTCAGGAGGTATTCTTATGGGCATCTTTGGGAAAAAACATTCTACCCTGGTCTCCCCCCCCCCCCCCTCCCCCCGCCCCCGCGGTAATAATACACATCTCGCCCACATGCAAAATATGCTCTTGCACTTCAAGACCCTCTGGCAGTCTCTTTCCATTCTAGCCTCAGGCTCAAGCTCAAAGTCAAGGACCAGGCCCTCTAACCTGGGTCTGGGTAAACAAAGGAGGCTCCTCAGGACCAGTTTCCTTGGGAATAGCTCTTTGAGGACTGTTCTCAAGGTTTATCTGCCCATCGCACACCCAAAACACAACAGGAGGACAGGCTTTTTAAAGGCCTGCCCCAGGGGCACCTGGGTGGCTCAGTCGTTAAACCTCTGCCTTCAGCTCAGGTCCTGATCCCAGGGTTCTGGGATCAAGCCCCATATGGGGCTCCCTGCTCAGTCGGGAGTCTGCTTCTCCCTCTCCCACTCCCTCTGCTTATGTTCCCTCTCTCGCTGTCAAGTAAATAAATAAAGAAGATCTAAATAAATAAATAAGATATAAATAAATAAATAAATAAATAAATAAATAAATAAAGGCCTGCAAAGGGGAAGGATGAGAGACACACAGGTCCCATGGCGATACTGGAATTTATTGGCCAGGTCCATTACCATTTCTCGTTCTGCTGTTCTCTGTGGCTCTTGGTTCCCCTCTCTGGGCTCTTGGTTCTGCTCAGGTCAACCTTCCTTTTCCATAAGAAGAGCTGGTATTTGCAGCTGAGTCCTTCTCAGACTGCTTCCTGCCCATAAATTTTGGGGATCCGAAGGCGCTTTTCATTGTGTGCTCTTTTAGTCTAACTTGGCAATAATTTCATAGTACAATTATCCAAAAAACTTTGTGGGTTTTCTGTGAATCCTGTTGGGTTCACAGCAAGAGCCAAGAAGCCCCCAAGATGCGTTGTCAGCCTTGGGCTTCCCCCGGATGCTGAGGGACGACCCCCATTGGGTTCTCAGAAGCCTTGTTACTTAATGCAGAGTTTCCGTAAGGTAGGCAGGCTTTCATAAGGTGCTTAGAAGGCCTTAGGTCTGTTTGAAAGTCTAGGAGGCACCGCCTTAGATCCTTCTGAAGTTTCAACAGAATGTCACACTGTCACATCCTGGATTTGATCCTTGCTGGGAAGCCATTTCTTAATTTGAGAATTGCTTGACAGCAGGAGAGGCTGGGAATGAGGAATGGTTTTGTATGTAACAATGTGTTCCTTAGCTCATCTCTCTCTGCTCACATTTTATCCCAGACTGTGAGCAGAAGCCAGGTGTCACTTTAAGGAGGCTGCCTGGAAGTCTCCTTAGCTGGATCGCTGAGTTCGTTAGGGACACTTGCATTTCCCCCGTTCCCGTAGACAGCAGCATTGCCAAACCCTGTCCCTGGCGAGCGGGATCCTCCCGTCCTCTGGCTTCCAGTAACACTGTCCTCACTTCCTTTAAGGCCTCAGTGACAGCCTTCCTCAAACAACAGACCTTTCATTTTTGGGCGCCGGGAATAGGCGCGGGGCTCGTTGGGACTCCGCGTCCTCACTCGGTCGCTGTCAGAGTGGCGCCAAAGCACTTGTGCCCAGGCCGTAAAGGAGACCAGGGGGCGGCCACCAGACTTGAAGTCACTCCTTTTTAGGGGGATTCGTTGCCTGTCAGTAGGAGCCAGAACAATTAACAATACGGTTTTTTTTTTTTCCTGGCCTTTGTCACCCTCCAGCCCTGGTTCCAATCTGCTCTGCTCTCAGGATTCCAGATTTGATCATTCTCCCTCCTCATGCCCACTCGAAAACCTTCTATGTCTTTCTGTCGTCTGAGTTCCAAGGGCTCTGACTCGGTGTATGACGAGGGTGCAAACGCACAGGCCAGGTTTATCCCATAGAGACATCGTTTTTAGGATGCTCAGAGGTTTTTGTTTTTTGTTTTTGGTTTTTGGTTTTTTTACTTGACATACTTGTTAACATTTAAAAAATCAAGAGCCTTCACATAAAAATCCAAGTTATCTACTTCTGTGGAAGGATCTGAAAATCTGGCCACACAGGGGCTGCCTTTCTGCAGCCACCATCAGCTAATGCCAGGCGCTCCCTTCAGGTGAGACAGGCCCTCCCCAGACCAGAGACCTCCCCAGTCCTCACTGGGTCTACTCTCCATTTCCCGCCTGGCTTCTATAGGTATCTGTATGTGCCATTCTTATCGTACAGGCTCTTCACACAACCTTTCCAGCTTTAATCTTAGCCGTTTCCTTACGCCCAACCCCTAGACCCCAGTACCTCGTGATCCAGCCACATCACCTGAGTGGGTGGATCTTGGTAAGTTCTTACCTTTACTCTCCGGACAGGCAGTGGCTCTGTGTTATGTTTGGGGAGCTCCTAGTGTCCTTCAGCGACCAGTCTCCTGTGCGGCCCCTCAACAGATGGCTGTCCTCTCCTCTGTAGTCCCACAGCCTCCCGTCTTTTCTGGGGCAGGCCCATTTTATTGACATCATTAGCATATATTTCTGTCCACCTCTCGGGATGGTGAACTACTCCGTGGTGTAGACTTTTATTCAGTTTATTTTTTGTCTCAAACTTGCCATCAGAGTAGGTATTGAATAAAACCTTGTCAACCGAGTGAATATATTAGTGATATTTTTAAAAAGGCTCAGGCTGGTTCAGAATGTCATCCATTAAATGTAGTACAGAGTAGGGCAGCATAAACCTGCAGGCATGAATACCAGTGGGGAGAACTGGCAAAAGCTCCTTGGAGTAGAAGAAAGGAGCGATGTAGAGAATGTTGAAGGGCAGATCAGGCCAGGGCAAGTGTGTAATACATATCTGAGAAGATGGGGTCTCGAAAGTATGTCACTTGTACATAACTTGATTGCAGGGTGTCTGAAGGGATATGGTGGGAGAGCAGTCTTGAGAATGTCTTTTGGAGCTGGGGTGTGGAGAGATTTGGATATTAAGGGATCGGGACTCGTTCTATAGGCAATCGTGAACTCTTGTCATTTTTTTGGCAAGAGTGCTCACGTGTGACTAGGGCAATCCGAAGGATAAAATAGGCAGGAGACAAGTGGCCAGGAGGTTGATAAGCAATTTGTTTTAACAGGAAGGACAAAAAAACCAACACTGAAGGCGGACCTGATCTAACACAGCAGCAGTGGAGGAGGTACAATTGGCAGAATATAATGTTTGATAGATTTGGGTTGTGAGAAAGAGGAACTCTTTTAGTGATCACAGCCCCTGTCGTGTCTTGAGTGTTTGTTATGGGCCAGACATTATGTCAAGAACTTGATATGACGGTGCCCTTTGGCCAAGCTGACAAGGGGTCGGGGGAGAGGGGAAGGAATTTCAGAAGTGCTGTTTCATTTTAACCCGAAATGGAATTTTATTTTAAATACTTTGTGTTTGAAACAATTTATAGGAAATATGGGCCTTATTAAGCCACCATCTAGTGAATGCTACATGTAGACAGTTTCTGTGGACAATTCTTACAGAGAGATGCTTAGTAGAAGTAATACACTGATGTATTTCTGTTCTTCTGGGGTGAGAATGTGCAAACAGAAAGTAAGCTAGACCAGTACTTTTCTATCTTTCACACTTTACTTTTCACATATCCTATCAAATAATCAAAGTTCCAAGTTGTTATAAACAAAATGAATAATTTTTCAATGACATTTATGTTTATTATCGATCTACTGTCACATTAATATTTACAAGAAGTTTGAGAACTTAATTCCATGCTTTAACTGGCAGGGATGTATGTTTCCATTTTACAGAAAATCTATCAGGTGTGAAATTCCTGTCTGCAGAATTTATCGTACATTCCTAATTATAAAGGTAACTTGAAAATAAGGGAATCTTTATTTTCCAAATCTAAAGATTAGGGGGAAAAAAGTGTTCTGCTGAGTTTGAACATATTGAACACTTAGGGACTTAGAAGAAATAAAATATCTATCGAGAAAACATAATTATATGTAACTGTTAAATAACACATTATAAAAAACTATTTTATTTGGGATACATCATCTTGTTTTCCTTTCTAACTTTGTATTAAGCAAAGTGTATTATTGAGTTTCTCGACTTGCAGTCTTGGCACCGGTCATCATCGATCCAATTTTTGCATCACCTAACACAATTTTTCGGGGGTCACTCTTCTCACTTCCATTTGCCTTTAAAAAGAATAGAACACCATGTTTTCTCATGATGCTTTTCATAACGAATGTTATCTCAAGCCGTATGTGTCAGTTTAAATAACATGAAGATAATTGCCTCCCTCCGCTGTACCTCGATTGGTGTATATTTGAATATACATACTGAAATTGAACTGAAAATCAGTTTGTGTGTATTTTAAAGGTGTGTTGTTTTTAAAGGTGAAATTTGAGAGGCTTGTACAACAGAATTGAGATACTCGCCGTTGTAAACTAGCTACTCCCAGGAGTGACTTCTGAGCTCCTGTGAAATGTCTCAGTCAGATTTTATAACATTCCCATACGGTGAGTCTTAACCACCCGTGGTGTGCTGGTGAACACTGAAAGCTGCTATTCTGGCAGTGAGGGAGGAGTGCAAATCCTAACTTGTACAGTTTTCCAATTTCCAGTGTGTACATACTCCTACTGGGGCCAACTGTACGCGACCAGCGTGAGGTCAACTGTCTTGCAAACTTTGTGAAATTTTAACAGTAGACTGTCCTCAACCACTGTGAGCCAGCTCCAGCGTGAACGCCTTCGTGAAGGTCACCTTCGCAAAGGTCGCCAGCCCTGGAGCAGTGTCACGGCGAGGCCGGGGTTCGAGTGTTAATGGACGGGCAGGAGATGGCTCACTAGAAATCGATGGGACATTCGTATCCCACAGAGCATTTCGAAAACAAGACCGAGAGACCACGTTTCCAGGGTCATCAGCTTAGAGGAGAGAGGGGAGGCCACGGAGACCATGTGCTCCCTCTCAAGGAGATGGCGTCTGGCGGCCATGTGTGCCATCAAGGCAGAACAAAGAACAGTAGGACATGGAAAGACAGAGGGCAGTAGAAGGGGAAGCATTCCAGGTTTGGAGGGAGCGTGAAGGAGACGAATGGGATTCAGCTGTGTCGACAAGCTAGCGTCAGGGCCACAGGGAGGAGTGTTCCATTATGCGAGTGTGAAGGGACTGAATCCTGTGGGGGACAGGCAGTTTGGATAGCCTCCTCGGGACAGATCATCTTTTGTGTTGAGATGAGAGAGTGAGGATGGGCCAAGCAAGCAAAGGCAGCAGTTAGAGCCGATCTTGAGAAAAATGTTGAGCGTGAGAGGGGAGAGGGACGGAGAGATGGCTCATGGAAGAAACAAAATCGGAGCCTGCCCCGCTTTGGGCTGAAAGTATAGACTTGAATGTGTGTCTGGTGGGTGCAGAGGAGCAGGGCCTCACTGGATATTTCTTGAAGGCGTGAATAAGTGTGTAGGTAAGTGAGGAGCACGCAGGAGGTGTTGGCTTTCGGAGGAAAGGGGATCCATTTTCCTTCACACCCGAGGGAAGGAGGTGAAGGGGGTGGAGCGTGTGAAGGAGCTGACCAGAATCGCGTCAGAGGGGAGGGCGGAGGTTGGAGGCGCTGGGTGCCCTGAGGGTGGCAGGCTGGGAGGGATGGGGCTCCCCGGTGAGGTGAGCCTTGGGCGCAGAGCCCGGCCCTGGAAGGCTGGGCTCAGACTCCTGCTCCCCCGTCCTGGCCCCGGCTCTCCCAGCTGTACGGGTGGGGCCGGGTGTTTCACTTCCCTGCCCCTCAGTTTTCCCTCAGGAAACCAATTCTCAGTGCACCAGGCTACCCCGAAGATTAAATTAATTAAGGTGTTTCAAGTTCTCAGAGCACAGTAACTAACTTACATAAATAACAGCTGGTGTTAACGGGCCGGGGAGAGGAACTAGCCCAAGAGTGATGGATCAGCACTTCTCCAACCTGAATGAGCAGATGAACCCCCTGAAGCTCTTGCTAAAAGGAGTAGTCTGGTTTAGTGGGTTTGGAGCGGGCCCCAAGATTCAGCCTTTCTAATAAAGCTCCCCGGCGATGCTGTTGCTGGCGGTGCCGGAACCACACCTCGAGTGGCGGGGTTGTGGCCTAGGCGTGGCCAGCCACCACCTGTCTTGGCACCCGGCGTGTGGCTAGTCTCCATTTGCTCAGGAACGAAGGCTAGGTGTCTGGACCGAGCCCCCTGGATCTCCACCCAGGTGTGGTTTGTCCGGGGAGGGGCGGGGAGTGGGGCATGTTAAGTGCAGCGCAAGCAGAGTCAGCTGTGGGCTCCAGACCTTATAAGATGGGGGTGAAGCCAGGAGGGGCTGCGGGAAGAGGCAGGGGAGGGCTGAGGGCCGGAGAGCACGGCGAGGCCAGGCAGTAGGCTTGGGACAGAGCTGTGAGAGAGGTCGTAGGACGTAATGTCGGAGTATAAGACAGGGGACAGTGAGATATTTCCTGCTGAAAATAGTCTCATTTTGTTTTATTCTTTTTTAAAGATTGTATTTATTTAGTTGACAGAGAGAGAGAAAGAGAGAGAGAAAGTAGGCAGAGGGGTAGACAGGGAGAGGGAGATGGAGGCGCCTCAGTGAGCAGGGAGCCCATGTGGGGGCTCGACCCCAGGACCCGGGGATCACGACCTGAGCCAAAGGCAGATGCTTAACCGACAGAGCCACCCAGGTGCCCCTATTTTATTTTATTTTAAAAAGATTTTTATTTTCGAGGTAGAGAACACAAGTGGGGGGGATTAGCAGAGGGAGAAGGATAAGCAGCCTCTGCACGGAGAGGGGAGCCCTACGGGGAGGAGGGGTGCTCAACCTCATGACCCGGAGATCATGACCTGAGCTGAAATCAAGAGTCGGATGTGTAACCAACTGAGCCACCCAGGTAATCCTAATTTTATTTTTTATTTTTGATGATTTAGAAGGCTTTCTGTTTCCTCGGTAGCACCTCAAAGATGTTATAAACTGCAGTTGATTAGGAACATTTTTAATACATCTGGTCAGTAGAATGCCTGATAAGGGAAAAGTTCCTGGGTATTGCTTTCTACCATGTTTGGATCACTCAGGTTCGGGCTGTGGTCAGGCTGTATGTTAACAGGTGGAGAAGTGGAGCACTAGAGTCCCACTGATGGAGAAATCATTCCGAGACTTTGAAATCCTTCCTGCAGGGAGACGTCAGTGTCGTGGGAGCAGCTGGCAGGTGCCTTGCAAAGAGGGACAATGCAGGATTGGACAAATGCTGCTAAATTTCGGCCAGTATTTCTTTGGGTCACATTCATTCTTTGTTAGAGAAAGACACTTTAATTTCTAACATCTTCAACAGCCTGTCTAGATAGCTTATCTTCTGACTGTCTTCTTCTGTCTGTCCTTCATACCTTTTTTCCTGTTTTGGTGTCGGGGGCCAACGTGACATGTAGTACAGAGTCCCTGGGTCCTGATTATTTGTAGAAAGCTCCCCTTGAGCGGGGGCACCACTGGGAACGTTAGACTTGCCCGTGTTGCTGCCGTTCCTGTTCCTGGCTGTGCCACCAACGGTAGCCTGGGAAGCACCCTGCTCTCTGTCTGTCTGCACCTGACTTCTTTTCTAGTGGGAATCCAAGTTTTGGTTCATTTTTAAAAAATGGATTTTCATAAAGACGGGATTTCGAGAAAGGAAGGCAAATAACCAATCAGTAGGACTGCTCAAGTGTATTTTATGCCTGGTCTTGGGAATAAATGTTACTACATGCAAAACTTTGTCTAATAACCTCTCTGTTGGACCTGCGGAATTTGTGGGCTCATAACTGTGCTCCTTTCTCTGAGAAGCATTGGATTCTTTTTCTAAATCCCCAACTACCACCCCTTGGCTTTACTAAGTGATGAATTCGTATAGCAGAATGAGAGCAATGCAGTGGTAACCCCCCTGAGTCATGGTAGGAGATGGGGAAGGACAGAAGCCTTTATGCTCTTTTTTTGAATTTTTTTTTTTTTTATTTTGTAGAGTATTCGTCAGTTCTTAAATAAGAAACCCTGTTTGTTAAACTGTGTGAAACTTAGTTGCTTGAGCTTTGGAAGGTGGAAGTTGTTTCCTGACGTCTCTGCAAACTCCCCACAGGGATGTAGCCTTGTGGAATTGCTTTCTGGTCTTTTCAGAGGAGGTCAGTGTCATATAAATACACTGTGAAACCCAGGTTTCAAATTATGCTGCAAGTTCTTTTCCTTCCGATAAACCTAGAGGATGTTCTTAACAGGTCTGTATTCTTGTTCTCGTGACTCCTATTCCAATATTTGCTGCTACCTAGATTTTATAATGTTTTTGTCTTAATTTCTACATTTATTTGTTCAGTATTTATTACTTAAAGGCTCACGCCACCATTTCTTTCAGTGCCTGAGGCTATAATCTTAGACATTTTGCTTTATTTTTCTCTCTTTCAGCAAATAAAACTAGAAGGGAGACAGCCAGTGTTCTAAAATAAAATAGAAGGTGGCCATTTTACTGTCTGTGGTTGGATCCTGCCTGTAGAAACAAAACTGGCAGATCTTGTAAACAGAGAGAGGGAAAGGGCATAAAGGAAATCTTAGGGTGTGAAGCTGCACTATTGCTGTTGTCAGAGATTTCCTTAGTGTAATCTCAAGTATTAGTACTTGAAGAATACTAATTCATCAACCATGCTTTTTTTTTTTTTGCAGTTTCAGTAAAGGTAGAGTTCTGTTTCTGATACACAGTTTTACTTGTTTTCTCACTTCTTAGTTAATAGTATGTTTTGTAATAGATATAGCTTTACATCCTTTTAATGTAGTCATTAAACCGTGTTTTCTCTTTTGATGTAGTCATTAACACAGATTTTCCTCTGTGTTGCTATCATCAGGATTAGTACTGCTAAGAAAATAATTTTGCTGTATATATCAACAGAAAATTATTTCTCTATGGGTGCCTGGGTGGCCCAGTTGGTTGAGGATCAGACTCTGGGTTTCCACTAGGGTTATGATCTTGGGGTAGTGGGATCAAGCCCCGTATTGGGCTCTGTGCTCAGCGTGGAGTCTGCTTGGGATTCTCTCTCCCCTCCCTCTGCCCCTTGTGTGGGTGCACTTTCTCCCTCTAAAATAAATCTATATATGTGGTATATATATATATATATATATACATGGTATACATATATGGTATATATATATGGTATATACACACACACACAATGGAATACTATGCAGCCATCAAGAGAAACGAAATCTTGCCCTTTGCAACGACTTGGATCGAACTAGAGGGTATTATGCTAAGTGAAATAAGTCAGAGAAAGACAATTATCACATGATTGCTGTGATATGAAGAATTTGAGAGGCAGGGCGGGGGATCGTGGGGGGGGTAGGAGAGAGAAATGAACAAGATGGGATGGGGAAGGAGACAAACCATAAGAGACTCCTAAACTCATGAAACAAACTAGGGGTGGCTGGGTTATGGACATTGGGGAGGGTATGTGCTGTGGTAAGTGCTGTGAAATGTGTAAGCCTGATGATTCACAGACATGAACCCTGGGGCAAATAATACATTATATGTTAATTTAAAAAAAGAATAACCAATTACCTCTTTTATTTGTCATATTACAACTGCTACGCTAATAAACTGAAACAGTGAGCCATTAAAAAAAAATAAAATAAATCTGTATTAAAAAATTATCTTCTCTTCCTCTATCCATTTCTTTGTAGTTTTAAAGAGCAGTCTGTTCTGAATGTCTTGAAGGGCATTTCAGCATTTTTTCCCTACACTACTTTGCCAGCATCTATTAGCACATTAAAATCACTATCATTAGATCTTTTCCAATGACTCAAAAAATGTAAATGGAAAAAAAAATCTTATGTCAAGCACAGAAGGGGTTGCTTCAAAGGTGAAGTCATTATTTTTGAAGTGGAGAGAAGCTTTTTTTTTAATTAAGCATAACTTTGCAGTTATGAATAAGAGCTTTTTATTTTTTAACTTTCCATATTGGGGTTCAGATCTTCTAGACCAAGTGCTTAGGCTGACTTTTAAAGGTTCCACGCACTAATGTCTTTAAGTCAAACCTAACCCCGACCCTGCATTGATTTTTTTTTTTAAGATTTTATTTATTTATTTGACAGAGAGAGAGATCAAAGGTAGGCAGAGAGGCAGTCAGAGAGGGGGAAGCAGGTTCCCCGCTGAGCAGAGAGCCTGATGCGGGGCTCGATCTCAGCACCCTGAGACCATGACCTGAACTGAAGGCAGAGACTTTAACCCACTGAGCCACTCAGGCGCGCCCCCCCTGCATTGATTTTGAATTGACATTGACTGAACATATATGTAAATACATTTAAGGTCTGTGGTATTTCCCTTCGGATTAATGAAGCTCCCACAATATAACTAACTAGTTTCTATTATGGAAAAATAGTATTTTCCTCGCATTATAGTCTTTCAAAGTCTTCACAGGATGTTTTTAGATGACTTTAGTTTCACAGTCATTCGATGGTATAAGTCTCAAATTTGAATGGGAATCTGAAGGCTGTTTTTCTTGTTTTAAGTTTGTCCTTATAGCCCTGTGATCTTCAGCCACAGTCTGGGCTTTCACTTCCTCATTTGTAAAATGAGGAAGTAAGACTAGACCATCTCCACGGTCTGTTTCCCCTTGAAGTTTCTCCAAATCAGTGGATCGCTGGCCGTTATGTTCACGTGTCCATCTGCTACATTGCTTTGTTTAATTATGTCTGAGTTCAGTTTTGTTTTTATTTTTTAAAGACAAATTACTTAGGTCAGAGGCTCATCGTTCTCCATCCTCCTGTCCTTTTAAAAAGTTTTGCTTTTTCACCCACACCAGGTTTTTGGAAAGCGTACCCCTGAATCACATCTGTACCCTAGTTCAAAAAAAAAATTGAAATTCTTGCAGAAGACTGATATAATCTGTCTTGATGATCTGGCACGTTGCTGATTATCTTTGTGTTTCTAGCAATCCCCCAAGTCTAAAAAGTATTACGAGGTGTGTTAAGAATAGTCTGATGCTGTTTTGTTTTGCTCACGTAGGTTGAGCAGAATCCTGGGAAAACAAGTGTGATGTCAGGTTCTGAAAAAGCAAGATAGCAACAGAAGAAGGAAATTTGCTTTTTTTTTTTTGGACGTAGGTTTTAGATCGCTGATACACCCCAGGATGCGTATGCTTCATTAGGCTGCCTGATTCCCCTGCCTTCCCTCATCAGCAGTCTGTTGCTGGCTCGCATTTCCTTGGGCAATCTTGAAGTCGGCCACATGGCCTTTAATGTGTAGTAATTAATGACGTGTTAACCGAAGCAAAAGCGAAAGATGGGTTTGATCCCGATGGTTGATGTGCGTGGTGTTCTTCCAAAATATTTTGTTCTTCATGTGTGTAGTAATGCATTTCAGGAACACAGTAGCTTTGGAAAGAGGACAAGTATGGGAGTTTGGGGGCTGTGTGGTCTTTTTGGGTGCTGATTGCCATCCCTGAATTCATAACCACTCGGGGTGTGTTCAGCGTTGGCATGTGCTGCGTGACCCAAGCTGCAATCCCAGCGAGCGCTGTTCGCGTTGCACCAGTGAAGAATTGGGCGGATGTGTTTTGATTCAGGTGAGAAGAGTTCCTGGGTCAAGCGGTCACCTTCATAAAACCGAGGACGGTGACTGGGAGTGGAGTGACGACGAGATGGACGAGAAAAGTGAAGAAGGGAAGGCAGCTTTTTCTCAAGAAAAGGTAAGGGACATCGACGATGGTGAGCCAACCTGTGCACGTTTTATTTTTGTGGCATTTTGTGGGTGCGTGTATTAATGGATCTGCAATTGTTTTACAGTCACGAAGAGTAAAAGAAGAAAACCCAGAGGTGAGTGGTGGTTATTTATTTTAAAAAATTTTTTGGCCCACTGACCCCCACCGTCCACCCCCTGCACCACCTCCACTGCCCCTTGCGGTGTCAGAGTGTGACCCATTTGGGGAAAGAGACTTCAAAGTTTTGTTCTTGTGGAGTAGCAGAAAAGAAAAAGCATGTAGACTTAGCAGGTCCTGATTCTGTCGGGGTTACTTTTGGGCTTTATAAGTTGGGGCAGATGATTTTACTCTTTGAGCCTCAGTTTCCTTCTCTGTCAGATGGTAATGGTCATGCTACTTTTAAATTGCTCTGAGGTTTGAGGAAATCGTGCACATAAAATGCTCACTGGGTGCTCAACTTAGGATTCTGTTGATCTCAACTCTTCATATTACTTTCCTTTAGAATACATAGTAGGCATACAGGCAAAATCTCTTCTAGATTCTTTAGTTTACACTAAAGCAGATATAAAATGGTTGGAAACTTGACATTGAATCTGTTGGTCTTGACTTTACGATCTCCTGGGTTGCTTAGTAGGCAAGGCACACTCCTCAGCTTCCCTTCTAGAACTGATCATCTTTTGATTAGCTTTACTTCCTCCATCTGGTTATTTATCCTAATGCCTAATGATGACTATAGTTCAAAAGACTTGGCTACTTCTAGAGAAAATTTGAGCATATTTAAATAGCTCCAAATATTTTACAGAACTAATAATTACTGTGTGCCTTGATAAATTCTCATTAAGAAAACAGAAGACTTCGGGTTACAAATGATAGCCACTCCAAGTTTTTTTTTTTTTTTTTAGATTAGCAGACATTTCCTTTTGATGAAGCGAGGTAAATCTTCCATCCCACCACAAGGGGCAGTAGCCAGCTGGCTCTTCTGAGAAGAGCACAGGGAGGGGCAAGCCCTTGCTTCCCTGCAATCTCCCCTCCCTCCGCTTTCTTCATCCTTCCTGCCACACCAGTAGGCCTCCCCTAGAGACTTTTCAGTCTGCCTGCCTCCCATTGTTACCTGTCCTTCTGTTCCTGTTTCTTCCTATGTTTATCATAGGGATTAATCTTTGCATTTTATACATAAAATATAAGCTTCATCAAGGAAGTTATCCCTCTCTGTTAGAAACCATGGTGATGAGCTCCCATCACCCACTGGCGACCCATTGGTAGGACCCATTGGCTTCACACGTGTGCTGGTTTTTAGAATCTTAACCGGGTGTTGTGAACTCTGCTCTCTCCCTGCCCACTTTCCTATTTTACTCACAGTGAAGTGCGGAGTCAAGGTTTCTCATGTGTTTCCTAGCTTCTCTAACTATGTCCATCCTGCTTAGAAATAGAACAAAATAATGTGATTCAAGTAGCAGCATGATGCTTTCTGCATTTGTATTGGTTCACTACGGGATGTCTTTATTGTAACATATTCACCGAATCCTGCCTTCTCTAGTGCAGACGGATGGGTGTGGGTCTTTCCTCTGGAGGATTTAAGTTTACGGTGACAGTATCCTCCTCTGTGCTTGTGGAACTTGCTCTGATAACTGATCTGTTATTTGGATATTAACAGCATCTTTTTGGCAAGAATATCATTCTGCATAGACAGGGGAAGTAATGGATAGCATGCTGTCAGTTAATCATCGTCTCTATCGGCCTTCCTGGGTGGGATTTAAAAGTCTTGGGCATTTCTCTGTGTCTCCACTTCTTTGATTTCCCAGAGGCATATATCTGTTCCCATGCTGGTTGATGATTAAGGAACACATAGATAACCTTATTTTTGTGAAAGGGTTTCTGTCTTTGGATGTAAACACTTGTGCCACATGTTAGGAATAATCAGCCCCACCTGCTATTTTGCATCCCTTTTCAGGCCAGTTGTTTTGTTTTACTTTTCAAGGTTGGCATCTCAGTATCCTGTGCTGTGTTAAGAGCAGCTACAATGGTGGTTCCTCTGTCCTTTGAGCTTTTAATTAAAGTAGCTCCCTGACTGGCCACACACCTGAATTCACTTTTTGTAAGTGAAGCAAAAAGTATTTATTATAAGAAGAATTAGAATTGTCGAATGCGTAAATGGGCAACAAATACACACACACACACACACACACACACGTACGTGATGCACGCTGTTTTAGTAGATTTGGGGGATATGTCACTGAGGGGAAAAAAAACATGAAATCCCCATCCCTGTGGTGCTTATATTTTGATGGGAGCAGATAGAAAACAAGCAACAGCCTTCATAAATCAATGTGTGGTTTGTTACAGTGGGGTAGGAGCAATGGGGAAAAAATGGTGGGAAGTACAGGGCTGTGGTAGGGGATTATAATTTTAAGTGGGCTGGTCAGGGTAGGTGTTATTGAAAGGGTCACAAAGACATAAAATTCTACTTACAGAAGACGTAAATAGAAAAACCTGAAGAGCCACTTCTATTTTGTTCCCCCTCTCGCTCCCTGTCTGTCCCTTCTTTCCACAGAAGTCTGCAATATCAGTTTGCAATATTTTCTTCCAGACTTTTTTTCTGCTCATTTACATACAGACATGTAAATAAAGAACTCTATATCCTACTGAAGATGTGAGTGGGATTATAAACACCATAAACTTATTTTTTTATTGAAGTAGAGTCGACACGATGTTACATTCATTTCAGGTGGACAACAGAATGATTCCACAAAAATGTTTTTTTGGTTTTTGCAACTTGCATTCTATCTTGGAAATCTTCCCATATTAGTTGTTGTGTAGATCTGTCTCTGGTTTTAACTGCCAGGTAGTATTCCTCTGGATGGATTGAAATGGTTTGGGTTAGGATGATAAACTGCATTCCATTCACATTTTGTGTCTATATGTCGAGGGGCACATGTGCAAGTGCAGTAAAGAGTTGAAACAACTGTGATTACTTCATTTGACAAAATCTGATTTTGAATTTTTAATGGCTGCTATCTAAAGCTGAATCCCTTTAAATACCTCATATTTATGTTTGTCAATTGTATCTCAGTAAAGCTGAGAATAAAAAAGCAGTGGCAATTTACACAGCCTCTGACAGTGTACCTTATACATTTAAACACCTTTGAGGATGAAAATGCTTATCTGTGCCAAATGGTACATTTAAATGCCGACATTTACATTATAATAAGCTTTCAAGAATGCTCATCATTTAAATTGTAGTTTATTTACTTAACAAGAAGCCACTAGAAGATGGGGCTAGTATTTTATTTGTATTTGTTTTCCCATTGCTTCTAGTACAACCTCTACATGTTCCTTGGTGACGTGAATACCCGCACACTGAAATGGACATTAAACGAGTGCCTGAAAAGGCAATCATATTTGCGGGTGGGTCAGAGGTGAGGAGAAAAAAAAATCAGATGTTACATAATTGAGCTGAAGTTCAGAGACAGGAGTCCTACTCGGTAGTTCCACGTTCAGACAGAGTAAGATGCTCCAGTAAAGGAGGGAGTGTATTAGATGCTTCTTTGTAAAGGGCCATCTGGCTCCCCTAGGAAGTATAAGGCAGAATGTCCCGAGTATTACAGCATTCGTTGGAAAAGGTTAAAGAGGTCAGGGTAGGATGTTTGGTAGAGGGTCCTTGGGAAGATGGTACGCGGCCATATATGGAGATCCTCTCAAATCCAAGAGAATTTCCAGCGAAACCTGTAAAGTGCCAGAGTTACACTACTTATCTTGAGATTCATAGCCAGATCCGTAGAAAAATTGGTCCTCCTGTGTTCCTAAACTGACGTTTTAGAAATAGCCTTGCAAAGTGTTAGTTACAACCTACTAGTAATTCATAGTTAATAGTAAGGAGATAATTCATGCTCATTTAATTTATTTGTTATAATATTCCACTTGGTTGGTAGAAGCCAGTGGTGACTTAAAGGTGACTATATTGTTAATGTAACTATAGTATTAATGAAGTTGATTGAGCAAATATTTCATCTGATTTTTTACATGAAGCAGTGTTAGGTACTGTGGCATTGTGGAGATTATACAAAAGCAAAACAGAGAGCCTGCTTTCTGGAAGCTTATCTCTTTGGCGGTTGAGGTCAGGGGAAATATTTGCAAGACTGGCTTCCTTAGGTGGGGTTTCCGAGCGTGTATGCCATCTTATCTTATAGAAAACTTTTCAACTATTATCTCATTTTTGATCTTCTTTTTGACCATGATTTTGGGACTCTGTTTTTGTCAGATTCTGAAAATAATCAATACATTTTTTTAAAAGATTTTATTTATTTATTTGACAGAGAGTCCACAAGCAAGGGTAGTGGGAGAGGGAGAAGCAGGCCTCCCACCAAGCAGGGAGCCCAATGCAGGGCTCGATCCCAGGATCCTGGGATCACGACCCGAGCCGAAGGCAGACACCTCACTGACTGAGCCACCCAGGCACCCCTAATCAACACATGTTTTATAATTTTTAAAAACCATTTTGCTTTACATCCTAATTTTCTATATAAAAGTAAAATTGCCTTTATCTTTACATTCCCACTTTCTTTGAGTTTCCTTTAACTGAGGGAGACATTTGCTAAGGCTTCTATTAAAGAAGCATTCTTTTTACAGGAGCCCCTCTGTTAGGCGTGAAAACAAATAGTTTGCAACCTTGGCTCTACCTCAGAAAAACTGAAAGCTTTACAAATGCAGATGCCTAGAACCAGCCCTCAAATCGTGATTTGGGAGTAGGGAGTGATGTCCAGGTAACCCGGATTTGTAGGAAACTACTCATGTGATTGTAATACATGGCTAGAATCAAGACCCACTGGCTAGGAAAGCCACACCACTTGCTCCGAATCCGGAAGTCCACACTGAAATCCAGGAAGATTGTGCGCTCAAAATTTCTGAAAACTTATTTTAAATATCTATCAGAAATCTCAAGAAGGAAAAGAGAGAGAGTGAGAAGAGAAAAAGCCATGAAAGAGGTTTCAGAAACCCCTTGGAGTTGTCCTGATTTAATCAAGTGTCAGGGAGCCAGGTGGGAAGGTCTGTTGACCAAGGCCCTTGATAGCCCATAAGAGCTAGATTGAGGCATTTCATAACAGAATCTAGACGAGGTTGATTATGAAAATGTTCTGTTTCCTAACTCTGGTATTTCGTTCTGAGGAGAAAATAAATTGGGTGTGGATTTAGGCTGAGTTAATTTTACTGGAGATTAGTCACAATGAGAAAGCTAAATTTATTGCTTACATTTACTCATTGCTATTGCCTGGTTGATAGAAATGCCATTGGCTTTTTCAGTGTATTTCTGAGGACCTCATGTTTTCCAAATGCCTGTCTGCTCTTAAACATGTTTGTCTTATATCCATTTGTAGATGGAGACAGAGATTTGATTTCTCCCTCCAAATTTATTATGCTTGGCTTTGTCACCACAGACGGCTTTGACTCCATACTTTCCTGCCACCATTTTCTAAAAGATGTTTTTATTTCCGGTGGCTGGCTTTCTGACTTTTTTTGTCATAAATGTTAGATTTGTTATCAGAAATATTCTGTATTTCTGAAAACAAACCTTCTATTTTGCAATAATTTTAGATTTCGAGGAAAGTGGCAAAGAGAATGCAAAGTTCCCATACGCCCCTTACCCGCTGTTCCATTCTATGTGAGTCTGGTACATTTGTCACAACTAAGAAACAGAAGTGCTACATTCCTGTCAGCTAAACTTCAGACTGTGTTCGTATTTCCCTAGTTTGTCCACTAATATCCTTTATTTTGTTCCCAGGATCCAATCCAGGATAACATGCTGCATTTAGTTAGCCACAGTAATTTTAAAAATAGAAAAGAAGATTAGGCAGAGCTCTGTGGGAAATTAGCAGACATTGTCCCTTTTTTTTCTCTATTTTGGGATCTTTGCCTCTGTTTTACCCAGTATCTGTTCTTCTCTTCCCCTCCTATGAAAACTCCCACTTTCTCAAATGTGCTTCTTACGACAAATTGTTTAAAAACCAAATGAAAAAAAATTCCAATAAGCAAATTTATGTTACACTGTGAAAACACTTGCTTAATATGTTAGTTTTCTTGTAAGTATTTCTATTTAAAAATGTATGCCCGTAGTGGTGAAATTTGGGTGACTGAAGTTGGCCGTCAAGGAAGATGTTTTGCACAGGAAACTTTGCTCCCCACCACGCCTGTGCATCTCTGCATATTTTCCTGAGGAATCCCCTGTATTACTTGTGTACAAGCAATTGTGGTGAGAGCCAGAGGCTGCTCCCTTCATTACCTACTGCTTACTCACAACCTACGGAGTGAGGTTGCAGAGGGTCCTTGGGGATCCAGCCCCCAGTCCAGTTAACTACCTCTCCATCCTAATGACAGCCCAGGAATAAGGAAGTAGAGCAGGAGAGGGGACCTCCCTAGGAGGAAGGGAAGTTTTTATCTCTAGTAAATGCTATTAAGGTTTTTCAGTTTAGAGTATTTTGACCAGAGGTAGAAAATTCTGTAAGTGATAGAAAATTCTGTAAGTGATGCGGCTTCTGGTTGTATCTCAAACCTTAATTTAGATTCGGGATCAGTCAGCCTGAAGGATTCTTTAGAAGAGATCATTTGGTGTAGGCCCAGGTCCTCTGTGTGGTTAAAGAATACAGGTTGTTTGTTCTTCTTACACAGTCATTTTTCCACAACATTTTACGATGAAAATTTTCAAATATATAGCAACACTAGAAGCATTTTACAGTGAATACCCACATCCCCACATGTAGATCCTACCATTACTGTACTTTATCATCAGCCCATCTTCATTTTTTGATGCATTTCAAAGTAAATTACAGACGTTATAGACTTCCCCCTATTACTTCATTACTAACATAGTTATTTTGAGGAATCCCAGAGAGTAAGAATTTTATGTCTTAAACTTCAGAAAACTTGCCACAAAAAATTTCTGATGACTTCTGATTATTTTAGAATTGATAATAGTTTTAGAAAGTAATATATATATATTTTAATTTCATTGCTGTTCCTCTTCTACTTCTTTTTTTTTTTTTTTAATTTTTGGTCTTTCCAATTTTGTTTGAGGGCAGAGTTCACTTTTGTGAAGGCTTGAGGCAAAAATACTTTTGGTAGCACATTAGGGTTGGATTTCCAACTCGAGGGGAAAAAAAAAATAACCTATCGCTTTGGCTTTTCTTTCGGGGAAATGTGTCTTAAAAGTCCAATTACTCTTATTTATTTTTTAAATCCAGTGAAAAAATTGTTCCAAGTAATTATTAAAGTTCAAGTCATGGTTAAAGGTCACTAATCCTAACATCCTTTCATTGGGGACCTTTAACTTTAGGTGAAATTCTGTGACAAGAATAGGTGGTCCTAGAGCATCTTTCTGTTACCAGATTCAAACTATCAAATAGTCCCCGCCTTTTCACTTGAGCTCAGTGACTCTCTGAAAGCATAAGGATCACACAGGGTGCTTGTTAAAGATACACATTCTCTCTCGTCTCTCCGTGAAATTCTGAATCCTAGGCTGGGGGGGGCCCAGAAATCTTTATCGTGCGTCCTAGGTGATTCCAATGAAGGTTGTCAGCGATCACACTTTGACGCAAAACACTGGTTTAAAATTACTTATGCACAATTGTCTCCGATAATCGGGACTTGATGTAAGCACGCTGACCTTCCTGTCTCATTCTGGTTTCCTTAAATGCTATAACGGTGCCTCTCTTAACAGATGGCGGTGAGTGCCAGCAGTATACCTGAGCACATACAGTCCCTCTCTGTGCAGGACTCTCAGGTATGTTTCTCCACGGGTCATTTACATTTGAGATGATTTGTAGACCTATTTTTAGAGAAACCAACATTTTTTTCAGGAGATGGACAGTTTCAGGGCAGTCCATCCAAATCAGGGTTGTAAACTCTTTTTTTAATAGGTATGGAGAAAAGAGTACTGTTACTATTGACCATGATTTTCAGCACCTCCAACCTTTAAATGATAGATTCAAGAGCAAGGATTGATTACCACACTGCTTCAGAAATTGTGGGTACTGTGTGAAATCAGAAAAGGAAAGAAAATGACTCCCCATTCTGTTAGATTCTTGCCACAAAACCGTGGAGTTAATTGATACTTTTTTCTTTTTGGCTCTCGGTTGGATTTCTACAACCTGTTTTCATAATTCTTTTATCATTGAATTTTATGGGGCAATTTATATCTCCAAGTTGCCTTGTAAAAATAAAAGTCCAGGGACTGTGAAATGCATTTATATTAAAAGTTACATGATGGAAAATATGCGCCGTGATTCGGGTTGGGTGCTGAGCAACGCAGAGGAGGGATGTGGACATAGTACAAGGGTGAGGGCCCCATTCTGGTTTTGCTGTATAATTAATAGGCAAGCCCTTTTGCTCTCAAAATCGTCATACTATCAAGCATCACCACCCTTGGGATCACAACTTTGTCCCCCAGATCTGCATATCCATCAATAAATTCATTTTCATCCTATCTGATGTATGTTTCCTGAAAGCTATAAACCGAGGAGAGAGTGGTAGGATTTTATGGTTGCAGGAAGCCTGTTTAAGATGAGACATCTAGTCCTTGGCCCTTATTTTATAGCTGAAGAAACATAGACTTGCAGAGGTTAAGTGGCTCCTGCAAGATTACAGAACTGGTTAGAGGCAGAGCCGGGATTCAGTTTAGGTCCTTTTACTCTGGATCGGGCAACTCAGTAAAACAACTGGAGATAAATTGTGAGGACTAGTTCAAGGATAAAAGGCAAGTCAGGAACAATAATTTGTCAGAAGGTGAATAGAATAAGGGAAATAGGAAAGGGGATTAGGATAATGAGTACTACGTAACACATTGTGGTTGATAAGTCATTTCATATATATTATTCTTCCAGCAAACTTTGGAGACCGGTATTATCTCCATTTTGTAAGCGGGTAAATAGGTTTGGAGAATGACTTGCTCAGGTTGCACATCTGGTCAGAGCCAAGTCTTGACCTGAAATCTTTTTTTCAACGGCAGCAGGAAGGTCTGCTTGTGTCCAGGGGTCGGTAGAAGCCGGGAGAGGTGGTGGAGGAGAGGCATCTGTTGATGATGCTCTGTATTTAAGGAACTAGGTTGTAGGTGAGAAAGGCAGGGAATATCCCTACTTTCCTCTGGATCCCACTTTCCTCTGCCTCCTGATGTTTCAAGTGCCGGCCTTTGTGCATCACCAAATCCCGGTGGGTCCAGACGATGGCTCAGCTTGCAGGATGCTCCTTTAAGATGGCTGACACTTCTTTGGACCTACTGCAGCTCATTCCCCTTGTTCACAGGACCCGGCGTACAGCCGAGGTTTTCTATTTGAAACATTTGGCTCTCCAGGCGGGATGGGAATTAGGCATCATTCCAACCTTCTCACATAAAGCTTGTTATGTGGCCAAACAGGACCTGCCATGTGTAAAGACCTAGTCTGGAAATTTCCAGAAAGAAAGGGCCGTGTGAGTCAAGGGATATCATGATTTTATTCATTTGTTTTTTGCGGTTTTGTTTTTCAAGGGCCTACCCAATGCTAGCGAAGACTATAGAGAAGCTTCGTGCGCTGTGAACCTCGTTTTAAGATTAAGGTAAATTCTGCCATTTATTTTGAATTGCTTTTCCTGTAGTACAGTATTCTTATCTCCTTCATTAAGTTTTCATAATATTAGCATAAAATAAGATTGTTAACTTACTTGATTTCACCAAACAGCTAGAGTGTATGCTGTATGGGCAGGACTAATTGCTCTTTCCTAATTGCTCACTACAGAAGAATAAGAAAGAAAGCACCAGATGAGTGTATCTGCAGGCTCAGTGTACCCTTCGTTAAGTTTTTTTTTTTTTTTTTTCCTCCCCTTGCCTTTTCTTTCTTGGGCTTTTTTTCCTTTTTAAAAAAATTTTTTTTACAATGTAAGATCACAGTAAGAGATTTTTAATGAGTTTCTTTCACACTTCGGCAGACAGTCTGACAGAAATAAACCGTGCTTGTTCTACAAGTTGCCTGTTCAGAACATTTTTCAGTGGCAGGTTTGATCAGCTACTGTGGAGAAATGACAGATGTATTTTGAAAGAACCCTCAGTCCTCTAGGAAATGGATACAAATATGGTACCTGACAGTGTCAACTTTGTATCTAGTGAATGAAAGTTGCGTTTAGTGGATTTCTGAACTGTAAGGTCCATCTTCGTGTGTATTCTTTGTTAAGAATATGGTGTCTGAAGACATACTGACTTCCACTTAATTATAAACAGCTTCACTCACGAGGTCAATCAGGATACTGTCACATTTCTGAAGGTGGTTTTAAAATAAGTTACACATATGTTCTCCTTTGACAATTAAACAAATAAAACACATGGCTGATGGACCATTTTCAGAGCCGTGGCTATAAAAAGCGGACTCATTTTCAAGGTTAGTTTCCAGCCGTCTGAGTTAGTTTAGTGTGTCAGGGTAGATAATCGTCGCCATAATTACCCCTCACTTCTGACGGTCATTTACAATCTGTGGTGTGTTTTCACATGCTTACCAGGGGAACGGCACGGCAAGCTTTGGTGTGATTTAATTCAGAGATGATTTCCCAGTCAAGAAGTGAAATTATTACAAAGATCATTTTCCTTATATTTGAAAGTAGCCTTGATTATGGTTCATAATTATGCATATTTAGTGATCTCCAAAGAATGAAATAGCCCATTCCTTTCTTGTTTGACTTTGGAACCAGATACTACTTTCTTTTATTTTTCACTTGTCCCTTTATTCTTTCCACCAATATTTGTGATCAAACCACTGTGCTGGGCTCCGTGTTTGCTCCTGAGATATAGTCATGAGTGAGACCGTGGGGGTTAGCATCCAGCCCACTCGAATGTGCAGTGTTGAGAATGACCTTTAGAGTCCCACTGTCCAGTCTCCTACTTGATATATGCAGGAATTTTTTCTTTAGTGGTGTGCTGGGCATCTACTTCACCTCTGTGCATACTTGCGCTCTTTTTCCGAGATTTGCTGCTGTGGTACTGAAACACTTTGTTATGGTTCACCTTCTTCCTTGGGATTCAAGTCATCTTCCTATTCTGGGCTCCAGTTCTGACCCTTAGAGCAGATACCAGGTTCTCGGGATTAAACTCTTCGGAGAGTTTTAAAACACGTACATAGTCCCGAGCCTTACCGCCAGAGACTGTTTTGCTTTAGGTCCTAGAAAAATATAGAAGGACATCCTCTTGTTTTTCTGAGAGCCATTTGTAGTTTTTACAAGACTCATTGCTTTTTCCTAGGAAAAACACCACAAGTAGCCTTGCTTCTCATCATATGGTTCTATATCCTCACGATCCTGGCTGTTCACCTTTATCGACCTGCTTTTGTTACCTTGTTCCTCAGGGGCCTAGGTGGTTTCTTCCTGAGTTTGTGGCTTAGATCCCTGGTCCTACATATCTTCCACTTTCAGATAAGGTCAGAAATCACGTGTAGTGTCTCCTCTGTCTACACCTACACATACATGCACACACTCTGTGTTTTGAAAATCACAAGGAATATTAATATATTAAAGGTTCTAAGATGTTCTGCAGAGAAGGAATGTAAGTTGGTTTACCCTAAAACCCATTTGACCTCAGAACTCTTCTCATGGAATCATTTTGTAGTTTAATGTTGTAACATCCATATTTAAATGCAGGCCTCCAGATATGGCCTTGGCAGGCTAGAATACAATAGTGAGATTATGTGACTTTTTTTTTTCTTTTCTGTTTACGCTCTGCATTTCTCCTAAACCAGCCTGAATTTCCGTTGCCTTTTGAAATAGCCATGCACCTTGCTGACCGATCTAGCATGACCTAACAGCCAAACAAGCCCTCTGATTTTATTTCCACTTGAAGGGCTATCAAGCCTAATTTGAACTGCAGCTTGTGTTTTAAAACTCTTTCTGTATGTCTTAACATTGTCACCGTAAGAGTGAAACTGTTGGTTTTGACTCATTCCTTGCCTTCCCCCCCCCCCAACCCCCAAGCCCATACTTCACTCATGATTGTCAGTGTGGCTTATTAGTTATCATGTTTGGGTAGGTGTCCGTTGCCCATCTGATGAACATGTCTTTTCATCTTTATCTACAACATTGATTTAACATCTTTAATAGTTTTAAGTAGAACAGAGACTTCTGGCCTCTGTTAGAAACCAATCACTTTCTACATGGCTTTTAATAATCACTATTTTTTGGTATAGTGGCTCAACCAGAAACGAATCCTATTGACTTTACTGCTTTTTAGTGGACATTTAGCTAACTACTCAGAGGGATATCATAAAAGGATCCATTAAAAATGTTATTGAAATTGACAGATCAATGATTTTTTTTTTCCTGGGTGGCTGGGGAGTGGGAGGGTAAGGATAGGGTGACTGGGTTATGGACACTGGGAAGGGTATATGCAATGGGAACTGCTGTGAAATGTGTAAGGCTGATGATTCATAGACATGCACCCTGGGGCAAATAATCCATTATATGTTAATAAAAAAATTTAAAAATTAAATAAACTTTTATTTTACAACAACAACAAAAAAGGGCTCTCTAAATAAAATAGTATTTGAGCAGATACCTGACAGATGTGAAGAATCAAGCCCTGAGATTGTTTGCTGCAAGAGAGTTCCAGGCAGAGCAAACAGTGATTGCAAAGATTCTGAGCAGGAAGCAGGTTCTAAGCAATTATAAAAACAGCCAGGGAAACAGTGTGACCAAAGGGGTAGGAGATCAGGTCAGAGAGTTAGCAGGGGCTGAATCCTTTAGGGCCATGTAGCCTGTGGTGAGGACTTTGGACTTCACCGTGAGTGGGTGGGAAACCATTGGAAATATGTGAGCATAGCTGAGTTACATTTTTAAACCACTGTGATTGACTTACGGAGCATAGACCATCCAGGAACCATTTAGGCTGGAAGCTCAGAGCCTTTTGGCAGGCCGTTGGAGCCAGGCAGAGAGCTGTGATGCGATGGACCAGGCCAGGGAATAATGGAGGTGGCAAGTAATTACAGAATTCTGGACGGAGAAGAGAACTCGAAGATTACTCAAGGTCTGGGCCTGAAAATGTGGATGAATCGGGGGGAAGAGAGTTGGAGGTCCAGGTTTGGGTGGAATCAAGAATTCAATGCCAAAAGTGACGAGCTTGGGTTATCCAGTGGACGTGTGTGTGATGTCAAGTAGGCCTTCGGGTGTATGCGTCTAGATTTCACAGGAGATCTAGTACTGGGCTATCGGAATTAATTTGAAAACTGTTGGCACATATGGTGTTTAAAGCTATGAAATTAAATGAAATCACCTAGGAGTGAGTGAAGACAAGTCATCGGGCGTACTCTCAGGCAGTACATGGGTGCAGAGTGGTCAACAGATTGGGAAGGAGAGGCTGGCGAGGTAGAGGAGAGAATGGCGGTCCCGTAAACCAAACAGAGGAAATGTCTCAAGTAAGGAAGGGTAAAAAGCTGTGGCAGCTGCTATTAATCAAGTACAACGGGAACTAAGAATTCACATTGTATTTGGCACAACGCGGCGCGTTCTTGACCTTGGCAAGAATTGTTTAGGTTGGAGTGTCGGGGACAGAATCCTGACTGAACCGGATTCAGGACAGAGTGGCAAGAGTGACCACAAGAGAGCAAGAACAGATTACTTGTTAGTACAGATAACTTAACAGAAAGTTACTGTCTAGGGTGGCAGGGAAATGCGGTGATAGCCCAATGAAAATATGGGGAAGGGGGTCCTTTTTGAAAAGGCATCGTGTATAAGTTAATGGGAAGGACATGTGGAATGAGGGAGGGGACATGGTAAGACTGGTGTCCTCAGATGGGTGGGACGGGACGACACCCAGGCATATACACAGATGTCAGCCTTCCTCCGAAGAATGGAGAGGTCCCCCGTTGGACAGCGCAGCCACCATGATGGAAGGGAACTGATGGGCTTGGATACAGGAAGGGGGAAGTCCTCTTCTGTTGTTTGTATTTCCTCAGTAAAACAAGGAGCGTGATCAGTTGAAAGTGAGGAAGGGAAAGATGTTCGAGGTCTGATTGTGTAGGAGAGCTGGAGAGTAAATTGACCGGGGAAGTGTGGTGAGATGAACGGGTGGCCCCAGCGATCCCTCGAGGCTAGTGATTGTGACTGTAGAGTGGAGCTGGTAGCTTGATCCCTGAAGTGGACTTATCTGGACATCCCAGCATATAAATCTGTGTGTGTGTGTGTGTGTGTGTGTGTGTGTGTGTGTGTGTGATTGTAATTGACACAGAAACACAACATTTACAAACATTCATAGAGGGGTCTATGAGCACACCTACGGGAGGAGTCTGAGTCACTGTTTAAATCATAATCCAGTGTGGCTCATGGACTTGTTCTCCTTGATCCCCTGTGTGCGAGGTGCCAGTCCCCTGCCTCCTCTCGCCACCAGCACGCCCTCGCAGGTCCAGCTTCCTTCTCGTAGAAACCTCCAAAGTTCCATGTTCCTCAAGAATCAGAGCCTGGACACCTGGGGCTGGTCCCTGCCATTTGATTTCTTCATTCCCCGTTCCCCATTTGAAGTTTACTTGAGATCACTTGTTCCTTCTCTGGGCCCAGATAAACTGCCTCTTGAACCAGCCTGTGTGAGAGGAAGCTGGAAGATTGTTCTGGCCAGTGTTTATCAGATTAGAGAATCCATGCCTCCTCCTTCTGGATCCTTCTCATTCCTTATCACATCAAGATGATGAGTGTGTGTGTGTGTGTGTGTGCGCGCGCGCGTACATATATATGTATACATATATATGTACGCGCATGCACACAAATAGACCTTTGCTCTGTCTTTGGGATCCACTGGTCTAGCCAGTGTGTCGCTGTTGTGTTGGGAAAAAAGTGTGCTTATCCTCCTGACTCCCTGCGGCCATCTGGGCATAATGTTTATGTGTATCATGGTCCAGCGGCTGGTGGGAAGAGACATGAGTTCAAGCAGGCCTTTCATCAGTCCTTTACTAATGCTATATGGGTAGCTGCCCTCTTAACTCTTGGAAAAGGTCATCCTGACTTTCTTTTTGACATAGCATTTTATAGACTTACCTGCTAGGACTGTGGCTTCCTTCTCCCTCCTCCCACCTCCAGCCCCAAGAGGCCCGGCAAGCCTCCCCTTCATTCTGTAAGTAGGAAACTGGGAGATATTTTACTTTTCAAGATGTCACATTCTATAAGAAAAGACAAATACGTGGTGGTTACAATCATGTATTTGTTTCTCTGTTCTTTTCTGGTGGTCATAGGCAAAAGACTGAAAAGGCAAAGGGTAATTTGTTCCTTGAGAAAATACACCATTGCTTTTATCTTGTTTTTAAAACTGACCTGCTAAATACAAGGCTGGAGAAAAAGGGTTAGATTCAATGTTAAATGCTGGAGATAGGTAAAAAAGTAGATTTTTCTTTTTTCTTTTGAGTACTTTTATGCAAAGGGTTTCTTGCCAATTGTGTATATGGTAATGTCATCTGTGTTACCAAAAAAACTTGAGTATCAAGGTATAGCATAAGGAAATCTTCTCAAAGACATCTTGGAGAAAGATGTTAAGTGGGCCATCTCTTAATTTATACACTGTCAATAGATGGTACTATCATTTCTAATTTAAGTTGAACATTGTACAAATATTTTGCCATTAGTATATTTTTCATAAAATGGGATACTCATGTGTTTGACATAAAACATGTTTTTGAGAACCAGGCTCAGTGATTTGGAAAAACGATAAACTTATCAAATTGTTAATTCCTTGGTGTAGATGCTGTTCATACTTTGACAGCTCAGCCCTATGGATTACAGTTAAAGTTTGCTGAAGGCAACTGAAGGCAACTGTGACGACTGTCACAGTCTCCTTACATAGATGCTCTGGAATGGGGTAGCCCACCGCTGTGCTCAGAATGAATTTATCTTGTTATTAGGCAGAATTCTGATTACATCTTGATGGGCCAGTTAAAGACCCCAACAAGACTACTTTCCTGCTTGTAGGAAAAGATGATCTCTGGAATAGGATATTTATTTTGGTAAAAATCCTTTGGCATGACAATATTGCCTGATTTTACTTATTGTTTTCATTTCTCTATTAAAAGATGAACTTGAGCTATTGCTATAGACTTAATACGCCATAGTTTTATAAAGAAAGCTGAAGCTGAAAAAAACAACGTTGATCACTGTTTTAGCATCCATGTGTCTGAATTCTGATAGCATCATTCGAGAGGAATTAGAATTCTTTTCTTTTTTTTCCTCCCAGGAATTAGAATTCTTAAATGGTTCTCTAGCCTGTAAAATTGGGTGAATTGCGTAGGTTTGACTAGTCAAGTAGTGGGGAGGCTTGATTAATTTTTTCCCCAAAAGGTTAAACATTGTAGGTATAGCATTCAGTGTGGCAAGGCTTTCAGGTACATTTTTCCCCCCAAGAGACTGCCTGTTTATGGCCGCCTTTGTGCAAGGCTTCGTTGAAAATCCAAAGATGAATAAGACAGGGTTTCTGCACTCACAGAGCTTACTGTGTAGGCGGAGAGATCAGACCCTGCTCAAATGACTCTAACACAAGGTAGAAAGTGATAAAGGCAATAGGGAGACAGACGAAAAGAAGAGCTATGGGTAGTTAAAGGAAGGTGAGAGCCCCTTTGTTTGAATGTTATCTTTGGGTTACTTGTTCCCATGGTAACCGGTGTTTATTTTTTAACATCCAAATTTTGAGAAGAGTAATGGTTAGGTTGAATCCAGGGGCAATGTCAGGCTGTGGTCTTTGGGAAGGGCCTTATCAGACTTAGATTATTTCTGACAAGACCGTGCTTGTGGTTTAGTAGAGTGGTACGTATTATTACATGAGGATCAAGTCATTAGTTCCTTAATATTAAAACTATTTTGGCATTCTACTTAACTTTTTGGAACGTTCTCGTTTGGTAAATTCCTTTCCTCTGAGAATCGGAGTCATTTTGCCACACATCTTGGCTTTCTTGTCAGAGAGATCCATCAAAAAGATAAAGATCCTACTATGTGCCAGGCACTGAGATAAGCGCTGTTTGCGCTCTGTCTTCTTTATTATCATAAAACCTCCACGACATCAGTCCTGTTGTTACTGACATTTCACAGATGAGGAGATGAAGGTGCAAAGTCATGGGGGTGATTTGTCCAAAACTACACAGCGCAGAAGCAGTAGACTGAGTCTTGAACTTAGGACTATTTAACACGCCGATCGCGGCTCTTCCCCACTTGACTCCGTGGCCAGGCTCTATTCCGTTCCATTTTGAGTGCACTTAGGATGGTTACATTCACCTGTCCTCTTATTAAGATGGCACCTAAATATTCTTTTTTAAAGACTTGTTTCAGAGAGAGAGAGAGAGCACGAGCATGGAGAGGGGCAAAGTAAGAGAGAGAAAGAAGCTTCAGCAAACTCCTTGCTGAGCTCAGACCCCAATGCAGAGCTTGATGTCCCAACCCTGAGATCATGACCTGAGTTGAAACCAAGAGTCAGATACGTAACTGACTGTATCACCCAGAGGCCCCTCGTGTAAATATTTTAACAACGTTTCCTAATGAGCTCATCAATAAATATTGTGACAGGAATACCTGAAAATATTTTAGAGATGATGCAAATAGCAATTTTGTAATTTTATTTTATTATTTTATTTTAAAGATTTTATTTATTTATTTGACAGAGACACAGCGAGAAAGAGAACACAAGCAGGGCGGGGGGGGGGGGCGGTGGTGGGAGAGGGGGAAGCAGGCTTCCCGCTGAGCAGGGAGCCCGATGCAGGGCTCGATCCCAGGACTCTAGGATCGTGACCCAAGTTGAAGGCAGACACTTAACAACTGAGCCACCCAGGCACCCACAATTTTGTAATTTTAAAAGCACTGTCACATCACATGCCTGATTTCATTTTTCCTTTTGTCCTTTGGTTGCTGCCCACAAGTGAAAAAGAGAGATGAGAAATATTAAGTACTTTTCTGTGGTCACAAGAGCTAGGACATTCAGGCTGGAGTCTGAGTCTTCTGGTGTTTGCCGGCGGTGCAGATAGGGAGTTGGCGTAAGGATAGGTGATGCGACGTGGCGTGGTATAGGGTGTGGGCCTTTTGCATATACGAAATCCTGCTGGTAAACAAGCTAAAAGAAGGAAAATTTATATGAAAAAAAATTTAGTAATGTAAGGAAAGCAAAATAGAAGAATTAAAAACCAATCATGGTGAGATAAAGTCACTTTTTTTTTTTTTGACAATGGAGCAAGAAGATGTTTGAGAATATGAAGACTTTCAGCGACAGGGAATGAAAGAGTTCTTTGTTCTTAAGTGGTAAATGGTTGTCTTAGAAATTTAGGAAATCACAAGAAAAGGAAAAACAAGAAATAAAATCACAATCTTACTACTCCGGGATACATCATTATTAATTTCTCTATGAATATTCTGGTCTTTTTTTCTACACTTAATGTAGATTTAAAATATTTTTACAGTAACATTTTTAAAATTTAGTTTCATGTAACACAATGTTTTATAATCTGCTTTATTTGGTAATGTTTTTGTTATCTTTTTGTGTCAATGAAGATAGATCTACATAATCCTTTTAAGTGACTGCCTTATATTTTGAATGATTGTGCCAAAACCTATTACTTAAAATGTATTATTTGACATTTATAGAGTTCCCAGTTTTTCGGTATGGCAGCATATAAAAGCTTCTATGTGCAAAAATGATGTTTGAAAACTGCCCAAAAGAAAGTCTCCTCCAGCATTTAATTTTGACCTTGGGGTTGTATGCCCTCAGATAGGGAGAAACCTGGAGATAGATAACCGAGTAAGCCTGGTATCAAATCCCATGGGGATCAGAGGGGCTGGTTGTGGCTCTGGGTTCAGCAGAGGATGTCACTATCTATGTAGCCGCCAACACTGCTCTCACTCTGTAAGGGCTGAGCTCATAGGGCGGGCTTTTAACTAAAGCATTGCACCGAGAAAGCCCCACAAACGAATGAGTCTTGAGTATAACGTGCTCACTGATGATAGAACATAGATGTTGATTCCCATTTTGCAGCTGCTCCGTTGGGTTCTTCCTTCTAGTGCATATTCTTTAAGAAATGCTCTCTTGACTGTTGGCTGTGAGCACCCTCAGGTTAGAGGAAGTGACATCACAGTTGGAGGAGATGAGAGATTGCCTTTATGCTTTTAGAGCCTTACACAATATCCAGCATGTGATAGGCCCTTAATGAAGGTGTGTCACGCAAGTGCCAACTGAATAATCCTTAACTAAAGGATGGTCTCGGTCTCAGGTGAGCCTGGGTGGCTCATAGGTTAAGTGTCTGCCTTGGGCTCAGGTCATGATCCCAGGGTCCTGGGATTGAGCCCTACGTATGGCCCTCTACACAGAGGGAAGTCTACTTGTCTCTCCTCCCGCTCTTGCTCTCTCTATCTCTTGTCGCTATCTCTGTCTTCTGTCAGATAAAATCTTAAAAAAATAATAAAAATTAAAATAGAGATGGATCTCACAAACTTCTAATGTCAAGGTGCTTCGTAAGGTTTTTTTGTTTTGGATTTTTTGTTGTTGTTGTTTTAGCTCTGTATTTTTGATGTTATGGTGGAAATGGGTACAAAACAATTCTTCTTTACTAGGTTTTCTCTATAAAAGTTCCCAAGCAAGGTAATGCTTTGAATATGATCTCCATATTTGATTTTTAAAAATACATGTGGGCTCCATGCTGTAGGAACTGTGGGGCGGGGTCTATGGCAGAGGTACAGAGGAAGCCGTGCTGGGCGAGGACTCTGACAGGAATGTGCGCTGCCCTTCCCGCCCACCTGGCCTGGATTACTTCTAGGGTTGCCCCGGCATCCGTGGGCTGACCCTGCCTCTGGGTCTCAGGGCCAAGGCTCCATGTGTGAGTTTTGACGTGTCCGTGTGATATGCTGCTTCTTCCAGAACCCTCTCTGGTAGAACATTGCCTGGTAAAAAAAAAAAAACAACCAAGTCAAGTCTTCCTGGATCCTCTAGACAGCCTAAAGGTAGAAGTGGCATGAGTCTGTGGAGCTTGCCCACAACTATAGCTCTGAGGCAGAATGTGAATTTTCAGGGGAGCTCTCCTCTAACCTCAGAGAAGTGCAGTATATTGTGCCATGTCCCATTGTAGTCTGCGCCAGGAGTAGGACCCCACTCTCAACCTGTGGGGCAGGGGTGGGGTGGGGGGGGTGCTTCCTTTCTCTCCTCTCTCTTCTCCTAAGTTCCTCAGTGCCCTGGCCAGCAGTCCGTCCCCCTCGCTGGGCCAATCCCTTGGTCACATTTCAGGGATTTTCACATCTTCCCTAAACTCTTGTTTCTTTCTCATGAGCTTTTTTTAATGTTATTGACTACATAGGTAAGGAGAGAAAATGCAGAAAATGTCTCAAATGCAGCGGGTACCTTAAAAAACTTTGGTGGCATTTAAGTCAACGTTAATTACCTGATACCCTAGCTGAAATCTTAACAGAAGCCTTAGTATTTTAAGTTATCCTTTCTGTCACTATGCAGAGGCTGTCTCCCTTGTCCTTTTTTATATTCCACCTTTCCGAGCTGCTGATGAGGTAACCTGCTGCTCTTTGCATTCTAAAAATTCTCCTTTCCAGTGTTCTCGGGGAAGGTTGTCTCTTAGGACTTGTCCTCTTGATCAGAGCTGAATAATTCTGAGGGCTGTTTGCAAAGTTATTTCAGGTCCTGGTTCTCATATCCCTGGAGATAATGAGTGGTAAGATTCCTTTCTGGAACTGTTGGGTCTTGGAAAAGTAACAAGCATATTTCGGTTTGGGAGCTCTCTTCATATTAACTTTTCTTTCCCTGTCGAAACTAGACTCCCTAGAATATACTTTCAGCTTTATTTTGCAGTTCCCAGAGTGGTGGAAAACTTTCTTCTCTTTGGTGGAATTCATACAGTTCCTAACAGGTGCTGTAGTGGGAAATGCCTGCTGCCCAGTGAATGTCATCGGCCATCGGCTGGTCTTTGTGTCAGTTATCTGTTGCTGCTGTAACAAATGGTACAGCAAACCTGTGGGCAAATTGAGGGCCCATTTATGATTTTATGGTTTGGGAAGTGAGCAGTCTCACATGGGTCTCAGCCTAAAATCAAGGTGTCTCCGGGGCTGTGTGCCTTTCTGGAGGCTCTAAAGGACGGTCTGTTTCTTTGGCTTTTTTAAGAATTTATTATTTTTTTAAGGCAATTTTAGGTTCACAGGAAGATTAAGATTAAGATACAGAAGTTCCCTTTACCTCCTGACCCCACATATGCATCGCTTCCTCCATTATCAACATCTGCCAACAGAGCGGCGTGTTTGTGACAATCTGCGAGCCTGCAGACACGTCCTTATGACCCCAAATCCAGACTTTACGTCATACTTCACTTTGGGTGCTATACATTCTGTGGGGCTGAACAAACTTATAATGACATGTATCTACCGTTGCGACTCTTGGTTTTGGCTCCGGTTGTGATCTCGAGCCCCGTGTCTGGCTCTGCACTCAGCACGGAGTATTTTCACTACCCTAAAATCTTCTGGGCTCTGCCTACCTCCTCTCCCACACCTCTGTCAACACCTCTTTTTACTGTCTCCCTAGTTTTGCTTTTCCAGAATGTCCTGTGTTTGGAATCATACAGAACGTAGCCTTTTTTGATTGGATTCTTTTTAGCTACGAATAATACACATTATGGGGCGCCTGGGTGGCTCAGTGGGTTAAAGCCTCTGCCTTCGGCTCAGGTCATGATCTCAGGGTCCTGGGATCAAGCCCCACATCGGGCTCTCTGCTCAGCGGGGAACCTGCGTCCCCCTCTCTCTCTGCCTACTTGTGATTTCTCTCTCTCTCTCTGTCAGATAAATAAAATCTTTGAAAAAAATACATATTGGAAGTTGCACTGTGTTCCATACACATTGTTTGTTTACCCATTCACCTACTGAAGGACTACTTGGTTGATTTCAAATTTTGGCAATTATGAATGATGCTGTTACAAATGTCCGTGTGCGGGCTTTGTGTAGATATAAGTTTTCAGTTCTTTTGGACGATACCAAGAAGTGTAATTGCTGGATTATATGGTAAAAGTAGGTGTAGTTTTATTAACAACAACAACAACAAAAGCCAAACTGCTTTCCCCAGTGGCTGTACCATCATGCATTCATTCCCACCAGCAATGAATGAGAGTTCCTTTTGCCCCATATCCTCACCCGCATTTTGGCCATTCTCATAGGTATATGGTGGTATCTTGTTTCAGTTTTCGTTGCCTGATGGCATTTGTGTGGGACATCTTTTCATATGCTATTTGCTATCAGTATATCTTCTTTGGTAAGGTTTCTGTTGAAGTCTTTGGCCCATTTTTCTTTTTTCTTATTGTTGAGTTTCAAGAGTTCTTTGTCTATTTTGGACAATGATCCTTTATCAGTTATGTCTTTTGCAAATATTTCATTCTCTTGACCTTCACCGAGCAGAAGTTTTTGAATTTAATGAACTCTAGCTTATCAATTATTTCTTTGAAGAATTGTGCCTTTGCTGTTGCATCTAAAAAGGCATCATTGTACCCAAGATCGTCTTATTTTCTTCTAGGAATTTTATAGTTTTGCATTTAGGTCTGTGATCCATTTTGAGTTAATTTTTTGGGAACGGTGTAAGGTCTATGTCTAGATTCACTTTTTTTGCATATGGATATCCAGTTGTCCCAGCATCATTTGTTGAAAAGATCTTTGCTCTATTCTGTTGTCTTTGTCAAATGTTAATTGACCATATTTATAGAGTGTATTTCTGGAATCTCTTTTCTGTTCCATTAGTCTGTTTTTCTGTTCTTACATGACTACCACAATGTCTTGATTACTATGGTTCGTTTGTTTAATTTGAGAGAGAGGGGATGGGGGCAGAAGGAGAGAGAGTGTTAAGCAGATTCCATGCTGATCAGGGAGCCCAAAGCCGGGCTCAGTCTCACAACCCTGAGATCACGACCTGAGCCAAAACCATGCTTAACCAACTGTGCCAACCAGGCATCCCTGGATTACTGTAGTGTTATAGAAAATCTTGAAGTTGGGTAGTGTCAGTCCCTCAACTTTATTGTTTTTCAATTTTGTGTTGGCTATTCTGGGTCTTTTGCCTCCACATAAATTTTAGAATCAGTTTGCAGATATCTGCAGATATTTTGCAGATAACAAAAATAACTTGTTGGGGATTTGATTGGGATTACAGATCAACATGGGCAGAACTGACATCTTGAAAATACTGAGTCTTCATATCCATGAACTTTGGATATCTTTCATTTATTTAGTTCTTCGATTTTTTTCTATCGGAGTTATGTAGTTTTCCTCCTATGAATGTTGCACATATTTTGTTAGATTTATACCTTAGTATTCTATTTTTTAGGAGACGATAATGTAAATGGTATATAGAAAAGCAATTGACTTTTGTATATTAACCTTGTATCTCATAACTTTGCTATATTTACTTATTTGTTGTCTGTTCTTTTGGATTTTCTACATAGATGATCATGTCATCCGTGAAGAAAAAGGTTTTTTTTGTTTGTTTTTTTAAAGACAAAACTTTTTTTAAAGTTTTGTTTTTTTTAAAGACAAAGTTTTATTCTTCTTCAATCTGTATACCTTCTTTTCCTTTTCTCATTAAATTTGCTAGCACTTATGGTATGATGTTGAAAAGAAGTGGTGAGAAGGGATATCCTTGCTTTATACCTGATCTTAGCGAGAAAGCTTTAAGGTTCTCACCATTAGGTATGATTTAGCTTTAGAGTCTTCATAGATATTCTTGATCAAGTTCAAGAAGTTCCTCTCTATTCCTAGTTTACTGAGAGTTTTTGTCATGAATGGGTGTTGGATTTTGTCAAGTGATTTTTCTACATCTATTGATATGATCATGTGATTTTTCTTTTTAGCTTCTTGATTTGATGAATTATATGAATTGATTTTCAAATATTTGAACCAACCATGCATACCTAGGATAAATCCCACTTGGTCATGGCATATCATTATTTTTGTAAATTGTTGGGTTTACTTTGCGAATATTTTGTTGAAAATTTTTGCTTCTTTGTTAATCAGAGATATTGGTCTGTAATTTTCTTGTAATGTCTTTGGTTTGGGTCTTAGGATAATGCTGGTCTTATAAAATGAGTTAGGAGGTGATCCCTTAGCTTCTGTCCATTAAAAGAGGTTGTAGAGAACTTACATAATTTCTTCCTTGAATGTTTGGTAGAATTTATCAGTGGTCTCCTACAGGACTGGTTCTTTCTGTTAGGGAAGGTAATTAATTACTTATTCAACTTCTTTAAAAGATATAAGCCTATTCTGATTGCTGTTTTTTCTTGTGTAAGTTTTGGCAGATTGCACCTTTCAGGGAATTGGTCCATCTCATCTAGATTATTAAATTCATAAGCATAGAGTTTCCATGTTATTCCTTGGTTATCCTTTTAATGTCTGTGGGCTCTATAGTGACATCCCTTGTTTCATTTCTAATATCAGTAATTTATGTCCTTTTTTTTTTCTCTCAGTTAGCCTGGCTAGAAACTTATTAATTTTGATCTTTTCAAACAACCTGGTTTTGGTTTTTTTGATATTCTCTATTGATTTACCATTTTAAATTTCATGTCTGGTTCTGATATTTGCTCTGTCTCTTCAAATTATGTGGGTTTTTTTTGTTTTTTGTTTTTTGTTTTTTGCTTTTTGGTATATGCCTTGTAATTTTGTTCTTGAATGTACTGGGTAAAAGGAACTGCTCTAAATATGCCTTTAGTAATGTGGTTGTGAGGTGGGGAGGGGGGAGTGTTCTATAATCCTATGATTAGGTCTCAGTCTTTTAGTGAGTCTGGGCCTCTGGACTGTGAATTTAACAAGAGTTTGTGTTTTTTTCTTCTTAGGTGGGACAGGATGGCTAGAGTATGGCATTGGCTATTTCCCTTTTTCCAGGTTAGCTAGGCTCTGATAACCCCAGCAGGTTAAGCTCTGATTAACTTAGTTTCCCCTGAGAGCAGACTTTGCTGAGAAAAACAGAATGCCCAGGTGCATTTCAGGGTGACTCCTTTTCACCTCCCCCTGCTGAAGCCTTGAGGGAGTTTTCTCTGATATTTATTGTGGGAAACTGATTAAAACTCCTAGAGCTCCCTGATCTTATAATATTGTGGGCCGTCATAAGATTGTGTTCCCCTGGTGTGTGTTTGTTTTGTTTTTAAGATTTTTATTTCTTTGAGAGAGAGAGAGAGAGTGCACGCATGAGCAGAGGGAGGGGAAGAAACAGACTCCCCTGCTGAGCAGGGACCCCGATACAGGACTCAATCTCAGGACCCTGGGATCATGGCCCAAGCGGATGGCAGTCGCTTCACTGACTGAGCCACCCAGGCATCCCTCCCCTGGTGTTCTTAACTCTTATTCTTATCTACACGGGGCCTCTAGTGATCTGTCAATTGCAGTTAAGATTTTCCTGCCCCAGCACTGGCTCTCACTGGGGTTTCTACTCATATGTCTCCGTTCCAGTAAGCCATGATTCTCTGTAGTGCTTCTTTTCTCCAATCTTGGGGGTGATGTTTGCCCTGTGTCTTCTGCAGTCTTACAGATCCCAGAAGAGCTGATTTTTTCAGTCTGTTTGGCTTTTTGCTTCTTATGATGGAGTGGTGACTTCTAAGCTCATTGCATTGTGGAACTAGAAACTGAAAATACTCCCTTGCATTTTCCAGCTTCTAGAGCCTGGCCACATTCCTTCGCTTCTGGCCCCCATAGCCTGTGTGAAGAACTAGCAACTTGATACCCCTCTGACCTTGCTTCTGTCATTATATGTCTTTCTCTGACCACAATGAGGAAGTACCCATGTGATTTTTAGTACCCATGTGATTGAGAATGGGCTCGTTTGCATACTCCAGAATACTCTCCCGCCGGTCATTTAAACTAACATATTCATGGCTTCCTGAGATGAGGGCGTGGGCATCTTTGGGTGATTATTCTCTCTACTGCATTCTTGAATGGTGATGATAGTAGAGGGAGATTTTAAGTGTCTCTCTTGAGCTCATGGTGTATAATTTCGTTTTTTCTGTTGTGCTTTCTTTCTGGTCCCATGCTTCTTAGTATTACAGGGCCTGATTCAGTGCCTGACGCCTTACTAACATTTACGATCCTCAGAAGTTAGGCAGTGAATTTGCATGACCTCGGATGATTATTATGGAACACTTGTTTGGTCCCTGGTGTATGACAAATGTTACAGAGAGGATGTACATATACATGAAACTTACTTTTTTTTTATCTTCATAAATATCAGAGATAATTATATGGGAATACGCAGTTACCTGTTTTATCCCCTTAGCTGTCAGGAGGGATTGTTTGCACGTACAAGGTAATTTGTGAAGGTAAGCCTTCCTACAGTATCCCTGAAGTTAAGGTCTGAATCCATGGTTCCCATATAGGTCCTTCCTTTAGGATCTTTTGCCCAGGTCTCCAGGGTATATGTGTAGAGTTTTTCCAACTCTTCACTGTCGTAAACAGTATCACCCTACACATACCTGATTATTTCTCATGGAAGAGTATGAGCACAGACATAACTCGGGATAGTAGAGGACATAGTCGTGGAATTGCAAGTTCTCCATCTGTGGCTGATGAGATAATTACTCTTATAGATAGCATTTACTGCCTGTTAACCATATGCAAGGCAATGTGTAAAATGTCCAGTGCCTTATTTCCTTTGCTTTTAACAATCCTGTAAAATAGATGCAAGTATTATTCTCATTTACAGGTTAAAAAACTGCAAGGCTCAGAAGGTCATTTACTGGCCTAGAGTCACACTCCTGCTCAGTACCTAAGGAAGAATTCCAACTTCTGTTGTTAGGTCCTGGTGGGCACTCACTGGAACAGTGCCCTGTGTAGCTTGCAATGAAAGGAAAGTCCGGAAACATACACTGGGAGAGACGAGGTTATGAGTTTCATGCTACATAATTTGTATTCTGTAGGAAATGGAAAGTAACAAAAATATTGGGGTGACAGGAGGCAATACAGGAAGAAAATTATCAGGACTCTTGCTCACTCAGACTTGGTTTTTCTTTCTGCCTTCATTCACATCACGATCCAACATTAGCTGTGTTTTCTACATGTTAAGTGGTGCCTGGAGGGAATCCTCGCCTTCTCCAGGTCACTGTCATCAGTTTTGAGTCTTCTGTGGTGCTGATTTCACACCGTTCCTCTTCGCGCATCAGCTGACAGTTCAGAGAGTGTCTGGCAAGGGCCTGATGGTTTATAAGACACTTGGTGACCACATGTTACCAGGCCTGCCACTTGTCCTTCATTTTGCAAATGGGGATGAAAAGCATTTTCTCCATCGCAGGATGCATTAGGTCATTTGCTAGCATTGACAGCAGTCAGTCTGGGGACTGCCGTTGAGGGTGTTACGTGGGTAAAGGGAGGTCTTTGCCTGGGGACTGGAGCTGACCTCTTACGAGTGGCTGAGCCTGGCCCAGTGCTTATGAAAGATAATGAGACAAATATTAACTTGAACTTAGAAAGCAGAGGCTGAGCAAGAAGCAGAATATATCCACTATATTTCGGGGAACCGTGGCAAAATAACACCCATCACTTGATAAGGATCTGAATTTAATGATAATTTGGTTGGATGAAATTAACTAGAGATTATTTTCTGAGTTCCCAGCCTCTGGCCCATGTGGAAATCAGACTATCACACGAATAGGAAAACTACTCTTTTTTACATTTTTCGGGAAATAAAACCCTACACTCTCCTCCGGTAACCTACTTGTTTCAGTGAGTTTCCCCACTGAGGTAAGTGGTTAAGTAACCATAATCTCCAAGAAAAATACGAGTTTTGGTGGAGTTTTTAATGAGTTCAGAGAGTGGAGAAACTATAAAGCATATCTGGCCACAAAATATTTATGTTAAATCTCCTTCCAAGTCCTTTGGCTCAGTTTTATTTGCTTCTGCCTTGGGTTAGAAAGCAAACCACTTTCTCTGACACAGGAAGGTCCTGGGTGGTGTTCTCTCACACCTAGAGCATGCTGTGGTAGGTATTTTAGGATGATTTTGGAATTCCATAGGTGGAAAATTTGCCAGTGTGTCAGCCATTTGCCTTTGTTGTCTTCATGGAGAAGCCCTGGGGATTTGATAAAAGCATACCCCACACGTTTGTCTGGAGTTGGTTCTAGATTTTCTTGCAACGGAGGTCAGGTCAGTGAAAAAGTTGTTGCGGTTTTTGTACTTTGATCCATTCTCTTTTTTATGGCTTGATTGCACCATTATGCTCCCTCCTGAAAGAGAGAGCTTTCTCTGAGAATGTTCCGATGAAGTATTAGTCCTTTAAATGGCTTAAAAAGAATGTTTATTACCACAGCAGGCGCTATACCATTTTAAACTCTCACATTGTAAATCACACCAAGGATCGTTGTCAGGTTGGCCTTTTGACTGCATTAGACTAACTGCTCTGTTGCAGGAAAGTGTAGTGTTTGCTTAGAATATTTTTAGAAATACCCAAGTAGCTAAGATGAATCTTTTCAGTTTCTCAAAATACCCCGTCTCCTTTACCTCCTCTCTCCCGGAAGATCTAAAAGAAAATGAGAAACTGAAAAAATCAGGGCTAGAAGATATTTAATAATCCTTCACTCATTCTCTTGTAATCAGTTTATTGAATAATCTATACTTTCTAGGCTAAAAATAAAAAATGAAAGTTTTATTTTTCTTTAGTCACCATGTTGAAAGAGCTTTGTTGAGTCTTCCTTTCTCATCTTGTAATGGTATCCAGGGCATTAGGCCATAATTTTCCAGTCAGTGAGGATATTAAAAAGTTGAATCTAGTCTAAACTTCAATCTTAAGTTCGATTTAGCCTTTATCCCTTCTCCTCTCCCATTTGTTCCCCTCTGGCTGAAGAGGGGACACAATCAGCTCTTTCATCCTTTTCCACCCTCCCTTTCTGTACTGCTTTCTCCTCCTGATCGTCTGTTTCTCACAAACCAACTGGCTGCCAGTGTCCTTAGGCAGGGGTGCAAAGGTAGGAGCCCCGGTGGGATCCTCTAAAGAGTTCTGAGCCAGCTCCACATCTTCCCTTCACCCAGGGAGGTGGGCAGGCAGTCTTCGGGGGGACGGGGTGGAGTAATGACAAGATGGCTTGATTTTGGCCACCTTCCAGTTGACTCCTTTGACACACTAAGCCACGCATATGCGTGCAGCCTCTCCAGCTGCTCCTTTTCTCCGCTCTGCTTTTTACCAGTTCTCTTTCCCTCACTCAGGTAGTCAGGGGTAGGGCTAATTGATAAATTTGTGCCCTACACAGATACCAGCTTTGGGGAGTGAGATGCCAACCTTCCTTCCTCACAGGTACCTCTGACGTATCATGTGACTCTCTGGGAGACTCTTGGAGTAGACTTGATAGTGGGAGTCCCAGCCCACTCCGTGGACTGATGAGTCACGACTGAAGATCCTTTGTGGTTCTGCCCACCTCACCCCCAGATTTTATTTCTATAGATACAGCTTGAAGGAATCAAAGGTCATGGTTGAGGCTAACACAGCCATTTGGGCCAGTTATTAATAACTGTTAGAATGGCTGATCTAGAATACAGGGTACCCCATGCCTGTTTATCCTTAGCTGAGCGTCCTGGAAACCAATTCTGGAGCAACAGGAAAGGATTCACTCAGTAATTTCAGATAGTCTTTCATCCTCATGTAGACTGAACTACTCTGGCCAAGTTACTGTGGGGCATAATATCATGACACCTAACCCTTGGCCGTTAAGGATCATATTACATTTTAACTTAAGGAAATAAAGATATAAATACGGGAAATGTTAAATCACTGTCAGGCTGCATGTGATGAATTGCTCAAATAGAATTGGGGATAAGTGGTGTAGTTTTTCACATATAAGTGTCCCCTGGAGTAGTGTCCCACCAGGGGTGCCTCTCTGAGGGGTTCTGAAGGCTGTGGGAGTTGGGGGGATCAGGAGGCGATTGAGCTCGGGGCCTTCTAGCTGCACCGTGCAGCTCCCAGCTAGACTCTACTGACAAGGAAGGGGAGGAATGGAAGAAGAAATGTGAAAAGGTACCAGTGCAGTTTTAGACTAACTTGATTTTTTTTTTTAACACCACACTGAATTTTGAAATATCGTGATATTCTTGCTTTATACCCCATTTTTTGGGGGGGGCTATCATAGTTTCTAAGGGGTAAATGAGCAATGTATGTTTGAGAATTGCACCTTTACTTTTTAACCGTTAAATAGAAATTGTCACGAGCTTGCTGTTTACTAACTGCTTTTCTTGTCTCTGCTATGAGGTTGATTCCTTTTCAGTGGACTTAGTCACTTTTTCCTTTGTTTCCTTGAAAGGCTAATTTTAAAATAACCCTCCTGTTTGGCAGTGGTGCTGTTAGAATCGTTACTCTGTTTCAGTTGTTTGGTGGGCTGGCAGCTGGTCTGCGGTGTGCTACATTCTCCCTGGTCTTTGTCTTCTAGGACCCGACCCAGGTGCTTATCACCTCCCCTTTCCTTGGGGACCATGCTCACGCACTTTCCCCAGAAGCCGTCACCGGTTTCCCTGGGTCTCTCCCTCCACAGTACTGCAGAGACAGTGTTTTGACTTGGGTGTTGGTAGATCTGATGGTGTGTACCTTTGAATCTTCTGCTTTCTTCTTTTTTTTTTTTTTTGTAAACTCCTGGCCTTTCTGTACTTTGTTTCTTTGAGAATTACAGAGACTACACTGTTCCGTGTTTTCATCTTCTCAGCCTTTGGGTCCTATTCCAGCATTTTATCAAGATGACTTTAAAGACAAACTGGCTGATGCTCAGTAATATCTCTAAGGCTAGAATTCACTTTGTGACATTCATTAAATCATCATGTTTAAGAACTCCAGATTTATCATAGTGGCCTTGGACTTCAAGCTGCATATTGAATGATGAGGAAAGACATATTTTTTCTATTTTGTTGTCTATTTTATTATTAGTGTTGAAAGTGGAAAGGTCCGTTAAGTCTAAGGTTACCTTAATGGGAGGCTATCTCTGCCATTAAACTGACAGTACCTTTGATGTACACAACAGTATTTTCAGGACCTTTCCTTTGTACTTCAAAAGTCAGTTGTTGTTACTTATGCCCTTGTATCACTCAGCAAAAAGGAGCCACGTAGAAATGATACATTTTAAATGGCTTGCAGATACTTTACATGACCTACAGATCTGCTCCCATGGGAGAGAGCCATCTTGGTGCTTTCCTTCTGCCCTACTCTAGCTCACCAGTATCTCCCAGAAAGGAGCCCTGACTTTTGTGGTTGCCACCGAGGAGGACTTCTAGATTGCCTGGTTCTGGTGGTCAGCAGGATTTAAATTTGTGGCCTCATAGGACTGTATATATTTGCATGCTTTTAAATGCTGCTGTTGGGGCGCCTGGGTGGCTCAGTCGTTAAGTGCCTGCTCAGGTCATGATCCCAGAATCGTGGGATCAAGCCCTGCATGGGGCTCTATGCTCAGCGGGAAGCCTGCTTTTCCCTCTCTCTCTCCCTCTGCTTGTGTTTCCTCTCTTGCTGTCTCTCTCTCTGTCAAATAAATAAAATATTAAAAAATAATGCTGCTGTTGGAGAGTCTGGCTTCCAGTCAGCCTGAATTTATGTGCTAAGAGCTTCACCTCTGGGACCCTGGCAGGTCTTGGCCCATCCTCAACCACTGGAAACTATTAAAAATATACTAGTTTGCTTGGACAAGCACAGACGTTTGAGAGATGATCAACTGCTGGGCAGGGCTGAACAAAAAGTCTCATCCCTACCCGAGGTCACTCCTTCAAGAGTGTGGTTGTTTCATCTACTGTATAGAAATCAACAGAATCCAACAATATGAAGAAAAGAGTAATATGTTTCAAATAGAAGATAGAACCTCAGGGGGGAAAAAAAACCTTAATGAAATGGAAATAATTTATCTTATAAAGAGTTCAAACTAATGGTTGTAAAGATGTTCTCTGAACTGGGGTAAAGAATGGATGAATATAGAACTTCAGCAAAGAGATGGGGAATATAAGAAAATAGCAAATAGAAGTCACGGAGCTGAAGAATACAATGACTGAAAAAATATGCTGGGGGTGTTGAACAGTAGGCTAGATGAAGGAAATGAAAAAATCGGTCAGTTTAAAGACAAGGCCATGCAACTCACCCAATCAGAGCAACAAAAAGAAAAAATAAATAAGCCATGCCTGGGTAGCTCAATCAGTTAAGTGTTTGCCTTTGACTCAGGTCATGATTCTAGGATCCTGGGATCCAGCCCTGCACTGGGTTCTCTGCTCAGCAGGAAACCTGCTTCTCCTTTTCCCTCTGCTGCTCCTCTTGCTTGTACTCTCTCACTCCATCAAATAAAATCTTTAAAAAATGTGAAGATAGCTCAAGGGACCTATTAGACAACATCAAATGGACTAACATTTGCATCTTACGGCTCACAGAAAGAGGGAAGAAAGAAAGGGGTAGAAATCTTATTTGCAGAAATAATGGCTGAAAGCCTCCTTAGCTTAGGGAAGGAAACTGACATCCAGATTTAGGAAGCCCAGAGAGTTTCAAATGAGAAAAACCAAGAGACTTATACCAGAACACGTTATAACTAAATTGTCAAAAGTTAAAGACAAGGAGAGACCATTGAAAGCAGCAAAAGAAAAACAACTTGTTACATACAAGGGAGGTCCCCCCCCCACACTGTAAGCACATTTTTTTTTTCAGCACAAACTGTGAGCTAGAAGGGAATGACATGCTATATTCGAAATTCTGAAAGGAAAAAACTTCTAACCAAGAATACTCTACCCATCAAAGTCATCATTTAGAATTGAAGGGGATATAAAGATTTCTCAGACAAGCTAAAGCTAAAGTTCATTACTGCTAAACTGACTTTACAAGAAATGTTAAAGGAATTTATGTAAGCTGAAAATAAGTAATATTAAATAGTAACAAGAACACATATGAAAGAATAAATCTCAAAGGCAAAGAAAATATATAGGAATGATAGTATGAAGGCTTAAAGACAAAAGTAGTAAAGGTAACTATGATTATAATAAATAGTTAAAGGATACCCAAGATAAACAAATATAAAATGTAACATCAAAAGCATAAAACAAGAGGGGAAGTGGGGAGTAAAAATTTTGAGCTTTATCTTATGATAAAACTTAAGTTGTTATCAACTTAAAATGGACTGCCACAGGCATAAGTTGATACACACACACACACACAAATCAGTTAATGTGATATACCACATTAACAAAATGAAGGTTAAAAAATCATTGTCTCAGTAGATGTAGAAAGAACATTGACAAAATTCAGCATCCATTTATGTTTAAAAAGTCTCAACAAAGTAGAGGTAGAGAAAATGTACCTAATAAAGAGAATGTACATGATCAAAGCTATTTATGAAAGCCCACACATAATATATTCAACAACAAAAACCTAAAAGCTTTTCTTCGAAGATCAGGAATAAGATAAAAATGTCCACTCTTGCCACTTTTATTCAACATAATATTGGAAGTCCTAGCTAGAGCAGTTGGATGAGAAAAAAGTAATAAAAGGTATCCAATTTGGAAAAGAAGAATTAAAACTGTCACTATCTGTAGACGAGATGATGATATATATAGAAAACCCTGGAGACCATCAAAAACTGTTAGAATAAACAAATTCAGTAAAGTGGGATACAAAATCAGTATACAAAGATCTGTTGCCTTATTTTATACTAATGAACTATCAAAGAGAAATTAAGAAAACAATCCCATTCATAATCGAATGAAAAAGAATAAAATACGTAGGAAAAAATTTAACCAAGGAGTTTAAAGACCTAGATATTGGAAACTATAAGACATTAAAGAAAGGAATTGAAAACAGAAATAAATGGAAAACTATTCCAAGCTCAGGGACTAGAAAAACTAATATTGTTAAAATGTCCATACTTCCCAAAATATAGATTCCATGCAATCTTTATAAAAATTCCAATGGTATTTTTCACAGAAATATTATAAACAGTTGTAAAATTTGTTTGAACCCCCAAAGGCCCCAAATGACCAAACCAATCTTGAGAAAGAACAGAGCTTGTGGTATCCTACTTCCTGATTTCAAAGTATATTACAAAACTATAGTAGTTAAAACAGCCTGATATTGGCATAAAAATATACATCAGAACAGAATCAGAACAGTATATGCTCAATTTACAGCAAAGGAGCCAAGAAAAATATTGGACAGTGTCTTTAAGAAATGGTACTTCAAGAGTTGGACAACCATGTGCAAAAGAATGAAACTGGACCACTGTCTTGCACCATACACAAAAATTAACTGAAAATGAATTAAAGGCCTAAATGTAAGACCTGAAACCATTAAACTCTTAAAAGGAAACATAGGTGATTAAGCTCTTTGACATAGGTCTTGGCGGTGATTTTTTTTTTTTAAATCTGGCACCAAAAGCAAAGGTAACAAAAGCAAAAATAAACAAGTGGCATTACATCAAACTACAAAGCATCTGCAAAGCGAAGGAAATGATCAACAAGATGAAAAGGCATAACCTATGCAATAGGAAAAAATATTTGCAAGTTGTGGATATTTGTGGATATCCAAAATTTATAAAGAACTCCTGCAACTCCGTAGCTAAAAAACCAATCTGATTAAAAAATGGGCAGGGAAAAAAAATGGGCAGGAGATCTGAATAGACATTTTCCCAGAGAAGACCTATTGGTGGTCAACAGGTACATGAAAGCATTATTAATCATTCAGGAAATGCAAATCAAAACCACAGTAAGGTATCACTTCACTTTAGTCAGAACAGTTATTGTCAAAAAGATAAATAAGTAGAGTCAGTAAGGATGTAGAGAAAAGGGAACCAACATGCACTGTTGGTGGAAATGTTAATTAGAGCAGTCACTATGAAAAACAGTATGGAAGTTCTGCAAAAAAGTTAAAAACGAAACTGTACGACCCAGCAATTCCACTTTTTAGGTATCCATCTGAAGAAAACAAACACTAATTTGGGAAGATACCTGCACCCGCATGTTCATTGAAGCATCATTTACAATAGCCAAGGTACAGGGTAACCAAAGTGTCCAGGGATGGATGAATGGATATTCATTCAGTGGAATATCATTCAACCAGGTAAAAGAATGAGGTCTTGCCATTTGCAACAACATGGATGGACCTTGAAGACATACAATAAGTGAAATAAGTCAGACAGAGAATAACAAATACTGGATGATCTCTCTTGTATGTGGAATCTAAAAGGATGACAACAACAGCAAAATGAGAAAGACAGGCTCAGACACAGAGAACAGATGGGTGGTCGCAAGAGATGGTGGGGTGTGAGGTGGAAGAAATGGGTGAACTGTTTTTGTTTTTTGTTTATGTAAATTGAATAAAAAATGTAAAAACTGCGGCAAAGGAAAGAATGATACTTTTTAACATGCTGCAGGTATGAACAAGGACTTTAAAATGACCTCTACAAAGAAAAGAATATTTATTTTTATAAAATGCTGTCTTCTCCCCAGTTTGGGAGCTTGCTTCCCAGTAGCTAAATCCTCAGTAATAATGCTCGTGTCCGTTACTGTTCTGATAAAGAATTGCAAGTATGGGGCATCGTTTTCTATAAAGGGATCCTTATCTGGAGGATTTCTGTGCTGGATAATCTGCAGCCTCCTAAGCTCAAATACAAAGTGGCAGTTAGAACCCTCTAGCTTTCAAGTGGATACAATAATGCCGTTGAAAGTACAAAATTATGAGAAGGTAAAAATCTTGACAAACTAAGATGCTTTTGACCAAGTTCAGAGGAGAAACCAAGGGAAGGATTGAAAGAGGACTGATAGTGTTGGCTGAGGCCATGGGCGGGGGGGAGTGTCATGGGTCAGAACTTGTCCCTTTTGTATGCTTTTGACTTTGTTGTCAGCTAACGGACCCTTCTTGCTGTGTCACTCCCACAAGGAGAATTTGCAGAGAAGATTCACATTTGCATTGCTTCCGTGTTTTAAGGTTTAGAAGCAGCTGCATGATTTAATCAAGCAGGGAAATATTGTTCAGCTATGTTTGGGGGGTTGTTTGTTTGCCTGTTTTCTGTACATACACACTTAATTGCTCCTATTACTGCTATTTATATTTATTTTCAATTAAAAATTTAGGAATCATCAGCCTCCAGATTAGACTTGTCGCCATTAGTTATTGGTGAATGGTTTTCACCATCAATGGTTGATAAATAGAACTCCTCAGATTAATTAATTCTGTTTGTTCAACAATTTTTTTTTTTGTAGTGCCTACCATATGTCAAGCACTGTGCTTGGAAGCACAAAAATGAGTACACAAGTTAAAAGAGAAAGGGAAATGTACTCTGGTTTCTGGGTAAAAGGTGACCTTGTGACTGTGTTTTGTATTTGTGGTCAAGATTTTGGTAGTTGGAGACTTCGTGGAGTCAGGCACTGGGGAGATGGGTGGAAAAAGTAATCTTTCTTAACCGTTGTTGTGTGTGGTTATAGACTTTAAAAACTCAGATTAAAGCTATGGCCTGCCCACCCCTTCCCCTGCCCCCGATATACACAAGTGTGTTACATTTACATGGCATTTTGCATGCAGGTTCAGTGGACCTGCTGACCTTCAGAAACCATCCACGAACGCCACAGAGCTCCTAGATTACAGGGAAGGGAGCTAGACCTGAAACTCTTATCACCTGTTGTTCTCCACCCCCCGCCCCCGAGTGCCCAGACGCCACCATCACCTCTGCTTTTGAACTGTGCCAACCGAACTCTAAATATGCATCCTGACTTATTCGTAAAAGGGAGATTGTTCACTTCTATGAGTGGAGTGTAGGCTACGTGTGGAGATACTTTCTAAAGGAGAACTCTTTCTCAGACAGGGGGATAGGTGGGGGTGAGGCCCCTGCAGTGTGGCCAACGAGAAGAATGGACGCGGTCATAAACATTTAGAAAATAATTTCTACGTATTCCACCCCATTGGCAGTTTTCACTTCTTATTTTTTGTTAAAACAATTAGATATTTGTGAAAAATGGAGGGAGGGGTAGGAGGTAAGGACCCATTCAAGCCAGGAGATACCAAAAGAGAAAAAACCTCCAAGAAAACCCATGCATTTAAACACACGAATCCAAGCGCCCCCCCCCCCCACCCAAGCCCCACAAGCTTTGATCAGTGGTTTCCATTGTAGGCCTTTGCTCAGCTTCAGGCCCATTGGATCTTCACCTCCTTCGTCCTTCCCTGCCCCCATCGCCAGCGTCCTAGACAGAATCTAGTTTCTTAATGTATTTTTCGCAGATCTGGTTTGGCGACCCTTGAGGATTTCCTTCCTAAGTTTCTTTTGGTTCCTACCTAATTCTCAGCTCTGCTTACTTCTCTGGATTTGGGTCTGTGTGCTCCTTTGTCAGAGACCAGGACCTCCCCCGTGGACTAGTCCCCAGGCTCTCCATGATGGGGTGCTGGTGGACTTGGACACGGAACTCATGTAAAATTATGCCTAGGTCCATATGCTGCACACAGTATGTTTTGAGCATATGCCACCTGTTGAAAATGGGAGTGTAAACATTGTGAGAAAACATTTTTTTCTAAATTATGTTGTTTTACACTAAGCAAGAGTTACTTAACTAGAGGAGCTTTGTGATGTGCATGGGAAACAGCATATTGAATACTGACTTGGGAAAAGGGGGTCGACGTGACATACCGTAGAACAATTTAGATCTGCCGGAAGTTAAGTAAGCATTGATTTAGGCACATGTTGTACATGAATGATGTTATTTATTTCTACCTTGCCCTTTTCCAGAGAAGATTTGAGGTAACCTACATATGAAAACATAAAGCAGAACAAATAAAAGGAAGCTAAAATGAGGTTTTAAAACTGTTTCGAGAGTGGAAGGAAGATTGAATCAGGAACCCGGAGTGGTATAATTACAGTCACTGAGAAGTGAATGTAACTCCCAGCTTCATAGCAACCAGGAAATTACAGTTGTCTATGGAGTTCTCTTTTCGTGATAAAAGTAAACCTATATGATTAAAAGATATAGGGAGGTAAGATTTTTCTTGGAACTAAATTCAGGAGAAATTTATCTTGTGGTTCTTCCTATAATGGACCTTGGATAACTTAGCAAAAAAACTTGACCCATGATATTTTTGCAAAAAGTGCAAAAACGTTCTTGAATTGTTTTCCTGGGTTGACTGTCCTTAGAAATCAGGGGCTTGTTCTCATTGAATTACAGCATAAAGTTATTTCTTCAGGGGCTAGACCAGGTTCAGATCTGTTTTCTTCTGATCACTCTGAAAGAAGAACCCTGAATTTAAAGAAACTAAGGAAACACTTTTGACCTGGAGAGACTAGCCCTTAGTCTGAGTTAAGAATCGGACAGCCAGGGACTCCTGGGTGGTGAAATCAGTTAAGCGTTGACCTCTTGGTTTCGGCTCAGGTCGTGAGATCAAGCCCCGAGTCAGGCTCTGTGCTCAGAGCCTGCTGAAGACTTTCTCTCTCCCACTTCCTCTCCCCGCTCTGTGTATGCTTGCTCGCGCTCTCGTTCTCTCTCTCTCTGTCTCTCAAATTAAAAAACAAAAATAACAAAAACAAAAAAACAGCCGAAGTGGCTCTTTGCATTGTGTTGATCAAAAGAAATTCTTAGGTGCAGATATTAGATGAATTAGATGAGCAAGTAGCAATGTTGCCATGCTCAGAGGCATATTCAGACACTGATTTGTGTGTCACCCAGATGGCGCCCTTATTTGCAAATGGGCTGCAGAGAAGGAACTGTGGGGATAGATGCTGTAATTTTTGTAATGAGCCTCTAATACTTTTACCCAGCTATTCCATTTACACCCCATGATTTTGAACCACACAATGCAGGAGAATTGCTTTTAGCTTGAGCAAATCACTTTTCAAATAGATGTGATCAATGGCTTTCTCTTCCATAAGCCTAAGGTATATCCTTTAGAACTTTGATTATGCTAAATGCTGCATTTTAACTACATCTCCAAGAGTTTTGCCTTAAGAGCTGGAGGGATTGCATATTTTCTCATTTTAGTGCTAGCAAACAAACATTTATCACAAACAATAATGTTGGCTTTAGCATGCTGATGTTAAAAACAGAGTCAAAAAGATTAGCAGTTCTGGGAGACGCCTAGCAAGAGTCCTCTCTTCTTTCCACTGGGCGGTAAGCTCCAGGTAGGCAAGGGCCAGGTCTGTTTTTTTGGAGGGGGGTGGCTTATTAAATTAAATGTTTAACTTTTTCTTTATTCACCTGTGTATATGATCAACATTCATTTAATTTCTTTTTATCGAGATCTAAGTGACATATGACATATTAGTTACAGGAGTGCAACACTGATTTGTTATTTGTATATATTGTGAAATGATCACCAGACAAGTCCAGTTAATATCCAGCACCAATAGAAGTACAATTTTTTTTTCCTCGCGATGAGTACTTTTAAGATTTACTCTCTTAGCATGTTCCAAATATATAATACAGGATTGTTACTATGGTCGATAAGACTATAGGTGTGCTTTATTCACTTCTGTGTCCCCTGTGCCTCGCACAGTTTCTGCCACAGAAGAGCTTATTAAACATTTCTTTAAAAAAAAATGAAGCCTATTCTTACCTTCCTATATGTCATGTAGATAGTAGATAAACTACCAAGTAATTTAAAAACCAAGACATTATTTAGATGTACCAGTGAAAGAGAAATTGGGAGAAAGCCCTTTGAAAGTGCAATTGGCATGTTAGGACGTATTAGGAGATGTATTATGCCTTTTGTTCCCCGAAGGCATCACATTTAGAAGGGCAATTGCACGGGCCCTGTGCAAAGTTAAGTTTTCACGAACCGAGGGAACTCTTTTCATTCAGCTTAATTATTTTGAGATCCGTCCGTATTGTTGCATGTATAAACAGTTCATCCCTTCTTCGTACTGAGTAGTCTTTCATTATACGATTTACCACTTTTTGTTCATTCGCCTGTTGACGGACATTTGTTCTCCCCCCGTCCCCCTTCTCTTCACTACTGTGAACACTGCTGCGAGCGTTCGTGCGCAAGTCTTTATGTGGACTATATTTTTATTGCTCTTGGGAGGATACCTCGTTGTGGAATAGCTGGATCAGATGATAGGTGTGTGTTAAACTTTTTAAGAAACTGCCAGTTTTCAAAACTGGATTTTCCACTTTATACTCCCATCGGCGGGCATGAAAGCTCTAGCTCCATCCCATTCCTGCTTGTACTTGGTGTGGCCCATCTTTTCCAGGTTAGCCGTTCTAATAGGTGTGTAGTGGTATCCTCTTGTGGTTTTGATTTTCGTCCTCTGATTAGTCACACTGAGCATTTTCCCATGTGTTTAACACCCGATTGTGTATCTTCTTTTTAAGTCTTGTGTTGATATTTTATTGAATTATTTTTATCACTGAGTTGTAGTAATTCTTCATACATTCTGAATATAAGTCCTCTGTCAGATGTACGTGTAGTGAATATATACCCTACCGTGATTTGCATTGTGGTTTCTTGGTGGTATCCTTTGAGAAACAAATTTTAAATCTTCATTTAGAGTTTAATTTATTAACCTTATGGGTGGTACTTTTTGTATGCTATTTAAGAAATATTTACCTACCTCTAGGTTGCAAAGATTTTTCTCCTATTTTTTCCTTGTGTTTTCTTCTAGAAATTTTTATCATTTTAACCTTTACATTTATGTCTGGACATATTTTAAGTTAATTTTTATGTATGGTGCAAAGTCAAGGTCAGTGTTCTTTTTTTTCCCTTGCGGATACTCTGTTGTTTTAGCCTTATTTGTTCAATGAGCTGAACCATTTGTGATAAGTTTGTCATGATAAAAATAATGTGGAGTTGTTGGGGGATCTGGGGTTGGGGAGTTCAGAAGAATAAGCTCAGGGATGGTCTCCCACTTGAGCAATATACCTGTTAACATTTTGGTGACTCATTCAGAAACTTTCTCCATGTTCATGCGTGTGCATATGTGTAATTATATCATGGACATGGCTTTGTAACCTAAGCTCGCTAACTTCAGGTAACATCTCTGCTCCAGATTATCATCAAAACCTCTCCCAAGGATCCTGTTTCACTGTTGTCCCCCCACCTCAGTGGTGACCAAAAACAATTATGTGGTGTTAGTTTTAGTTCTTAAGTTTTAGCTCAGTTCTCTGCTTTTCCTTTTAAGGGTTCTCCCCCAACCCCAAATGCTCGTGAGTCATCATAGCACAAATTCCTTTTCAAATCCTAGTGGATCTTCTGAAAGGAACTTTCTCCCTGCATTATAAAAGTAATACACATTCATTAGAGGAAATATGAAAAACACAGAAAGTTCTAAAGAAAATGATTACCCATCGAACCATCACTCAGGGATAAGCACAATTAACATTTTGGTGTATTTCCATCTTTAACTGTGCATATATTTTTTATTGTCTCAATTATACTACATATGCAGTTTTGTGGCCTGTTTTTTTATACTTGGTATTACAATATAACCATTTTCTCATGTCATTAAAAGTCCTTTATAAACAGCAACTTAATAGCTACATAATATTGCATCCTGTGGTTATTCCACTGCAATTTATTTAACTATCTGCCTATCATTGGATACTTCATTTGTTTCCAGATTTTTGCTAAAAAAAGTAGTTCTCTAAAGACTGGTATGAAACAGAAAACTCAGTTTTCTAACTTATTTTGTATGTCACATTTAGAGCTATAGAATTGATAGATCAAGGGGTATATAATAATTCTTCTAAAATTCTAGAAACATGTTGCAAATGACCCTCCCAAAAGATAGTATTACTTTCTACTCCCGGTGGCAATAAAGGAAGGTTATTATAATGCATTACATCCTTGCCAGTGTTCCATGTTTCGTATTATCATTTTGTAATCTTTGCTCATTTTATTTGGCAGATTAAAAAGTAGTGATTGGATTTTGTAGTTTGCATTCTACTGAGCCAAGTCTCAAAATCCCCAGATGGACAAAGCCAGAAAGGGCTTGAAAAGACCCTTTCACTGTTACTGGGTCTCCAAGCCTGGTAAAAGGACTTATCCCTTTATGGGAAGAAATGGATATTTCTATTGCTATTCTAAAAGAATTCACACCATGTCCCCACATGTGCATTGGTCTTAACAAAGGAAGCCTAAGGCTTTCCTTTGAAATTGGAAAGTTAATTATAATAGCAAAGAAAGAAATGAGGTTATTCTGAAATTATTTATTCTTCGCGATTACCTGCTGAAGTCCAGTGATGATTATTTCCTCTTTTGAGTGTGCTCTCAAATGATCCCTTCAATACTGAGATGCTGAGGAGCAGCCTCTTTGTATTCAGGCTCTTTGCTCTTTTTTTTTCCCCCTTCCCTCACCTTTCTAAAAAGACTGTGCTCATGCTCTAGCCCTCGCCCTTACTCTGTCAGTGGCCAATAGGAATCCTGTTGCTGGGTTTTCTACCTGGCTAGCAGACAGCAGGTGCAGGTGCGGGGCATCTGGGGGAAGTCGTTGACTTATGATATCCAGTGGGTACTGATCTTAGAGCTCAACCAGCTAGAGGGACCCGGATAAGTCTGGAAATAGGTCACCTTCGCCCCTTAAAACCTCTGCTCCTGAGCCTGTTGTTTAATGATACGGGTAAACATTTTTGCCCCATTCGAGAACAGTAAGCCCAGTTTTAGAGAGTGCTTAGCAGAGCTCTTGGGCCAGTCCTGTTTTATCAACTCTAGGGCCAGATCATTTGGCTTGCCAAGAGAAAATCAATAATATGGCACCTGTTTTCCCCCAAAGGCACATAGTGATGTATTTCTGGGTCTGATGGAGTCCTGCAGTATAATCTCCTAATGATTAAAAATTACTGTGGTGGGTGATGATGGGGAGCCAGCTCCATGAGCCTTCTTCACCAGCTTTATCTGCTTTTGACCAAAGCAGCAAGTCCTTTTCCCATACAGACTCACAGTACTATGGTTTGGGTGTTGGCAGAATAGCCATAGAATTTGGGCTAATCACACAGAAAACTAGTCTGAGTTATTCAGTGTTCCTTGGTAAACCTGGCCTCATCTGTCTTATGTGAGAAACCTGCAAAGTGACTCTGAAATTCCTCACTTTCCCTCCAGCTTGATAGACTTGAGTTTTCCCTGTGCCAAGCATTTATTTGCCAGTTCATCTTAGGAAATGTGAAGTCTAGGCATGACCTTGGTTCAGTTACCGTGTCCTTCACAGTATTAGGAGTTCCCTTGCTTTTTAAATGGGTGTGTTTAAGGAGAGGATGACGGGGATGGTGGGGGAGTAGCAGGGCGTGATGGGGTAGACATGGCCAAGGTAAAGAAAAAGGCATTCGTGGTTCCAGTGTCTGAGATGAGAACTCTCTTAAGCACAGAACACCAGACACCTTTGATGTACCCCAGCTCGCTTACCTATGGAGTTTGTCTTCATCTCTGAATCCTGATAGGTCGTAAGCTCGTTGAGCATGGCCTGTACGTTATTTCATCTCTGTGTATTCTCATCCCATGCCTCCTAGTTGCCTGTATGTGTCCTACCCATGTAGCTGAGCTCAACGAGTCAGCTTCTTTGCCCACCTCATTTTCTACTCACCCATCAGTGCAATCTAAGTCTTAGTTCCCAGATAGATTTGATCACATATACTCAAATAGCCTCTTAGATATTTTGCTTGAAGTTCAAAAATTATATTTGATGCATATTTTTATTTTTGTTAGAAGAAAGGGAAGACAAAGTGAGGAAGACTCAAACTCTTCTCCAAGCCTCAAGAACAACCCAGTAGGCTATTTTAGAATTGCAAGTAGTAGTAATGTTTTATTTTAAATTAGTAGTCTTAATTTATAAGAACACACGTTGGCAATCCCCTGTCAGATACTGAAGTGAAATCAAAATAAAGTCGTCATGTATCCCAAGCAAAAACAAGACCATCATCACAAGCATCCTTATTTCTGGCCTTGAAAACTCCTCAGGAGTGGAAATCTGTTTTTCATTTGGAACCCGTCAAAAGTCTGAACAACATTCTGGATACAGGAGGTCCCCAGAACAAGCTCGAATCCTCAGTGGTCAACTTTGAGACCAGCTCCAAGTCTTTCAAATACACAGCTGCTTGGCAGCCAGATTCAGGCTCTAGTTAGCAAAAAAGCGTCTTAAGATCATTTAAAAATGTTTTATTAGGGCGCCTGGGTGGCTCAGTGGGTTAGACCCTCTGCCTTTGGCTCAGATCATGATCCCAGGGTCCTGGAATCGAGCTCCGCATCGGGCTCCCTGTTTGGCAGGGAGCCTGCTTCCCCCTCTCTCTCTGCCTGCCTCTCTGCCTACTTGTGATCTCTGTCAAATAAATAAAACCTTAAAAAAAATGTTTTATTAATGGCCACATCAACAGGCTGAAGGAGGTCAGTATGCTGAGGCGTGGATAAAAATGAGTATTGTGGTTTTTTTCCTCCCAGTTGGCTCAGTGGGAGATCCTTTTTGTGTTCTAAAAAGTTATATAATTAGCATGGCGCCCACTGCTCGTTGGGTAAGCCAAACTGGTTTTTAATGTTCAGAATACAAAACATGGAACTGTCATCTTCATAACACTCCATGCTGTCTCTGAGAGCCGAGAGCATTTCTGAATGACAGATCTGTAATAACAGTGATGATGAGAGTCACAATTAAATAGCACTCCGAGCTCAGAGCACTGTTCCTTCAGGCCTTCCTAAATCCAGAGAGCCCTTGGATGGCGGCAAGTACATAATTTGTATGACATGTGTGCCGTCTTCTGGTGCAAAGGAAGAAAATTGCCAGAAAGGCTAGCCGAACCACTGACGACCTGGGTGTTTTTCTTGTGTCTCTCTTTTTAGGGAATCCCCCTGATCTGGTAGACAGGATTACATACTTTAGGCATGTTTCAGTCTTCTGTTGTACCTTTCCACCTTCGCCCAAACTAGGATCTTTGATTTGACCAGACAGAGCAGAGAATTTAAATTATTCATAAGGGAAAGAGGCACGGGAAGGATTCTCAGGAGACTTCTCAGATCCTCATGGGTTTGTTTCACTCTCGGGGGATTATCAAGGACTCTAAAGCAGCCCCATTACTAGTCTGTTTGTTTCTTTCAAGCTCTGGGTTGGAGACTGCTGTTCTCCAGCTCCCAGCGATCAGCTCCCATTTATTCAAGTGTTACTGGGATTCTTAAGGAGAGAGAGACTTGTACCCTACTGAAATCTTATCATATCTGTTGAGGTTTACAGTTGGAAGCTATTACGGGATTCAGTGGAGGATCGGATGCCTACACTTCTGCTCAGGTTAGGTGACCGGATGAGAAAGAACCCATCTCTGGGCAGGGGCCAGTAGCCGACATGGAGAACTCAGTGGTTATTATTACTGTTGTTGTTATTTAAAAATGACCGAATGCTTGCAGTGTGCCTGGCACCATCCCCGCCTGCCTTCTCTCTGAGCTATCTGTCAAGTAGTTACTGCTACTACCTTATTTGACAGCTGGAGATACTAAGACTTGGAGAGTTAATTGCCAGAAGGTCTCCTGGCTAGTCCTTGTTACCAGTCAATGTTCCAAACGGTATTTAAACTCAGGAATGCTGTTTTCAGAAACCCAGCTGTGACAGGCCACGCGAACCTAGCAGAAAAGCATTCCGTACTCTCGGACTCCCCAAAAGACCAAATCGAAGATATCAGTGGAGGGTGGAAGAGGAGAGGAGGTAGAGAAGTCTGGTGTAAGTCTGGTATGAAGAGACGGGCTCTCTCGCCTTCTGTACTTAAATAAAAAGAAATATGCCGTGGACATTAGAGCAGCCTGGAGCTCGGGGCACAGGTGGTGAAGCAGCAGCATTTCCCAATCCTAGATGCAAAGCTTGTGAGAGCCTTGGTGTCGGGCAGACTTGCCCACCGCTTCTGTTCCATGTGGCTCTCGGCCAGGTCGATCACCCCTCCGGACGCTGACTGCTAACTCACTGCTCCTCTCGTGAGGATAGCTTTTTGGCCAGAAATCTCTTCAGTATAACAGGTCTCCTTTATTTCTCCCAGATCGGTTCCTAATGTGACATCTCCTGCACAGATCATGGCTTGGCCTGCATTGCAACTAAAATACCTTCAGCCCAGAAGCCATTTTTTCTTTTTTCATTCTTTGGGTATTTACGTAGGATTGGTTACCTCCATATACAGTTTTGTCTGCTGTGATCACACATGACTTAACGACATGCAGCAGGTAACGAGGAATAGGGTCCTGCTTGATGCAGTTAGATGTCTGGAATATTTCTCGAGAGCTTGCTTATGTGCCAGACCCTGTACCAGGTGCTCTGGGGAGAGACACTGCGTAGCATCATAGCTTCTCTTGCCCGTGTTTTGAATTCTGTATAGTTACCTAAAATGCTCATAGTTGTTCACCTTTACCATCCCTTATCTTTGTTACGGATATTTACTGACTTGCTTATTTTTTAAAAATCAACCGATTCTCTTAAACTTGGCAAATAATCGGTATTTATTTTATTTTGCATCAGACCAAGGGAGACAGGGTCTATTGTTATGTTAATCATTTTGGAAGGGAGGGGGCGACTTTTCCTTCTGAACCTTCCCTGCCTGGTGGCACTATTTTTTTTGTACTTCCTTATGAAAAACCCATTTATCAATTTATAGTAAAGAAGCAAATAGCAAGTAGTTTGCAGGACATGCTATATGAATATTTGTGTAGAGAGAGAATTCTTGTTTAATAAAGGAGGTCTTGTTGACCTCCTTTATTAAATTTTCACTGAGGTCAAGAGATCTTAAAAAGCTAAGTTGGTCTTAAAAGCTTGTCAGAGATCAACAGACTGGGTATAAAGGTCAGTCACTGAAAAAACCATGATGAGGGAAATTATTGGGTGTATCTTTTTTTATTAGTCAATCTTAGAAAAATGTGTGCTCCCCACAGTCTTGGTAAGTCCCGTGCTTTATGGTGCAGTTACACACACGGGCTTGCTTATCGAACATTCTCCACGTGTTTTTCAACATCAACAAAGTGGTGGGTATGGCTCTAAAATACGGATTCCATGACTCACACAGGAAAATCAGTTTCATTATTTGACAGTCATACAGCATGTGTGTGAGCACAGGCAAAAAAAAAAAAACTGTTTTGAGCATTTGGAATAAGATTCCGTCTTCCACTGGTCTGCTTTTGAGTCTTGTCCTCAGTTACACCGTTCATGGTGGAGGTAGCCTTGCACCATTGCAGAGCGAGCTTCGTGGCTAAGTCAAGGGTCTTTCCTGTTTTGGTGAGCTATAGGTACTTGGGATTTTTTCATTTAGGATGGTTTGATTTCTATGCCAGGTGGTGAATGCCATTTTATCTACTTTATGGGGCCTGTCGAAGGGATGGTTTCTTCGAACCATGTGATAATGAGCGCCATAAATTAGTGCTCTGGACCCAGAGAAGGAGTGCAGTGGTTGCTGAAGGTAGAAATGTTGACTTTTAAAAATCTGCCAGGATCAGAAAGGAAGGAAGAAGGCATCATGTGGCAGGTGCTTTTTAAGGCCTACCTTACAGTAAGAGGAAGACTGGTGCATTCGGACCAGCTGTGGGTCTTTGGGAAACAGATGAGCTTGAACTTCAGGTATCCCCCCTCCCTTGTGGCCATCTTCAGATTGAAAAGGCAGTTTTGTAGAAATACTCAGAAAGATTTTTGGGTCATTAGCCCTCACTTTAAATCCTATCTTGCAAATAATGAACACTTTCACAACCCCTTGCTTTTTGGGAATCTGTTGGTCCAAAGGAAGCTTCTTATACTTCCTCTCAGGGGCCTGCCCTGCTTTTCATGATCTTTCTTTCTTTCTTTCTTTCAAGGTTCACTTAGTTATTTTAGAGAGAGAGTGTAAGCACACACGAGTTGGGGGAGGCACAGAGAGACTTTTAAGCAGACAGTCCCCCCCCACCCCCCCAGTGAGTGTGGATCTGCACACAGGGCTCGATCTCATGACCTGAACCGAAACCAAGGTTGCTTAACCATCCAAGCTACCTAGACGCCCCCTCTTTGTGCCTTTTCAACCCTGTTAGTGTTGGTACATGGATAATCATACAACTCTAAGCCTCAAAAGAAAGCGGATGCTTTGGTAGTGGGGGGGAGTGGCTCGAGGTTTTGAATTTTTTTATTTTTATTTTTTCATTAATCTGAATAAAAGCCCTGTCCCTAATCCAGCATCCTGACAAATGCTGTGTGACGTGCTCTAATAGATGTATATCTCTTTCTGATGCCCACCAACAACCTATGGAATGCCTAGTAACAAGGTTTATTTTCTGTGCAGCTGTGTATCTTATAAATAGCCATTTGCTGAAGTAATTTCAGGAAAGTCCAATTTGAGGATTTATGATGTCTTTGCCAAAGACAAAGGGTCACCCACACTAAGACTGTAAATACATTTACTTATAGGCCATTTCTCTGAAATGGAGCAAAAGAGAAAATACTTGCTCAATCTCATTTATCATTAAATGTAATCATCTTAAGGCGCTATGTGTGGCAAAGCCAGGGAGGATTCTGCTTTCATTTCTAACCTGGAGGACACTGGTGTTAACACTTATTATTCATTAGTCCTTCACAGTTTGCTTCTTTATTGGTTGGGTATTTTAAACCAAGTTAAAAGTGATCATTTTCCCTTTAAACTTGCTCATTTTTAATGTAGCTTTCCCTGGATATGACTATACATATAAATTGATAGGAAAGGTAAAGCATAGTTCCCGCTACTTTTGTAATCACCTCGTGAAAGTTTAAAGAATTTTATTATCTGCTCACTTTATAGTATTGCAGCTACACTGACCGTGGCTAACTCTCTTGGTGAGTAACGGCATTCTTTAAAACTTTTTTGAAGCCAACAGTGCTCCTTTCTCCCTTCTGAAGCAACATGGTTGGGGGTGTTAAACTGAGCCCGTGTTCAATTTCTTGGCCAGACTTGGAGCTCTGTCTGGAAATAGAGACACCCTGCAGCCCACCAGCTTAGCGATGAGCTACCTCTCCAGGGAGGACATAACCTACGTCCGTCTCCCCTATGTTCACGGCAGAGTGTTACCACTGCCCTTGAGTTTTAGCTGAAGTGAAAGATCTATGTTTAATCAGCACATCTATAAGAACTATCAGATGCCTTCCGGTGCCGGTCAAAGTCCAGTCATGGAATCACCCATCGTAGTGCTTGACAATGACACTTTTAGGCCATCAGGCAGCAGTCTGGATAGGCTCTTCATTTCTCCAGGTTCTTCAGGCTCCCTCTGTTGAGGTAAATCATCAGGAAACAATGTACCTCGGCGATGTTATTTCAGCTCCCAGCAGAAATGCCATCACTTAGGTAAGATTTAATATGGTGCCTTCAGCACATGGGAGAAAAAAAATATTTTCATCTTTTGCACTGCATAGTTGGAAGACATTTATATGAAAAAAAGTTTCTGTCCTTCACAGTGTAGAGTTGAAGACATTACTCAGTGCACCTTGTAAAGGGGCTTCCATAAGGGATTTCTTTTTGATATTAATGCCAAGGGAAAAACATCTGCTTTGCATGTTTCTTCTTTGATGAAGAACTGTATCATACAATACTTTTCCTTTTTTGCCTGAGCTGCAAGCAAACAAAACTAAATTCAGTGCTCAGTGGGAGTTACTGATGTCTCAGGTATGTGTAGTATCTCTTTCTCTGTTCCTTTCATTTTCTGTTATTTTTGACAATGAAATATTTGGTTGTGTATTTGGTTTAACTTTGAGCTACTTACCTTCGTTTTTTGCAAAATTAAGACAATTGGGAAGGAAGATGGTTGTTTCCCATAATAGAGATTATAACAGTTTGTTCCTTAAACTTCAATCAACTTGAAACTTGACTTCACCCAGGAATGCTGCAGACATGCGCAGCACCCCCCACTTCTCCATATACTGTCTACTGATCTGCATAAACACACGTGGCATCATGTGAGATCAAGAGCCCAACTGGACATTTACTGAATCGACATTTTAGAGGTGCCCTTTGCATTTTTATTATAACTTACTTGGCATGTTGACTTGGGAGCCTGATGCATTGAAGAGAAGTTTTCTGTCACAGAAACATTGGGTCCGGGTTTTCTGCAGTAAACCCTAACACACGCCAGACTTTCCAACACAAGTGATGTTAATGAAGACTGCTTCTATACTTCTATCAGTGGATTTCGATCAAGAGATACACACAGAACGCCTAACTAGTGAGTTTGTCCTGCTGTGGAAAAATGGGAACTTTGACTAGACTGCAGTGTTTCTACTGCCAGCTGTATACCTGACTCCAGTGTTGGCTTTTTTTTTTTTTTTTTATGATTTTATTTATTTGAGAGAGAGAAAAAGAGAGTTTGCACAAGTGGGGATGGGGCAGATGGAGAAGCTGGCTTTATGCTGAGCAGGGAACCCAATGTAGGGCTTGATCCCGGAGCATGAGATCATGACCTGAACCAAAGGCAGACGCTTAACCGACTGAGCCACCCAGGTGCCCCCTGACTCTCGTTTTTATGTGGTCACTCCATTTCCCTCTTGGCCTATCAGTAAAAATCAATTCAGCAAATATATTCACTGGACATTCTAAATGCTGAAAAGGACTGCCACCCATGAAAATACAGTTCTGTAAACTTAACAGGAAGCAGAGCCCTTACACAGTAATCTGTTCACTCATGATTTATCACAGTTGGGACATAACAATCGATTTTGTACTGTGTAGGCAAAACATTATTAAAATTTTATGTATTAAGCTCTGACGTAAATATGGCAAAATGTTACCATTTTAAAAGTTCTGGATGGTAGGTTACATGTATATTTGCTTTATTACTCTTTGAACTTTCCTGTATATTGAAGTGTTTTTAATGATTTTCCAAAGTCTATAGTAGAAGAAAAAAAAAAAAGTTAGGCAGGTCGGGTGAGAGGAAACAGCCACTGCTTCTACCTGGCCAGCATGTAGATTTTCGAGAGGTTTCTGTTAAAGAAACTGAGTTAGGATTATTTCCAGATGAAAATTATTTTTGTAGACTGTGAAGGCTGTTATTTATGATAATATTTTTGCATATGATTTATTCATGGGTATAAGCATTGTACAGAGCATGAGAAATTTCTTTGCCAGTCTTTGCACACACACCACTAATTTAGGTGTCAGCTGCATGAAAGCCTTTGCAGCCAGACTGCTTGTTCCATATGGACCATAAATCTGAAAGCCCCTTCAGGCTGCTCGGTAACCAGGGGGATGCATCAGAGTCCTTAGCCTGAGGTTCTAGCTGCGGAAAAACCTGTCGACAACCAGTGTGAAGGTCAAATTCCTTAAGATAGACCAAGATACCTTATTTCAAGAAACTGCGTGTGTGCGCATGTGTGCATATGTGTGCACATGTGTGTGTGTGTGTGTGTGTGTTAGTCACTGTTCATGTTTTCTTGTTAAAGGGACCTGTATGACTTCCCGATCTCTTTGTTTGATGTTGCTCAGAAGCTGTGTGATGTAGCATGGCTTGGTATAGACAAGAATTTGGGATGCTATCAGCTTATACTTTGCCAGGCAAGTTTTTGGGTGTCTGAAGGTACCATCCTGAAAGGAATTTTTCACTTTCACATTTTAGCAGACCTCCTGATCCAAAAGGCTCTCTTAAGGCATGTTAAATGCAAGGCCAAGGTGTGGGGGCGATGGGGAGGGTATGTGACTCACTCTCCTGGAGCATGGTCAGGGCATACGGAGATCCGTACTTTGAAGAGAGTTTCCCTTTCAAGCATCTCTGAGGCACGGTGCTGACGCGTACCACAGTGTCTCTCAAGCTCTATTTCTGCCATCATCGCCTCAGTCCTGTATAGAACCCATCCCTATCTGTAACACCTCTCACCGATTGCAGTACTTCTTAACTGCTAGGGGTGGGGACATCGCTGAGGGAAGGAATTTTTCTTTAGAGAACATGCCTCAGCTCACCCTGCAGTTGGAGAACCACCTGTTGAGGATAAAAGGCAGTCCTCTAGAAGCCTCAGTCCCAGGTTTGGGTGTCATTTCTGCCACAAATGGCTCCTTGGACAGACCTGACACCTAGTAGATGATCAATAGGCATTTATGGAGTGTTGAGTGAATTAGCCAGCTGTGTAATCTTAAGCAAGCCACTTAATCTCTTTGGCTTCAGTTTCTTCACCTCAGGAATGAGGGAAATGGATTAGGTGACCTCCAGGGCCCCTGTCAGTTATAAAATTATATGATTCTGTGATTGGACCTTTACCTCAGAGAAGATGAATTTGACAGGAGTATGAAGAATGGAGAGAGTAAGAACCAAGAAAGGGGAAATGCTCCTTTCTCTGAATTAGACTAGTATTTCTTTTTCTACTACTACTTCTTAAGCGCTTCTTTATGTCGGGCTTTCCCCAGTAATTTACCTCCTGTCAGCTCTCCTCTGGGAACATCGTCAACTCTTTAAGGCCTGGAACCATGACTTTCCCCTCTTCTGCTCTGTGCCTCAGAGTATCGGGCATCAGAATGCCGATGGCTCTGCGAGGGGCCCACAGGATGTCTACCCACAGCTCCCTTCACCCAGGAGGGCAGCATTGTTTCCTCTCTTCCTGCAGAAGGACCGGAAGTAGAGGTTGGAGAGGTGAAGTGCTAACTGGAGGTCATTGCTGGCGTGTGACTGAGCTGCAGAGCTCAGGTGAACCTTCCCAAGTCCTGAAGGCGATGTGGTTGACCGACTTAAAGATTCCGCTCTAGGAAGGCCCAGAAATGCGCGGAAACACTGCACCTGGGCAGCCACGGGCCTGGACACAGGAAGCTTCTTTTTCCTCTTCCTGATTCTTTTGTTTCCTGGACTTACTTGTAGGTGTCCTTCAACTTATCGTTGCTTTGGCATCGTTTTCCACATCTCATTAAGTAAGCGATTTTCTTCCTGGGCTACGACACATTCATCTGCCAAGGATTACACCCCGAGTAATAGCTCCCTCAACCTTTTATGGCCTTTTCCTTCTGCTGTTCATCTGTGGCTCTAGTGAGGGCATTCCCCGTGTGTCTGCATGTGGTGTGTGTGAGTGTGGATGAAATACCCTTTGTTCATCAAATCGTTTATTCTCCTCTTGCGGCAGATAATGGTGACCTGCCTTTGGTCAGTGGTCACGGAGTTTTAGAAAAATGGATGATTTGAGACATCTTAAGGAGCTATAACCCACAGGTCCTGGTAGTTGGCTGTCACCACCATTTGCTGCCAGAGGGAGCAGAGAGAGAGAGAGAGAAGCGAGTTTGAGAGGAAGAAGGATGCATTCCATTTTGTACATGCTGGGTTTTTTGGTGTCTAGACATTGCATGGAGAAGTGCTGTGTAGACTGTTGATAATGGGTTTAAAGCTCTGGGGAAGTACCTAGGTTTAAGTTATGCATTGGAATTACTCATCCAGAAAGAGAAGAAGGGAATATGGTGGGGGAAGAACTTTCTCACTAAAGAGACAGACAGACAGCAGTGTTTGGGCAACAGAGAAAGGACAGTCAGGGAACTGGGGTGATGGTGTCTCAGACGCCAAGCAGAGGCACTTGACAGAAGCCAGACTTGTAAAATTTTCATTGATTGATTCATTCATTCATTCGTTCATGTGACAGATACCGTTGGTGCATTCCCAAGGCACTGTGCTGGGTGCTGAGGGGAAGAGTGTGAACAAGGCAAGCCGAAGGTCTTTGCTCTTTGGGGACTTAGTGTCTAGTAGATGAGGGGGACATTAAGGTAATGACATTACATTTATACAGAATGTGAAGTAATGAGTACAGGACTAGGGGCGAGGAGCACACACTAGAAATGGGCCTCCTCCCATCTGACTGCCTTTGCCCTTCTTTCCTGGTCTCCCCCAAAGAGCTCAGTTAGAGTCAGTCAAATGGAGGGAGAGTGAGAGTGGAGACTTCCTAGCAGTGAGGGAGGCTGGCCTCCCTACAAGCCTCAGGCCTCCGGAGCACTTCTCTGTTCCCTCCCTACCTGTTTCCCTCTGCATCAGGCCTGTCCCACCAGCGTACCCATGTTGCTTTTCTCCCATCTTAAAAAGCCCTCTCTTCACCTGCCTCCCATTACAGCTCTTTTTCTACCCCGTCACAGTTAAACCCCTCAGAGAACTGCCCCTGACTGTAATCCCTTTCCTCCCTCCGTCTCCTGAACCCACTGTAGTCAGGCCTTTGACCTGCCCCCTCCACTCACCCTGCTTCTTTGCAAAGCTGCCCCTGGGGAAGGAGGGCAGGGTGGAGGGGACAGTGTGGGGCAGCTGAAGGTGGGGAGATGGGTCGAAGCAGGTCTTACAGGGGCTTGGGGGGTCGTGCTAAGGATTTTAAATTTTGTGTTAAGACTATGAGGGACGGGGCCAGGGTGGCTCAGTCGGTTAAGCATCCGACTGTTGATCTCAGCTCAGGTCTTGATCTCAGGGTCATGAGTTCAAGCCCTGTGTGGAGCTCCATGCTGGGTGAGGAGCCTACGAAAGAAAAGGAAGGAAGGAAGGAAAAGGAAGGAAGGAGGGAGGGAAGGAAGGAAAAGAAAGAAAGAAAAGAAAGAAGAAAAGAAAAGAAAAAAGAATACAGGGAAGAAAATGGAGTCTTTTAGCAAGGGAGTGGCTTGGTCAGATTTCCAGATGACAAGCTGCCTGGCTCCTTTGCTGATCATGAATTTGAATGTGGAGAGACCAGTTAGGAGCATCTACAGACTCAGGGTGGGGCCCACGGTGGCTCAGGTAAGGGTTGTGCACTGGAGAAGACAGTGGGTAACGTGCATTCAGTTCTAGATTTAGTTCAGATATGCTAATCAGACATATGATTTTGGATATGTCCTTTATTCTTTCTGAGCCTCTGTTTCCTTGTGTATCAAATAACAGGATAAGAGCCACCCCCACGTCGAGGATTGTTGCGAGCATGGCATGAGATAACATAGTGAAGCCCTGAGCACATACTGGCAGACAGTAAATGCCATTAATTATTATTTTCCCCATCTCACAGTGAAGGAAACAGAGGACAGATGCCAAACAAGTAGCAAGTGGATTTGAACACAGACCTCTGTCCCCACGGCTCCGTTGCCTCCTCCATCTGTGCCAGGCTCTGCTGGTATGGAGAGAGATCCCTAGCAAGCTGAGTGGGAGCCATAGTCCCTTTCTCCCCTAAGCCTGTTGGGATGAGACTTCAGTTCAGTGCTAAGAGCAGGAAAGAAGCAAGCTAAGCTAAAAATGTCCTGATTCTTAGCCCAGCCTGTTTGAAAGTCTCCATCCTGCTCCCAAGAAGGGGAAACATTCCAGGAGGATAGGAGTAGGGGTCCCTCTGGATTTCCTGGGATACCAGCAGCTTCATCCTGACCTGAAATCTTAGGTTCAAATAATGGAAAAAGGGGGCTGTCTGCTGCTTAAGAGGGAGGGGCCATGTCTGGACCCCTAGAAAACACCACACCTGCCACACCTGCTGCATCCTCCAGCCTCAGACTTGAGGAAATGGTTGGCGTCCAGCCTCACCGCAGAGCATCCCTGGGGTGGAGGGTACGCAGTGCCAGTGGCACTTAGAGGTGCCCATGCCCTTTGAGAACCGGTGGTCTCTGGGTTTCTAAGCATTTTGATCACATCTGATTCTTAGGAGGCGTGTGTGCCCCGCTACGTTGTTTTGGCATGAGCTAAAAGACATGAGTTATGAAACTAAGGAATGCACATAGTCCTGAGCTGGCATTCGGGCTTCGGAGCCTCCAGGAGCCTCCAGGAGCCTCCATCAGACTGTCCTGACGTGGTACATTAAGAAGTGCAGAAAAATGCTACATCCTAGAAAATGCAGACTCCACCCGCACGGGCCCGCCGCTCCTCCATTACCAGGCACGCTCCCGTGCTCGCTCCCGTCACTGTCGTCCCCCCCCTGCTCTGAGCCAGCTGCCTCGTTCGAGGGCTCACTGTGTCCCTTGCAGATGAATGAGCACGAAGAAAGACTTTAAATGTGACAGTCTGTATGTCTGGATTTGTCACTTTGAATGGACGTAGCAAATATATACATGTTTATATTTATAATACACAGTATATGTATTTTACATATAACCTATATATTTATATATATCTGGCGTGCGGGAGCGTGTGTGTATTTTTTTTTTTTTAAACGTGATTGAGCCCAAATTCCTGCCTGGCTTAACCAGCTGGAGCTGAGCAGCAGTTACCCTCTTTAAATGGGAAAGAAGCTTTCCCGCTGGCAAAACACATCTTATTATTTTTTTTTTTTTACTGTATTTCCTGCTTTATTCATTGAAAGTTTCTGCAATGGTGCTTACAAATGGCTTGTGAGAATATAAATTGGTACAGCTTAAATGAAGGGGAATTTGACGGTATCTATAAAGTTGCAAATGCATTTATCCTTTGACCAAGCAACTTGCTTCTAGAAATGTATTTTCATACTCATGTATTTGCAAAATGACATAAGAACAAAGTTATTCATTGAGCATTGTTATAATAGTGAAAGACCAGAAGCAATCTGTTCATAGAATGAGAACTGGTTCAAAAAAGGATATCACAGACAACGGAATTCTACGTAGCTATAAAAAATGAATGAGAAAGCTCTCTCTGAATCAATAGGGAGAAACTCCTTTTATATTATTAAAAGAAAAGGCAAGGTGCAGAATAATGGATATAGTTTGCTAGGTTTGTATTAAACAGGCTAGAAGGACCTATGTTTGTTTATTTGCTGATATATGCATGAAGCATCTTGGGAAGGATATACGTGAAACCTATATCATTGAGGGGGACCAGGTAGTTGAGTGACAAGAGTAAGAGGCTAGTTTTTACAGAATACCCTGTTGTATCTTTTGGGTTTTAAACCACATGATGATATCACCTATTTTAAAAAATAAATATTCTGCCTGAGTCCTGTAGACATTTGCCTTTGTGATGTAATGTATACCTACAATGAGAAATAAGGATTTGTGCTTATCAAATTTAGGAATACGTTTTTTGTTGGAGTGGTTTTGTTGTTGTTGTTATTTTGAGGATTAGAGGGGTTTTTTTGTTTGTGTGTTTTTTTTAAGTACTTTATTTTAGAGAGATACAGAGTGTAAGCGGGGGTGGAGGGAGGGAGAGAGAGAGAGAGAGAGAGAGAGAGAATACCAAGCAGACTCCGCAGTGGGCACAGAGCCCGACTCAGGGCTTGATCCCAGAACCCTGAGATCACGACCTGAGCCAGAACCAAGAGTCAGACACTCAACCAACTGAGCCCCCCAAGGTACCCCAGGTTAACAAAGTTTTTAATAATAGTTATCGAGGGTAGCCTGGGTCTTAAAGCTGTTACTCTCAAGTTTTAAACATTTCCTCTATAAAATTGAACAGACTTAGTTTCTGGCCTTAAATCATACCTATTTTCAGCTTCTTTGAAATCAAGAATATCCTGTGCCATATCAATTAAAGTAAATGTACTTTCAATTAAAGGTGTTAAGTATGAGTCTGAAAAGATTAATTCTTTATAAAAGGATGACCTTCAGTAGTTAGATCCAATTAGGCATTTTTCCAACTATATTTCAACCTGATGAGACAAGTCTACTACTCACAATCAATCACTGTGATCTTTTCAAAGGCAAGTATTTTAGGTTCAGTGTCATAAAAGAATGACTCTACTAGGCAACCTCCAGAAATGAGCCATAGCTGACGTTGAGATTATGAGTATTGGATATTACTTGTGTGGTATTAATATTAAAAGAATCAGGATCTGTGTGACGATATTCCAGGTACAGTTCTTATACCTCTCTTCTGATGGCCTTAGTAGGACAAACTAATTTAGACAAGACTGACCAAAAAAGAGAAAGAGGGAAGGAACAGTGACCTAAATTAGCATCAAATTAAATTCTTTTTCATTTTTTCCTCCTCCTGTCATTTCATTATTAAATACACTATAAATACTTGCTTTCCCAGTGATCTTTTTTTTTTTTTCTTACTGGACTGTTTTAGTTCTAACTCAACATTTTTTGATATATAACACGTAAAACCGAGACTATTAAACAAAAGAATGCTTGCTGATCTTTTTATGGTAATGTGAAAAATCTTGAGGAATATTGTTTTCCTCAAAAGTGAAAGGAATTGCGTTTTTCTATATTTGCATTAGGTATTTCCAGTGTAGAATCTTTGGTTCTCAGTTTGCCATTTGATTTGTAAACTTGGAAAGGCCATTGAATGCACTCATCTAAAAAAATGGAAAACAAATAGTACCTACTTTGCATATCTCAAAGATTGATTGCTGGAATCAAATGAGATTTGATTCATGAGATTTGATATCAGTGTTTCTCAAGGTGTGGTCCTATGATCCTGAGTGGAGGAAGGTGGTCCTTGAGTCGCTTTCAGGGAGCCCAGGAGGTCAAACTAATTTTATAATAACATTAAGAAATTGTGTGCCTTTTACACTTTCATTATTTCAACATTTAGAGTGGAATTTTCCAGCGACTGGCAAAATGGTATGTGATATTGCAACAGATTGAATATAGAAGCAAAAATAAGAATCCATCTATCTTAAGCCAGATATTATAGAGGTTTACAAAAAAAAAAAAGTTTGAGAACTGCTGTTGTATATGAAAGCACTATGTAAATATGTGGTGACATTGGTAGATAAACAGGTAGATTTGCCTGTTTGCCACAGGCAAACAGCCCTTCTATTGTAGGCACTTGATTGTTCATGGCCTGCCCCATCTCCAGGGCGGGGTCACTTAGTCTGGGGTCCAAGGTGATTTCTGAACCATCTTCAGTTGACTGCAATTTCATATGTTGGTCCTTTGTCTACTTTTTTAGTGTGAGAGTCCATAATTTTCAGTCCTTGGTCCTGAAAAGAGACAGTCAAGGTGGGGACATCTGGGAAAAGATGCACAGTGGTTTAAGGCTCTTAAATGACTGTGGCCTAAACTTGGGCATCTCTTGGATTCTTGACCCTTACTTCTCTGTTGTGGAAAAGTGCAGACGTAGACCAGCTTCTCTAGGCATGGGAGAAGGGCTTTCTCTAAGTCAGAACCTTGCTTTTGTCATTTTTCTGAGCCTCCTGCATTTAGTGTGGTAAGATGTCATAAGACCTAAAGAACCAAGCTCAGGCTGGGGACCAGGAAGGGCCCAGAGACTGATGGCATCATGATGTGGGCACTGTACCTAGAGACCAGGAGATACTACCCAAAGTTCTAGAGTCCCAAACTGAGGAACTAGACAGGATTTGATCAGACTCTCCTGGCACCAGAAGGAGGCTGTTTGGGACGAGTATTCAGGCCATCTCTGCCTCTGTCTTGGACCCTTGGCAGCTGAGCAAATAGTTGAGTGTTTGTAGAAATTATTATTTCCTGTTTTTTACTGCAATTTCTTATGGTATTTTTATTACCTTTAATTGTTGAGAGTTACTCATAATATTTTACTGTTCTTATGAGAATTTAAAACCATTCTAATTATAGCTCACTGACCTATATCATTTCTTGAAATTATTGTGCATGGAAAACTCATATCTTAGGTATTTACTTGTGCCATGTTTCCCTAGTGTCAGTTTTTAGAGTGAATATACATATGTATATGTATAGTAGAGTTTTATGTAAGCATTTTATATTACTTTTTTTTTAAGATTTTATTTACTTATTTGACAGAGAGAGACACAGTGAGAGAGGGAACACAAGCAGTGGGAGTGGAAGAGGGAGAGGGAGGAGCAGGGTTCTGCCCAGCAGGAAACCTGATGCGGAGCTCCATCCCAGGACCATGGGATCATGACCTAAGCCAAAGACAGATGCTTAACGACTGAGCCACCCAGGCGCCCCATACTTTTAAAAAGTTTATCCAGTGGATAGTTTCACAACATTCAGGGGTTCCTCCTCTATGTAGATAATTTTTTTTAATATTTATTTATTTGACAGAGTACAAGCAGGGGGAGCCGTAGGCAGAGGGTGAGGGAGAAGCAGGCTCCCCGCTGAGCAAGAAACCCCATGTGGGGCTCAATCCCAGGACCCTGGGATCATAACCCGATCCGAAGGCAGATGCTTAACTGACTGAGCCAGCCAGATGCCCCATTGGTAAAATTTTTAATAACAAAATACATATCCTTTTGTGGGCATTTTGCATGATTTAATGCACAGTGTTATAAGCTTTACCACTGAAACTCTTCCCTGTTTCACTTTGAAAATAGTTGATGAAATACTATTTTCAGGAAAGATATGGAAAATGTCTCAAATAATGTTTCTCCTAGACTGAAATCTGAAATTTTTTAATTATGGAATTATATTCATGGGTATTGATTTAGAGTAGATTTTATGAAAGAACATTTTATTTTTGGAATTTTGTGAAATAAACCTATTTAAGTAAGGTAAATTCAGTCAGTTAAATATCTCCCTTTATATTGTCATAACTATCTCTTGTTTTTGAGGAAGTACGCAGAGGTAACCCAAAACTCTAAATGCTCTCTACATGTTAGTAGCATCTTGTAAGAATTGGAATACATTTAGTTTGATTAAACTGTACGTCATTGGATTTTAATGTGCTATGTGTTATGTATTTCAGAAACTCCAGAAAGGAGCTTAATGACATACGGTTTGAGTTTACTCCAGGAAGAGGTAAGTTTTAATTGAAATTATTATTTTATTGCTGCAAAGAGCATTGAAGAAATTGATTACAAGTGTGTGGCGATAATCTGCTATTCAAAACTGCTTTCTCTAAAAGTGAAGAAAAGGAGGAGGGAGGGTAGGGAGGGAGAGCAGAAGGGCTTGCAGTAATTGGGGGGAATCCAAACTGGACCGGCACGGACCACATGAGCTCCTGTGACATGCTGCACGGTTTACGTACACATACAAATGACACATGTTAGCTCGACCATGCAAAGAAATACTGGCGTGGTGATGGAGGGCCTAAAGGACCCTGTGATGAGTGGACTGAGTAACCTAGAGCAGTCCTCGTGAGGGGCAAGCAACAAGTAAGATGTCACACAAAGAAGGGCTGTGCCTCGCCCCTCTACTCTCATCCACAGAGCTTGGTGGGCACGTTGCCATTCTTGCAGCTTCAAAGCTCGTCTGATTGCCCACTCAGCTCCTGCATGCCTGGGGTTCGCAGAACCACGTCTCGTTTCTTGGTATCTTTAGGACTTGACTAAGTGCTTGCTATGCGGGAGAGTCTCAAGTAATTTTGGTTAATTAATGGATAAGTAACATACATGAATGGCCTTTGGAGACCTAAGATTTCATAGTTAAGCAAAAATGGCTGTTTCTACTCTTCGTTATAACCAGAACAACCCAGGAGGTGAAAATTGGATGCTATAATGTTGAGACTTATTGTTCTCCCTGACCTCTGGCTTCAGATTTTTAAGCACATAAAGCAGCCTCACTTTCTATACTGAAAATCTTCTAAAATGCATTATATTATTAAAACACAATACATGAGGCACATACGTTTGAATATATTAATACACATTAAGCTAATAACGTTCCATAATTATTTCCCGTAGTCGAGCTCCGTGTAAATTTTGATTTGATTAAATAAATCGTATTTGCTAAAATTTTGAAGGTCTGAAACTTTCTAGTGTGAGATCTGGTCAAGGGGTCATCTGCTTTGACCTCCCTGCTGTTAGAAATGTAAGAAGACATAAACTCAGACGTGTAAGGAGTCAGAGCAAACGGTGGGGACTTCAGGAAACCAGACAGTCCTGTCTGCTCACGTTCAGTTTAAAAAACACAAAAAACAAAACACTGCTGGCCAGACAGAACATGTTCCTGGGCCAAATGTGGGCATAGACTTGCTGGCCCTGATGTCTAGTCCCCTGTCAGCATAGAGATTTAAGGATTCCCAGTATATTTGAATTAAGGTAACATATGAAGTACTTGTTACAAAATATAGGCAAATAAGGCCCCAATAAATTTGCTAATTGATCTTTCTTTCTGGCAGCATCCATCCTGGACAGTTTAAAGTCAGTCTATGAAATCATACAGCACCAATTTCTATTATCCAGAAGCTCTCTATTTTGTCAAGATATGAGAATACTGACCAGCCAATAGTGTGATAAAAATTAGTTTCAAATATAGTGAGTAAAAGAACAGATGCTTCTCTCGAGGGTTTTTTTTTCCCCCATCCAATTATCTCAAATTGACAGTGGCAATAAAAATTAATTTGAATTTCAAGAGAAATGAATTTCCAAGTTGAGGATTTGGGGGGAGAAGATGGCCCTCTCAGCATCACCTGGCCCTTTGTGCTGTCTTTGGCCAGCCTCATTGGCCATTGTGGGTTGAGTCTGCTTTTGTTTCCCGGAAAGAACTATGGTGCTGGCTTCCTGATGATAGCTGGCCTTCCCCGGGCAGTGAGCACAGGCCATTAGTAACGGGGACACCATGGATCTATCACCATCCCTCTGTGACTGCTGATGCTGTCTGCATTTCAGATGCCGTCTGCACTGTGCATGCCTGTGTATTGTGTCCGTGCTCTTCGCACACATAAATGTGTCAAACGGCATAGGGCCTATGACACAAACAGAGCAAATATTCTCTGTCTTTGCTTGAGAGCAAGCCCTTTGCATTTATTATATTGCTGTATATTCTGGAAACCAGAGCATATATGATTATTTATGATGATTTAACCCTGTTTACGCATTAGGAATGTTAAGCAGCTTAAAGAAAAATGTTAGCAATTACCTCCCAGTTTCTGTTCTAAACCATTACTGATATATTACTTAACATGCATACATATTAACTGGTTAATGGCACACAAACATGGAATATTTCTCTTTTGAGCCAAAAATGGCCAGCATGACCCTTGACTCTTGTGCTATTTGAATGCAACTCATCTGATATTCAGGAGTCCTGAGAATAAGAGGAGATGCTATAAACTTTAATCATCGGGAATGTCCTTGGCTTTGGTTCTGTTTTAGTGATAGCCCACGATGTGCATTTGCTCGATTATTCCACTTTCAACTACATTCTGTGAGTACAGCTCCTTACTCAGATGTAGGCTCTTATTGATACTTTGGAGGTGGTGATAACAAATCCAGATGCTTTGATAGATGATCAATCCATTGAAATGTCATCACTGCCTACTGTGTGCCCTGTGCCTTCTAGGTAGACACCTTACTTTAACACACTTTTTATAGCGAAGTTTCCAGCGGCATCCAGGAGGATGAGCTTATGCGCCTGTCATGTTCCAGTTGACTTCATGAAGCTACATCGCCTGCAGAATAGAGCCTCTCACCCTAAATACCATGCTATAGGATCATTTTATCCCTGAGAGAATTTTATAAGGTGTTTTTTTATACTTCTAACAGTAAGGAGAACCCTGACATAAGCCCACCTTCTATGGAATCTCATAGTTGAGAAAGATTCCTTTTTCTTTTCCATTTCCTTCATGTTATTCCATGTCATTCATGATGAAATGGAACAAGTAAAATGATGGACTACCACAATGGCTTCGGATGTACATTGAGTATACAGTGGCTCTCAAATTGTTTTATTGGAGATCCTGGAAATTAGGCCGTGTATGAAAGGGAGAAAGTGCGTCAGAGCATGAAGTACATTTCAGATGGTCTTTGGCCAGGCGTCATCATCACAGCTACCACTGATGGAGTAATTACCGTGTGTCAGACACTGGGCTAAGCACATTAGAGCCCACAAGTGTGAGAGATAATTTTACCATCCGTGACACGCTCACATGAGCGCTCACGCACGTGCACACACACACACTCTGAGGGCAGCCTTAGTCAGAGCAAGCTGCCACTCCATTTAGATGCTTGTGTGATCCAGCAGCGATATGTCAAGGTGCTCCCTGACTTTGGAACACACTCAAGTCAAACCTTCTTCTAGGTTATTATTACCAGCTGCTGAGCCAGTCACTTCTTACCCAGTGACAGTTCTGGACGTTTGTGATAACATCAAAAGGCCATGGGGACCATGTCCTCTCCCTTGTAGAAACACGGGGGTTCATAATGGTTCTTTTGAGCACACTGCCACTTATCAGTTTCTCTTTACAAAGTCTTCGAACAGACTTCTCACATATTACCATGTTCATTCATAACGTTTCAATTAAGTGATTTTGGTTATATTCACTTGCTACAGCCTGTTCAGTCCCATCTTTATGAGATTTCTAACTCCTGTCACTTAAGGAGATTTCTAACTCCTTGTCATTGAGAAACTACATTCTTTTATACAACCACATTTTCTAAGAGAATGAATCTGTTGCTATCGAATGATCAATGTCATGTTAAAGGGGTTTCTTAATAGCATAAATTTAAATAGCTCATCTTAATAGTCCAGCAAGCTCAAAGGCTGTTTGTACCAAATATAAGGTTGTGTCAAGTGCTGCGTGTTCAACCTTTGCCATAAATTCTGACTCAGTAGCTACTAATGATAGAGAAGGATTGATGATGGCTGGAATTAACCTTGGCAAGAAAGAAAAGCAGTGTCATGAGGACCCGTTATGAGCTAACTTACAGAGGTACATTTGAGGATCAAGTCAGGTGGTAGCCAAAGGGCAAATGTTTTTTGGTTCACCGAAAATGAAATCATAATTTCATATAACCTCTGTTGAATAAATAGCAAGATGCAAATTGTATATGGCAAAATATATTTTACATTGGCTCTGATTTTTCCTTCGGATGGAATCTGAATTGTTCAATTAAAACACATGTGGGTGATTTTCATAAATGAAAAATATCTTTTACATTGTACTGGGTTGTTGATTTTTATTTTATGGTTACTAATACATATTCATTTCACATTTGGACAGATACAGCAGATGGCGTATCTCAGGAGCTCTTCTCTGCTGGCTTGGTTGATGGTCATGATGTAGTTATAGGTAAATCATTTTTTAGTATACAGTGTCATTTTGTTGGTCTATCAAATGGAAATGCATTTAGAAATGAAAGATTTCATAAAGGAATAATCTACTCTGGATTTTTTGAAAATTTCTTGAATCCTTTTACATGGGAGAAATGTGTATGAGTCATATTTAATCTTTTTAAAAGAGCTCTTAATGCAATTCTGTCCCATTTCATAAGAACCTCACTCATTAGAAATATAACAAAGAGCCTAGAAGACCCCAAAAGTCCACACATAGCAAAAATATGAGTGTAAATGCCATGCACCAAAGTACAGGAACCTCTGAGGTCCTTTGTCAGGGTTTCTTTGGGCACAGTTCTGATGGACTTAGATATTAATTTCCCCAACTATCAACAAGATTCATCACAAAAGTCTTAAGATTGGATGGGATTTAGAGATCATTCAGACCAGTTCTTTCACTGTACGAACAGGGACACGAATTCCTAAAGGGATTCCGTGTGTTGTCCCGGGCCATGCTGCTGGGTTGGGGCAGGGACGCTTCACCTTGGGCATGGGGCTCCAGTTCTACTGCTTTGAGAATGCACAGGGAGCTGCATGGAGCTGGGGGAGCCTGCTAGATACAGACTCGCTGTCAGGAGCAGGGCATGACTGGTGGCTGCCCAAAGGGCACAGGACGCAGAGAAGCTGTGAGAGGCAGATGCTGTCATCTAAGAAAAAGTGCAGCCTGGTTCCACCTAGGGTGAGTGTGAGAAGCTCCATGCTCTTCAGAGAATCCTAAGTTTGTGGAAGATCTTACAATATGGCCCATCGCTGGGTATTCACATAGATGACCCTAAGTGATTAAGATTAGTTAATATCTGGGGCGCCTGGGTAGCTCAGTTGGTTGGGCGGCTGCCTTCGGCTCGGGTCATGGTCCCGGAGTTCCGGGATCGAGTCCCATATCGGACTCCCGGCTCTGCGGGAAGTCTGCTTCTCCCTCTGACCTTCTCACCTCTCATTCTCAGTCTCTCTCTCTCTAATAAATAAATAAAAAATCTTTAAAAAAAAAAAAAGATTAGTTAATATGTTATTATGTTAACTATGACATTAATTATATTGTTAGCAACGATCAGGGTAATTAGGGGAATATGTATGATGATAAAACTTCCTTTAAAAATAATCGAATTAAAACTGATGCTTAAAATGACTTGGGCCCCTTAAATGACGTATTTTAAATTCAAAGGAAAATCACTTGCTCAAAATAAATCCTTTCCCCAGTAATGCTGAGTTTGTGACTGCAGGAGCTTGGGGTGGATATGCTGACCCATCAGAGTAATCTGTTCCTATAGATTCTGTAATGTGGGTCATTATAAAGTGAATTACTATAGGGAGTAACTGAGGTTTTAGTGGGAGATCAGGTTTCTGAATCTGTATCTCTTATGTTGTTGATACATGCAAACAATATGTCATAAATATGAAGATACCTTTGTAATTAGAATTAACTGAGCTCTTTCCTTTTAATTGTATATAGTATACATGTTGATTTCACAAGGACGTTCTGATGTCTCTGCCAAGTGGTGCATATATAAAGAGACAGAGGCGTATTTTAGAGAAAAGTGGCATACACACCTATAAACGGGTGTGTGTGTATTTCCTTGTGTATTCTGTCTCTCAGACATTCCTTTAGAATCCTGTGAGATGTCACGGCCAGCTGAATGTTCAGCTCAAACATGAGGGGGAGCCTGAGCTTTGGTGTGTACCATAAATTCCATCTCAGAATTCTTTCTCTTAACAGTTCCTCGATATGCGTAGATACTCTTACTCTCATTAGAAAAAGCGAGCCCACACATTCGTGTTGTACTTGGCCTGACAAAATCAGGAGAAAAGTTAACAGCTTGATTGAGATTCCTTGTAAGGTGTGTTTTCCCTAACGAGAATTATCGTCCATACATGAAGCAGCCTGAATTAAAAATAATAAGATAATAAACTTAAAAAAATAATAAATTAAAAAAACTTTCTTTTAAACACCTACTAATAATGCGCATTATTGGACAAGAAGTTAAGGATGAAATAGTCTTTTGAGTTGAGTTGATCCTGGCAGGTGGTAGGGAACATGAAGCGTAAGAGAGATTCATGGAATGCTACTAGGTCACATCTTTTTGTAAGCATGGGCTTGCTCCATGCCTTCAGTCAAATATAATGTACTTTTTTTTTTTTTTGCCACAGGCTCAGCTAAATCTGAACTATAGGATTTTTGGTTGTTTTTTTAAAAGTGGAAATTAGGGCATAATTCCTGTATAACTTACTGTGCTTTAAATACAATATCAGAAAGTTTCTACTTTTTCATGCTTATTCTGCCCAAAATTTTTGATTTTGCCATTGTTCCCCACCTTGGAGCGAAAGTGTAGGGTGTTGGAATTAGACCAAGCATACAGTTCCTCCTTCTCTGATAGCATTAAAAATGCCTTACAGGGGATAGGACACCTAAGAGTTACAGTGTTTGCATATTTCATTTGATTATCTCATCAATTCCATAAGGTAGAAAGGACAGGTTGTTTTGAATCCATATTTTATAGGTGTAAAGGGAGGTCAAAAGAAGCTTCTGGGACGTGGTAACTTGTCACGATCTTTGAACTTGGCTTTTGTGACTCCCAAGCCCAGAGCCTAACCTGACCCTCCCTGTACAATCAATTCAACATCTTCAGCCTTGAAAAGTAGATCCAGATCCTTTTAAATGATGGGTTTTTTTAGTCTCCTGGTGGGGGGTAGGGGGAACAGCATATCCTTACTTGTTTTTCATATATCAGTAGATGATTTATATTTTAATTGCAGACTGTAACAGATAAAGTGTGTAATTCTGTCTCCTTCGAACCTGTCCCAGCAGTTCTCTGCCTTTATCCTCTGCTCCCATCTTTACATTTTAACATTTTTATTTCTCGCGTCTTACGGGAAGCCCTCTCTTTGCCCCACCCCCACTACAGCTATTTCTCCACGCCCCCCCCCCTTACAGCTATACTC
>CM052810.1:117238628-117279215 GCA_028533885.1 Nasua narica | reverse complement strand
TTTTTCAGGGGTTACCCCCCCCCCCATCTTTCTGACCTGTAAATATTTACATGCTCAAGGACTCAGGTTGGATGTGCCCTCTTTTCCATAGTAATCACTCACTCCCTTGGTGATCTCCTCTCATTTCGTGGTATTAATGTTTTCATTTTCTAATTTCCAAATGTCTATCTCCAGCCCAGACTTCTCCTTTGAATTCCAGACTCCTGTCCTGCTCCCTCTGTGGCATTTTCCCATGGAAGGCTGGTAGCATCCTGTGTTTACTTAACATCAGAATCCAGCCCCTCATGTTTCCTCCCATTTCCCCTGGCTCTGCTCTGTGGGTTGATGGCCACTCTATTCAGGTGTTCCAGCCAAAAACCTGCCTTTTCCTTGACTCTTCTTTATTTCCTACCTGATGTTCAGTCTATCCAAGTGTACCCAAGATCCAGCCGTTATTCCCATCTTGCTTCCCATCCCTTTTCAAACCTCTCTCATCTCTCACTTGAATTATTGCATTCATCTCTCTGCTGGTCTCCCTGTTTCTGTCTTTGCCTCCACTCAGCCTGTACCCATCACGGTAGCCAGAGACATCCACGTACAAAGTAAGCCAGATACAAAAGGCCACATGTAGTGTGATTGTATTTATATGAAATGACAGGAATATGCAGATCTATAGAGTCAGAAAGTAGATGAGTGATTGCCCGAGCCTGAGGGGGACGGGACCGGGGACTGACTGCCAGTGGGCATGGGGTTTCTTTTGGGGGTGATGAGGTTGCTCTGGAATTGGAAGTGGTAATCATTACACAACCTTGTGACTATACTATAAACCACTGAATTGCACACTTTAAGAAGGTGAATTTTATCATGTGACTTATATCTCAATTAAAAAAAAAAGCCAGGGTGCCTGGGTGGCTCAGTTGGTTGGGCAACTGCCTTTGGCTCAGGTCATGATCCTAGAGTCCCAGGATCGAGTCCCGCATTGGTCTCCCTGCTCCGCAGAGAGCCTGCTTCTCCCTCTGACCGCTCTCTCTCTGTCTCAAATAAATAAAATAAAAACAAATCTTTAAAAAAAAAAAAAAGGCCAGATCGTATTAGTGCTTTAAATAAAAGCTCTCAAATGGTTTTTCTATCCCACATCTCAGGGACTTAGAGCCCCTTGCATGATCTTTCCCCCATCGCTTCTTGGACTTCATTCCTCACTTCTGCTCTCCCTGTTGCTCTTTCCACCCCAACCATACTGGCTTTTGTCCTTGCTTTGCCTTCTGCCAGATTGCTTCTTCCCTAAGTACACCTGTTTACCTCCTAGGGCTTAAATACTGCCTCTCAAAGGGGCCTTCCCTGACCAGCCTACTTAAAATTGCAACCCATCCACCTCCTCCAATCCCTTTCCTCATTTAATCATTTTACCAAGTCTCTCTGGGTGTAATAGGCTGTCTGTTTCATTTATTTAGTTAACTACATAGGATTTTCCCTGGAGCCTAAGTTTCTTGAAGCCCAGGATTTTTATCTGTTTTGTTAACTGCTATGCTCCCACCATCCCAAACTTTGTACTTAACGTAGCTGGTGCTCTTGAAACACTTGTTAGAGATCAACACATACCATTTTTAAACACATAGGTATCTCATAACATTTACTTTAGAAACAAAGGGCTTTTGAGCATAGGATCCTAGTATCTTAAGGATCTTACTTTTGAGAGTGCAGAATTCAGGTAGCATTTTATAAATATGAAATATATCCAACTTGACAACTGTACAAAAAAAATAGTCTGGTTCAGCTTAGAGTGTTGGCCTCCAGAGATTTGGATGCTTTCTTAGTGTGTGTATTTTTCCACCTTCTGTAATAGAAAGCAGCTAACATTTAAAGAGATTAAAAAAAATTTTTTTTCCCCCTTTAGAATTTTCTCTTGAATTAGAGTAAAGAGTTTAGGGCAACATAAAAAAAAACAAACAAACAAACCTGAAAGAGGCAATAGTATATGTTATGGAGCAGTAAATGTTAGGACTTTAACTATAATGTAGCAAACATACATTACAACAAACCCTCAGCACCTAGCTTCAGGGTAATCCACCTTTAGTGCGGGAACCTTCATGAACCACAGCTTGGATTGTAGAAGGACATGGAGTGATTGCTTTTGTGCAAAAGCACAGCGGTGCAGAGATTAAATGCACTGTGTGTAGGCTGAAATCATAAACCCACTTCAGTTGAACTACCTTAGGCAAGAAACAGGAGACATTTTTAGGCCTTGAGTCAGTGGAAACAGATAGGACTGGCAAGGCTTCCTGGGGGAGTGTTGGTTTAAAAAAAATAAGATGCAGAAGTTGGTGATCTGCGTGTATAAATTTGCATGTTTTACTTGCCTGGGATGGCTGCTAAATCGAGACCAGATCTGAGTCCCCATTTCAGCTGATTCAAAGAGGGATCCCAAGGATCACTGATAGAGTGAGGCAAGCAGAGCAACTTGTTTCCTTCACCTTCTAGTTAAAAAACAGCTGATCAGAAGTTTCCTCTGCAATAGCAGCACAGGGGAGGGGGGGAAAACAATAACAAATGAAATTCCAAGTCATGTACAAAAGACAACAAAAGTTCAGAATTTTGTTCAGGACTTGTGATACAAGATATTTTTTTAAAAAAAGATTTGAGAGAGAGTGAGAGAGAAAGAGCACAAGCAGGGGCAGAGGGAGAGGGAGGAGAAGGCTCCCTGCTGAGCAGAGAGCCCGAGGGAGGGCTCCATCCTAGGACCCTGGGATCATGACCTGAGCCGAAGGCAGACGCTTAACCAACAGAGCCACCCAGACCCGTGACATGTTTTTGAGTCTCCTTTGAACGAGCATTAGAACCTCAGCAGTAGAAGGAACACCAATGGGTGTCTGAAGCTAGCCAGTTATCTATTCTGCTCAGCAGCTCCTACAAAGGTCCGATCCAGGGGCCTGGATTCCACAGTGCGTGAACGCTGCACAGCTGCCTTCTGGAAAAATGCCTGCTGGCTGTTCTTTGCTGGGTTTTGAGACCACCATTTCCTGGCTTTTAGGATATGTATATATTCCCCCCCCCACCTTTAAGTGGAAGTTAGAACCAGCTGTTGGAATTTCTATTTCCTGAGAAGGGAGCTGTGTTTCTGCAATCATTTATACAATTTCCTTTGGTGGAGTTTGAACCAGGCCGACTCATTATTACTGCACTGGAAGCTGATATTAGCTATAAAGATGCTCAGAGCTCTCTCAGCGGACTTTTGGGCAGACTGTTGATGGCCCTAGAGTGCTCTTTTCCTGCACACGAGAGTCCTGTTCACAGCCTGTCTGCCCTTCAAGATGTACCATAAATGTCATCTCCACGAAGGCTCTGCTGCTTGCCTCTTCCGTAACATATCCGAGAGGACAGCTTTTCCTTGTCGCAAGCGCTGGAGACCTGTATTGTACCATGTTTAGGGACCCGTGGCCTTCATCCTACTGTACTTCCTGGTGCCTGCCTTCTCTTTATCTGGAGCTTGAGAGTGCCTTTAGGGCAAGGTGGGTCTTCTCTTTTATCGAATCTCTGCCCTTCTTGCCACAGGTAGGCACTACGTAAAGGTGCCTGTGGATCAATGAATACAATTACAATTGTAATCGTATTACAATTAATTCTGTTTGGCAAACTTGATGCTGGCATAGCCCCTGGATTGCTAATTTGAACAATACAAATATTATTGTACCTTCTCAGAACTGAAGAGTAACTCACCATAATTGATGCTTTCCTATCTCTCTGTCCCCTTCACCTTCTTCCTTTTCCTAAGAATTGACTTCTCATGTGACTTTTGAGTCTTGGGAAAGAAATACGGTTGGCCTAGAAGGTTCTTCTTGTACTTGTTGAAGCCTCAGTGTTTGTCTCAAAGCAAGCACCCTGAGATGTCCATAACACACTTATTGTAGGTGGTTATTAAAAAATACACTATTTCTGGATTTCCAGTCCAGAGCCACGGAATCTGGAATCTTGGGCTTCTAAGTGTAGAAATTTGCATTGCTAACAAGCATCCCAGGTAATTCCTATACGCAGTAGGCTCTCCTGGCCGCCTCTTTGGTTTCTGCCTGTAGTAACCTTTGGAGACTGTTTTGGCTTATTGCATCGTTTGTGTCTTTTCTAATCTCACTGATCTCTGTTGCTTTTCTGCCTTATTTGAGTCTCTTCTCCTTTTTAAGAGTCTGTTTTAAAACTGTGCCAGTTAACTTTTTAAAATTGAGTGTGTATAAATGGTATAGATGTGTGACAATACCTTGCTGGTATAAATTTTTACCATCATGAGTCAGTACAGTTTTTATTAAAATGAGTACCGGTCAGGATGCAGTAGACCTCATGGTGGCCTTCAGTTTTTATGCTTCTAGATAACGGAGGGGTACCTTTCAGCTCCAAAGTGTGCAAAGCAACAGAACCTTTGCTCGTTCACAAGCATATGGTTGGGTGTGTGAAGTGCTTTGTTCCCCTAGCTATAGCCAGGGATAGTACAGGTGGTTGTGAGTGAGCTGGGATTTCTAGAGCAGCAGTATGCTTTTACAGTGAAAGTCTTGGGAAAGCGTGAATATATTCTCCTGTATTCAGTTCAGTAGTTATGCTGTGATGTTTACTGATGTTGAAATTCAGTAAAGGAAAACTTCCATTAAAAAATATTGTCTCTATTATACAACTGGCCTATGATTTTCAAGTGGTGACAGATAATAAAAAAAAGAAGAAAACTTCTTAAGCCCTTTCTGGGTTTTAGACAGACTTGGGGGTAGTTGAATGATGTCAATAAATACAGTTGAGTGATTCCTGATTAAAAGTTGTCTGTATGTTAAGTTTAATAGTCTAGGGAATTAAGGACTGGAAGGGGCTTGGAGAACTATACTGATTGCTTATATATATTTTCCAGAAATAGATGAGCAGTTTAATATGGCACAGTGTTACCATTTTCAGGAGTACGCCACACTACAAATTTGATTGTAGCTCATTGCTCCTGGTTTCTCAAGTGTCTCTTTTTTCTTTTAAAAAGTCTTTATTGAGGTATCATTCCCAATACAGGAGCAGTTCTTTTAACATGAAAAATTAGTATACAGGAATTATTTAAAAATATTTACAAGTGTTAAACTGGACTACCTAATAGAAAAGTACGATGCATTCAGATGAATGACTACCATTTCTAGCTGAATTAAAATACTCAGAAATCGAGTTCTTTGGAAAGGGCTGGAAACAGGCCTCTATAAATTGGCAGAACACATATGCACACACTTTTGACATTAATTTAGTCACAGACCTAAGTTAATGTATTTTTAAGTTTATTTGCAACAGAAATACAGACTGAAATAAAATATAATTCTTAAACAGCATAATTTTTATAGTCTGGTGACCTTGCGCCTCCTGCCCCCAAAATTCAGGGACTTAAACAGAAGAAACATCTTATCAGGAAACCAAGTCAGGAAATACAATAAGCTGTCCACACCTGTGATGAAATTCACTGTCAGCCCCACCCACCCCCTCTGTTTACTTATCCACAAATTCTAATGGGAAGTGATGGGCTAGCCAGAGATAAGGGTTGGCAGGCTTATTGTTTATAAAGACGTTCTGATTTAGGATCGAGGGGGCAATTTAAAATTAGCTTTCAGGGGTATCTGGGTGGCTTAGTAGGGTGAGCGCCTGCCTTGGGCTCAAGTCCTGAGGATGAGCAGACTGGGGTATGGGATTGAGCCCTACATCGGGCTCTGCTCAGCGGGGAGTCTGCTTCCCCCCCCCCAATACTCCCACTATGCTTGCATTCTCTGTCTCCATCTCTCTCCTCTCTGAAATAAATAAATAAAAATCTAAAAAAAAAAAAATACCTTTCAAAATATAGGCAAAAGTTATTTCCAGGAACTTCTAGAAAAGCATAGAATAACACCTGTAGTTTCCCCAAAGGTGTTTTCAGCTTCTGTGTTACATGATTAGGAATTAGTGCAGCAGTAAACCACACAGTAAGCCCTAATTTTCTAATTAACTTTGTCACTTTTTATTTGGTTAGGAATTGTGAATCCTTTTTAAAACCACTGATACAAATAGACTCCAGTTAAGATCTGTACTTGATTTTACTTAAATGAAACAAGAGCTTGCAAGTGGATTAGTCTTATTCACTAAGTTAGCAGTCTTGCTGTTGTCAGTTCCTTTAAGTTGTCCTGCTTTAATTTATCTTAATCTGCATTTTAACTCTAGAATCCGATATGCCTGAGGATTACATTCATTCTAGCCAAACTTTGACTGTAGAACTACAGTAAACTCCCAAATAATCAGTCCCTACTTGTAGTGAGACTATCTTTCTGATAAAAGTAAAGTAGGTTTATTCTCAGGCAGGAAACCTAGTCTTTCTAATATTAACCATTTTTGTCTCACTACCAGGTGGGTAGGATTTAAATTAAATAGCTCTTTTTCTAACAGTATACCCTATTAGTAGATAGTAGATTGATCTGTCTTTAGGTATAGTGAGTGCGTGTGTGTGTGTTTACCCACCTCAGCAATCTCTGGGCCCACGTGAATTTTAACTATTCCATTAATAGTATGGTATTGTAGATACGTGTACGTGCCCAGTTGTGCTTGTTAATAGATTGACAGGCAAATCTCCTAATCCCAGACCAAATCCTTGCTATTTTTTTTCACTCCGCTAATTGAGATGAAAGACAAGATACTGCCTCTTAACTTCTTACATAACAGAAAATAGAACTCCTCGTTTACCCAGTCAAAAAAAAAAAATCTTAAAGCCAAGGCAGAAAATTAGGTCAACATTTTTGACTCAACGTGGGTCTGTCATCACTGTTCAGCTTCATGTCTAATTATATCTTAAATTTGATCCTGTAGCTTGCATTTGCTTACCATTTTTTTAAAAACAAAGAAGACCGTCTTGCCAAACCCGGGAAAACCTAGTTTTTCTTCTTGCACTCCTTAAATTGAGTACCCAAAAGATATTTAAGAATGTTTTCAGCCCCGATTCATTTCAAGATCGGGAGAGACCTTGACTCGCCACATTTACACTTTTACCATTGACATTTGTGCCCGATTCTGTTCCTGAGCTCATGTTAATCAGAAGTTGCCACTGTACTGTGTAAGCCATGGCAAGCATTCCAATAAACGCAGGTTTTCCTGGAGGATTTCATGTCTGGTGAGACATAGAACCATCCAGGAGGAATTTGTGGTTCAGGGGCAAACTCCCCGCCTGGCTGCATAGCTCTACCGCCCAGGCCCACTGTGGCAGACCGCGAAGAGGGAGCCGCCCATTAGACTGGGAGTAAGATTCTTTTTTTGCCCTAACTTTTTAATAGCAAAATGCCTTCATCTTCACCGTTAGGGAACCTGGTCAGCCTTAAGAGGTTTGTTACTTGAGATGAGAACATCCCATTCAAAGTATCCTTTCAGTAATAGACCCCCAGGAGGTCTAATTTGTATCAGATTTTGAGACTGCTTATCCCTTGGTGATTGTTAGCTGAGTCTTTAGAAACTCAATATGTTCATGACTCTCTTCACTGGATGAATGCATCTGGGGTCAAAATTCTGCCACTTCTCTTCACTTTTTCATCTGCCTGTGAGATTCAAGGTCAGAAGGACGGGAGAGGGCTTCCAAATTGCTTAGGCTTTCACCTAGCTTTCCTTGCCTAGGAGCTACTAATTCCTCACATATTTTTCTTACTCTTTTGCTTCTCATTTTTGTAGTTGTCAGTGGAACTGAGTGGGCGAGTTGAGAATGGCATGCACTGGAAATTTAACATCTAATTGAAAAGTAGAATACAGGTTAGAGGACGTGATTTGGACAGCACTATATTTGCGAAACATGAAGACGTAATAGATTGTTCTGACTAATGGGCTTCTCAGCCCCTGACACGGTAGGCTTGTTGGTGCTCTGAGGATCTCTTTAAAAAAAAACCAAAAAGTTGGCTTTTTTAATTTAGTGCCATGGAAGTTATTACGAGGTAAGGAATAAGGAGACATTTTTGATATTTTTTTAGGATGGATTTTTTTTTTAAATGTCAAAAACACAGAACTTTATACTTTAACTCTGAGCAGTGCTTTATATAATTAATTAGCAATAATTCAATATAACAGCTCAGGCTTCTTGGCATAATGCGAAATATCCATGTACTTCAGATGTCTTCAGACTAAATAGTTACTAGCCAGTAGGAACAGATATTACTTACTGAGAGTCCCCAAAGGGCCCCAGGGGTCCTTAAAGCACTTTCTCAGTGCCAGTAACCATGTGGTGGGCTCACTGGTGTCCCCTCGTTCCCCGCCCAAGAGACTAAAGAATCCTCACTGGTACCACCAGCCAGCGTGAGGGACCTGGTGCTCGCAACGGTGGTGCTGCTTTCTCAAGGTCCTCGGGTGCTTCCTGTTATTGGGCCGGAGCAGCACCTGCTTCCATGCAAAAGTGGGGACAGGGGCCTCCTACCACACTTTGTTATCCCGGTCCGAAAACTGCCCTACTCTGTTTATTCAATTAGCAGAGCATCTACTCTACTCTGTGCCAGGCGCGCCGGGTCAAGGAACAGAGTTCTTGTCTCCTTGAAGCTCCCAGTCCAAGAGGAGAGGGAGACACAGGTGTAAGTAAAATCACTAATTATGAGAAGTGCTCTGAAGAAAAAAGTGCTCTTTTGGGCTCTGCAGAAAGTCGTAAACAGGGGTCCTCATTTAGACTCAGGAGCGGAGTAAGCCCCTCTGAGAAGAAACGTGAGTGACGTCTCCGATTCAGCCCGGCCACGCAGGGCAGAGAGGCACAGCTTGTGCGGAGATAATGAACTCGGTGAAAGATGACCAGTGTGACCAGAGCAGGCGAATGAGGAGAGGGTGTCACAACATAAGGCCAAGCAGGAGGCAGGGGCCAGACAGGGCAGGGTCTTGTAAATAACCATTCACCAGAATGCCTAGTTAAAACCAAACTCTAGCCATTCCTCATAAATTGAGTCACTATGGAGGTGAAGTCTAAAACCTGGCACCTTTCCTGCCTTTTTCCTATCAAAGAGGGCATATAAATGCTTTCCTCTAGCCTCATTTATTCTGTAGGGAGTCTATTAGCCATAGTTTACACGGACTTGGATCCCTCTGCTGCCTGGACTTGATTCCCATTTGACCGAGGTGTGTGGGAACCCCTGAAGGAAAGGGCAGTCACCCTGGAGGACTTGAGAAGTAAAAGCTGAAACAATGTTTGAACATTCTGTGTTCATTTAAGTTTGAGGGCATTGAAAAGTGACTTGTAACTTACTGTTTGGGGATCAGGAGAACTCCCAGAGATGCCTTCCAGTAATTCCGAATCCAATTATTCTATCAAAGGGACGTTAGGAGTTCTAGAAAAGGAAAAAACTTGGGCATTGATTGCAGATATTTGCCTTCATGTATATTCCCATGGAGAATGAAGTGTATTTTCCAATTCATCATATTGCCTTAATCTCACACAAATTATGGTATGGGCTAAGGTAGCATTATATATACAGTAGAACTATTATCATTATAGTAGAGTACAGAAGACATAAAATATTCATGTTCTTTGGGTTAAAGCAAACTTGCCATTTCAAGTCCATTAATTGCAGTTGAATTTAGCGCATTTTCTTTCGGGGACTGATACTCTAATTACCTAAATTAAAGTAGGCATTCCAGTTAGCCTTATGTTCCAAATGCTGGCATGGTAAAATAAGTTCTTGTTTAGCTAACCTTTGTCTCGGTGAACTGGACGTGGAGCTGAGACCGTTTTCTCACAGTGTGATCTCTAGAGTGTTTATAAACCAGCAAAGCTGTCTGATCGTGCTGGTCATTCCTGTTTTTACCCTCTCTTTATGGGCTTTATTCTCTACGCAGTACTTTATTTCTAGGGGGAAAAAAAAGCTTTCCAAATTTCTGGAGTAAGGGGAGTCTCTACAATAAAAACACTGAATGGCGTAGAAATTACTATACAGAACTCTGTCCAGGTTTCATTATCACACAGGCTCCATTAACTGACATCTCTGGTAATTATTTAGATAACTGATTGCGGATCGATTGGTTATTGTCTCTAGGGAGGCCTCATGGCTTTCCACATTGTTTACTGATCTTTGTGGTTTAATGGATCAAGCATCCCCGTCTTGTTTCATAGACTCTTGCCCTCGGAACATGCAGATAAACAGTGTGATGTAGGCAGAGATCGCCGGCTTCAAATTAGAGGCAGGTTCAGATCTCATCTCTGAATGGGACTTAGGGAAGTTACTTCATCTCTCTAGCCTCATTGTCTTCTTGCCCACAGAGGGCTCACTTAACCCTTAGAGCTGTCAGGAGTCTTCCTGTGATCCCGTGGAAAGATTAGTGTGCTAGCAGGCCTTTAAGAGCCCCTGGCAAACAGTGGCCCCTTCCTCTTTCTGGTTTGGACTCCATTCATCTGGCCTCTCCGTCCACTACGAGACATCTTTAATGAGACACCAACTGGAGGCTGTAAGGCAGCCCTATGCGTTCCCCGATAGAATGAGACTCCGCTGCTTGGCAGGGAGTGGAGGCGGAAACCCCACGTGGGCAAGAAGGACCGCAGCACTCCAGTCTCCCTAGAGTCCATGAGGTTCCCCGGATGTACCTTTGCGGCCGCAGGAGCTGGCACTCTGGCCCAGACAGTGCAGGCAGGGTGTGGGAGCAGCGCCACAAAAACGGACACTCGGGCAGAGGCAGCTGGATAATCGGCCCTGCCAAACAGTTGGCTTGTGGACCGCCTGAAGGTGACCCTTGGTCTTCTGCCTGTTTCCCTGTGACCAGAGTTTCCCTGTCCTCCAGCAGGGAAGGACGTCACACGTGTGTGCGTTGCTCGGCCCCGGAAGAGGGACCAGGAGAGAACGGCGAATGCCCCTGTCCCCAGGAGGCCTGCCTTTGGAGCTCTGCTTCCATAGCCTGTGACCGAGCGCCTTCTCTCTCTGCTTTTGAGCTCTAGTTCCTTCCCCCAGAGCCCTACCTCTTTCTCTGATGCGTGACCACAGGAATGCCCATCCGTCAGGGGGAGTTTATATCCTTACTCCAAGGAAGTGCGTGCTGCTTTTCCCAGCGGAGTGGAGCCATGCTCCCGGGCCTTGACAGGGCAACTCAGACAGAAGATATCGCAGTAAGCCTCATATTTCTACAAAGGGATCACCGGCCTCTGGGAACTTGACCCGCTGAATTCAGTAACGCTCTCGGTTCCCTCGCTGAAATGCACTGGTGATACCCTGGGCATCTCTTGCTCGCAGCGAGGAGATAGAAGTAACACTCTAGGATTCCCCCCTCTCCAGCTCCGCGTCTGCCCCCACCAGGAAAACTCTGTGTTAACAAGAGTCTTAAACTTGTTTTTGTACGTTTTCTTCTTATTAAAATCGTATCATTTAAATCATTGCTAAGATAGGAGGTCAAAAAGTGAGTTGTTTCTTAAAAAAAAAATGGGATGCTTTGGGAAATCAGGTAAAGGCAAATTGTTAAATCGTTGTTAGATTAAATCGGGAACAGAGAACTAAAAAGGTTTTTTTTAACTCTAGGATTTTCTCTTTTTTTTTTTAAATAGCCTTGGCCCTGTGTCACGAGATTGGTAAATGCATGTACGTTGATATGATTTAAGTTAAAGCATTAAATTTGGAATCTGTTTGTATCACAGCTTTATGTTTCCCTGCTTAAGCTGTCCTGATAGGTTACCCAGTGAGTCTATATCACTGCCAACATTATCAGATAAGAAGACGTCTTCTGTACCTACACACAGGGCTGGCAATGCAGTTTTCAGGGCAAAATGAACGTGTGGGGTCACTTGTTCTAAAATAAATGAGAAGTTCAGGGGCGCCTGGGTGGCTCAGTGGGTTAAAGCCACTGCCTTGGGCTCAGGTCATGATTTCGGGGTCCTGGGATCGAGCCCCGCATCAGGCTCTCTGCTCAGCAGGGAGCCTGCTCCCCCCTCTCTCTCTGCGTCTCTGCCTGCTTGTGATCTCTCTCTCTCTCTCTCTCTCTCTCTCTGTCAAATAAATAAATGAAATCTTTTAAAAAATAAAATTAATGAGAAGTTCAAAAGGGTCCCAGCCGAGGGTTATGGTGAGCACAGAGCCCCTCCGTGCCGGGTCCCTGTGTGTCTGCACAGACTGAAGTCCCTGACCAAGAGGCTGGGAAGGAGTGGTGGCGCTTCAGGGTGTCCCTTGGTTTCCAGTGCCAAGGAGCTGCTGCTTGTGGGCGGCACCTGCCGTTGCTGAATTTCTGGTTGGGAGCTCTCTATACTGAGCCGAATCCATTCAACTTTAATCTCTGCCCAATGCAGAACATCTCTAGTCCCCTTTCCAAATACTGATCCAAAGCCCACCTCTGTTTCTTCTTCTTAATGAACTTTCTTCAGTGGCTGTATGGTTTCTTTAAACCTCCTCCCATTTCCTCTCTCTTGCTACCCTCTTTATTTTTTATTTTTTTTTTAAGATTTTATTTATTTGACAGAGAGAGAGAGCACAAGTAGGCAGAGCTGCAGGCAGAGGCAGAGAGAGAAGCAGGATCTCCACTGAGCCGGGAGCTCAATGCAGGCTCGATCCCAGGACTCTGGGATCATGACCTGAGCCAAAGGCAACCGCTTGACTGGCTGAGCCACCCAGGCGGCCCCTCTCTAGTTTTTCTGTATCTTTCTGAAGAGCAGTGCCCGTCCTTATACTACACAGATGCCCAATTCCTACTGTGCTACGGGGGTTCAGAGCTTAGACAGGACAGGAATACTGCGTTTCCACTAACAGCATCAAATGCTATCTTAGAATTTTAGATAATATGAATGCCATTTCTTATACTGGACTTGATACCAAAGAAAACTACTTTGTTAAAAAATTGTTAGATGTTTTATTATGAAATAATTGAAATTGGCAAAAAAAAAAAAGTTTATAAAAGACTACTTGACTTAACATATCTCTCACTGAGGTCTGCTCCCCACTTACAGTCTTTTGTTTCCAACTGGCTGCTACTTACCCAACATCCTCACTCTGTATTAGTACAGTTGAGTTTTATGACCTGAAGGCCTTAACTCTAATATCACTTTTCTTCGCTTGGGCCCATACAGACTGTCTCTTGCTATACTGGAGACTTCCCTCCAGGGAGTTCTAAAATCAACATTCTTTCTGGTGTAATTTCTAAGTTTATTAAAATTCTATGAAATGAATCTTGAAAGCATTATGCTAAGTGAAAGAAGCTAGACACAAAAGGTCACATATTATATGATTCCATTTATATGAAATCTCCAGAATAGATAAATCCATGAAGACAGAAAATGGATCAGTGGCTGCTAGGAGCTGGGGTGTGGGGGAGGCAGGGACGGGGAGTGACTGCTTAAGGATATGGGGTTTCCTTCTGGAGTGATGAGAACATCTTGGGATGAGATAGAAGAGGTGGTTACACATTTCCAATGTACTAAATCATGGAATCGCTCGTTTTAAAAGAGTTACTTTTGTGTTCTGTGACTTTCATCTCAAAAAAACAAAAAAAACAAAAAACCCCCACTGTATGAAATGATATTTAGATATTTGGAATCCATTGTACGTAAATATGGAAATCAGTAATGTGGATATTTCTTTACTAGTAACTATACGAATATTATTTACTATGTACCCAGTCTGAATACTAACTACTGTTTCTTGGTGGGCAGGAAGATGGTTATTGACAGTGTAGCAATTCTTGCAGATACATAGTGTTTTCAGAGAAAATTAAGCTCCTGTAATACTTGAGACAGTGGTTTCATTGCGCTCCTTCCAAATGGAAAGTTCTGTAACGTTTTAGTAACATCTTGGGTACTGGTATGTTCTCTCTTGCCATTCACTTAAGCAGTTCACGGGTTGGTATTAAGACTGTTGGTGTAAGACTGTACTCCTGACTGGAAAATGAAAGTGGTTGGGTCAAACCTACAAAGGTTTCTGCTAGGGAGACTCCAAAAGGGAATGTCTTTTGGACAGAGTTGTAAAAATGGCTTCATTTGTATTTAGACTACTAATGTTCACTTCCAAATAACATAACATTTCTAGCAGATTGCGAAAAGAGAGAGGGAATATTTTTATGTAGTTTTATATATATTTTCTATATACTTTTGTATGGCTACAACCAATGCCTATCAGAAAACCACACTGGGTAAAAGTTGACTCTTAATGTTTTGAAGAATTGGAATGATTCTCCAGGAGAAAGTGCATCTTTAGTTGGAGTCTTTTAAGCTGAAAGTAACAAAATGGTTAAAATAATTGAAACAAGGACTTTAGCTCACAGACCTGGAAATCCAGAGGAAGGGAAGGGTTTCAGGGTTGTTCAGCATATCCCAGCGGCATAGGTCAGGCCCAGGGGTCTGACCAGTGTCCACAGCTTTGCCTATATACCGTGGCTCATCCCTTCATTGTCCAAAGAGGCTTCCAGTGGCAACCAATGCTACATGTTCCCTAATTCACATTTGGCCTTTCATGGTCCTTACTAAGGAGCAAGAAAGCTTCTCTCCTAGGCGCCCCCAACAAGCTTCTTCCACTTTGTCATTGAACCCTATGAGCCTGCCACCCGTCCCTAAACAGACCCAGTGGGCGTGGGAGCTGAGATCCCCATGAACTCATTGTGGGGCATCGGCCACAATAACCACAGCTGGCCCCACAATCCTCTTGTTAAATAGCCTTACATCTTCTTTATAAATTATCTGCCTTCTAGGTAGAGAAGGGTCTTCAGAATATTTGTTGTTTTGAGGTCATGCCATGGTAGTCTAACATCCTCTCAAAAGTGCTATTGAGATGTGCAATTTGCAGCCCAATTTCAAAAGTGAGGACTATTAAAGAGGAGGAAAAACCAAAATGTGCCTTCATTTGTGCTCATATTTCATTGCTGAGCATCTCCTACTTGACAGAAGAGCAAAATCCAGTTTGTTTATGTACTTAAAAATGTTGCCTGCTGTACGGGTTTGTTTTTAATAGACAAATCCTCTTTTAAAGTCCGTGTACTCTTGGTGCTTCATTGCCGATTGGGTTGTTTTGTTCCATTTTCTTAACTACATTTGGTATGCAAAATCCAACCTTAATTATGTATTATAGACTTTCCCCTGACTTGAAGCCATGACTCCTTTTGTTTGAATATGTTAAAAAAAAAAATAAATCCCAAACTGTGAAAAACTGATTTTTAAAATTACTTTAGTCCACATTTTGGATCTCAAGTCTTAATTTAATCACAGTTCTGAGGAAATGAACCTACACAGTCTTAATTGAATGTCTCTGTGCCTGTGGAATTCTTTTCCTCTGTTGGCATACCAAAATTGAAATCTGTTGAGCTTTAAGTTTTTACCGCAAAGCCTCTGAACCACGTTTTAGTCAATAACTCATCCCACATCTCTTTTTTTTTTTTTTCTGCTCTGACTCCCAATTACCAACAGTTCCTTTAGTGTTCTGCTATCGTGCAGGAGTGGGTCCCACTGACCCCAAGCCTTGGATCTTGCCTACAAATGTATTTTGTTTGGCTTGGACAATGGTTTTAAATTTTGGAAGTAGTGGCCAACATTAAAAAAAAAAAAAGTGAAAGAGAGTTGACCTAAGAATCCAGTTTTGGCTTGTCTTAGAAAAACTGGATCTGAAAACAACTGGGCATGAAATCCTCAAAAGCAAAAATTGTGCCCCCTCCTCTCTGACTGCTTTATACTCGCTCCCCGGCTCCTGAAGACATTTGAGTTTCCAGCCCTTGTAGAGTGCATTAGTGCCCAGTGGGGCCATCCTGTTTTCTTCCTTGAAATACAGCATGCCGTCTCTGCAGACCCCAGCCTGATTGTTCCCTCTTTGATGAGGCTATCGACCTAAGGCTCTCCAGCTTTTTACAGACTCCCTCATCCCTTATAACTCAATGGAGATCACCAACATCCTTAGACATGCTCTTGGACCAGAAGAATTCAATGTGCGTTTAGAAGTCCAGTCTTAGGAAGGGTTTACTACCAGACGAGCAGAACATAAAGTTCCGCACTGTTTCTCATGAGGGAGGAGAAGGAGTCACATGTACCCATGAGGACTGACCCTAGGTAGCTGAGGAGACACAGCATCCTCAGAGAGCCAGGCCCTTAGTCCGTCATGGTCTGGGCGCCTGCAGGAGCACCCCCTTTCAGAATACCCGCTGTGAGCGTCAGTCCTGCCGGTACTCTGTCTCCTTGCCGATTTCCTGGTCATTTATTAACACTTTATTGATCTACCTCATTAATGCCACACGCAGTCCCCACCTCGCCTATAGAACTGCAGCATGAACATGCATGCCGTATTCACAGGAGGAGGTAATAAAGCAGCAGCAATACGTGGTGTTCTTGCTCAAAGATGAGCACAGTCTCATCCTAACATCCCCTTACTGCTCTTGAGGTTATAATTTTGACCCAACTCCAAGACCTCTTCCACTCCCATCAGACAAACTCCTTCTAAAACTCCCACGCACGTCCCTTTATGTTTTTTCAGGCAGACTATCACTCCTTCCCTGCCCCGACCCCCTCCCACCCACCAGAGTGATGCCCAGGGCAGAATATTCCAGCACTAATGGCAGTCTCAGACCAGGCACACAACTTAATGTTCTGTTCTTGGCTTAATGTTTCTGATCCGATTTAGATGGTTATCCTGGGAAGTCTTATCACTGGGGAGGTGTGTAAGTTGGAAGAAACGCTCATGTTCTCTTAGTAGTGACTTAGTTGGCCATTATAACATGTTTAGGATTAATAGGATTTGAAAAGTGTTTATAACTACCAAGCATTCCCATATAGTGTTTGCTACTAGACCCAACTAGGTAATCTGGATTGTCCTTAAAATTGAAACTACTCTGCACCATTTCACCATGGCAGCCTTTTGAAATCTGAGTTCCTAATAGGTCATTGCCACTTTGGACTCTATTTGAGCACTGTGGGTAGTAACGCCTGGTAAAATGTAATTTCTGGAAGATTTGGTCGTTCAGTGGCTTTGTTGAGTGAGTTCACTAATAACTGGACTAACCTCCCCCCCCCACACACACACAGGGATTTTTTGTCTACTTTGTTGACTGGTATATCCTGGAACACTTGAAGAATAGCGTAATACCGGGTGCCTAGTAGATACCCGATAAATATTTGCTGGATGAATGCGTGGTCGAGTTAACTTAACACCTGCCATTCTGCATAAAAATGTATGAGGTTCTTTGTGCTATTGGATTTCACCGGTCTTCATCACATCACTGGCATGTGTTAGCAGCAAAAATTGGGGGTCTACATCTGAACCGTTCAGATTTATAGACTAAGCAGGATGGGCTTTCCAGAGGTTTCTGTCTTACAGAATTATGTCTCGGAAATCAGAGGCTGGGATGCGGTCGTTTCTTACTACATTACCCAGGCAAGAATGAATTCATCATTTTTATCTCACCATTTCTCATTAAAAGCCTAATGCCAATATCTTGTCCAGAACAGTGCCAAATTTCACATTCTGCTAAACTAAGAATGGGATGTGTGTTTGAACAGCACACTGTGGGCCCGTGGCAGATTAACTCTCTGGAAATGGAAAAATATATATACTTAACTGACCTCCAGCCAGTTAGAAATGAATCCTCTGCGTCATCTTGCCAAAATGTCATTTGGTTGTGAACAGGGCTCCTCATTTGTCCTATGAGATCCTGCATCTCAAATGTCAGGCCACTGCGGTCTTTCCTGCTGCTTTTCCATTCTCCCAGGCAGCTGTATCTTTGATAAGGTGGATTTGTGATGAAATATAATTGTGATCTTTTACTTTTGTCATTAGCTCCATTTTTACTTCATTAAACTACCTGTAGGATGAGGATTCTTTTTTTAAATTAAGTTTCTAACAACCATTTAGTTGGTGTTTATGTTTCTGATTTCTCTGAACGCTTTCAACCTATTGCTTCCTTTCATTTAGCCCTGCTATTACATCTCACATCAAGTTCTATTCTAACAGCAACTGGAAATTTTCATCTACCATCACCATGTTTAAAGATAAGGTCTCTTATGCATCTGGGTGGACAGCTTTAATCATGATTTTCCTGTTGCTTAACACTCTGTGTATTTAGCTGTGCTTCTGATGGATGATTGACGTGTTTCCTTTTCCTAGTTCAGAATTTACTGCAATTTAAAAAATTCCCTGTCTGTAATATGTGTGATGGAAATAGCACTTAACTGGACTAAGTGAAGGTTTCATTTTTGCCCTTCTAGAAAAACATATCTGTTTCTGGATATACAAATGGGGTTGAAAGTTTATAAACAATATCTTTTAAATTTCTTGAATAATTGTTCTACGCTTAGAGTCCAGATCGTCCTCTGGGTCTCATTAACTCCATCACCCGCTGCTGTCTGGTCGTCCTCACCAGGACCTCCAAGGTGCCAAATTTACCGTCACTCTTCCAGCATTAGCCAAATATGTAGCATCTGGATTTTGTTTTTTCTTGTTCTTACATAAAAATCAAATGAATTCCCTGGTACTGTTGGTTCTTTGTGGGGACAATGGATAGGAATGTATTGGGTAGCAGAGGGAATTCCACCTGAAAATAGTTCCCTAGGACAATGTATGTGATGATTCACCCATAAGGATCAGTTCCCTGCTGATGTTACTTTTAAAACCTCATGTATGGTCCCACATTCCTCACAGCGTATTTTATTCCTTGTTTTGGGGACTGACTAGCTTCATTGCTTAGAGCATGATGGAGGTGGTGGTTCCTTAGGATGGCTGGGAGCGGGTTTAAAGCCCGGAAGCAGCTGACAAGTGATGGGACATTGATCACACTCTTCAGCCCTCCCCAGCCCGGTCTCAGCCTTACCAGGGAATAGATGTCTTTACTGCAAAAAAGGGAACAGCCAGGAGTGCTGCTCCCGTTGGCTGTGGGGGCTGAGCGCTCTGGGCAGAGGATGGTGAATGTCTCCAACGCTGCTCTTGGTTAAAGCCGTAGGTGGTCACTTTTTCCCTATTTAGCATTGCAGCTGCCCTTCACACAAAGCGTAAAGCATCAGCAAGCACTTGAGCTGCCCATCTTCTCACACCTTCGCCTGCTAGAAGCAGTCATCTGAGTGTACCCGAATACCATAGTGTTTTAGGTGGTTTTTTTCCTAAGATTTTATTTATTTATTAGAGAGAGAGAGAGATCACAAGTAGGCAGAGAGGCAGGCAGAGAGAGAGGGGGAAGCAGGCTCCCTGCTGAGCAGAGAGCCCGATGTAGGGCTCAATCCCAGGAACCCTGAGATCATGACCTGAGCCGAAAGCAGAGGCTTTAACCCACTGAGCCACCCAGGCGCCCTATTTTAGGTAGTTTTAAACATGTTTGTTCTCTCTCAAGAATTTCTCCTGTGAATTTCTAAAGTTGTCGTTTAGCATCAACTAAATCAGCTCTGTCACCGTGTTCTATTCCAGCAATGAGTTGTTTTTTTCTCTCGAACATGGTAAAGCCTCCATCCAAGGAAGAAAGTGTTGTTGTCGTTGTTGTTGTTTTACCTTAAAGCAGGAAATAAAATGTAGAAATATCAACCACAAAATAATCCTCAAAGCGGGTCTACCTTTCCACAGCTTTCACTGGGACTAGCTGTCAAGCTTTGAAGAGTTGAAGTGTTTGAAAAATCCTAGTGGAAAGGCACAAAGATCAGAAAGATGATGGTATTGTATGTTGGGAAGTGTCAGCCCTCGTTCTTTCTAAGATGGCCCTGCTGGAGAACATGAGGGCCTTCGGATAGTGTTCCGCTTCCTCTCTTGGTTCACTATTGAGGTGCCCGAGGAGAGCTTCATATCGGCCCGTGACTGCCTTGCAGAAACGAACTGAGCTTTTAGACAAGTTGGGGGCCACACTGGTGCTGCTCTTTGACGTAGAGGGGATCCTGTTCATGTCTCTCTCGCGTCTGGGTTTTTATGTTAGGTACCTGCCTTCAGACAATAAGTCTATTTCAAGATGGTGGATATCTGGGAGGCAGCAAGCACTTATATATATATACGTTCTGGTGAGCCACGCTGCCTACGTTCAGATCCGGTGTCAGCCCCTCCCGAGCTGTGCGACCGTGAGCAAGATACTTCTCTCTGTGCCTCAGTTTCCTCTGGTAAAATGGGGTAGATGATAGTTTCAACCTCAGAGGGCAGCTGTAAGGATTGTAAGTATAGAGCATGATACAGATAGATATATAGAGAGCATGATAAGTCTCAGTAAATATGTTATCACTATTTTTTTAAAGATTTTATTTGAGAGAGAGCAAGCTAGCACAAGTGGGGGAAGAGGGGCAGAGGGAGAATCTTAAGCAGACTCCCTACTGAGCGTGGAGCCCGACATGGGGCTTGACCCCACTACCCTGAGATCATGACCTGAGCCAGAATCAAGAGTTGGAGTTAACTGAGCTACCTAGGAGCCCTGTTTTCATTAATTATTAACAATAGTTTTGCTTATCCAGAAGTGACAATATCCCCACTATTCTCGTTTGCAGAATTTCTCAAAGTCAAAATGGGGAACTGTCAACCCAAGGGCTTGTTTGACCAGGGTCATTAGCAGTCCATGAAATTAAAGTCTTATTAAAAGGAACACACAGAAAAGACATTATTTGGGGATTATTTGTCAGTTTCAGTGTTCCCTGGGTGACTTAGTACAGACTGGTCTTTGACTGTGAGAACATCAGGACCTCCCCCGACTAGGGTTACCAGGTACCATGCCATTCTAGGATCCGACTGGAATTCCAGGGATCATCTCCTTAATGGTCTGTTTTATTAAATGATTGGGCAGCCATGAACACAGTACATCAATAAAAGAGAAACATCATTTACCCTTTGTCTCAGGATTAGCATATCTTTGTGTCTCACAGTTAACTCTGCCACCATAGACATTTCTATGAAGAGAAGAGATGTTACCACGTTTCCATCCTCGCTCTTCTTACCGTTGGCTAATCTAAGTCTGCTCATCCTCTTCTTAACACCCTAAAAGTGTAGGATTATGAGAAGCCTAGGGAAGGGGAAGGAGGAGGGAGTGGGGGAGGGGAGGGGGGGAGGCCATTCGTTCTGTAGTAGGGCTGGAGTCTGCCCAGGAACTGCACTGTCTTCGCTCGTGCCCCGTCTTTTGAATCAGGAATCGACTTCAGTTGCATCTCGAGGCTTTTCACTTGATTTCTTCCATAAGGTAGGAAAAGCCAGATCTTCCCAGAGTTAATGAGATCTTGCTGCCTTAATAGCATCGGAATAAGCAGTCCTGCCTTGTTCTCTCTGAGGCTACACATACAACCCACAGTCTTGTTTGCCCTTTTCACTGCTGTCAAACATTCTTCTGATTTTTACTCCTCAGTGCATTATTGATGATCATCCCCAAGTCAGCATCTCTTTCTCGGCTCCTCTCCTGTATTTTGATTGCCTGTGACTCCCCTTAGTCCTCAATCTCATTACTGCGCACGCCATGGGCCCCTTTTCTGCATTCTCCTAAGAACGACTCCCTTCCCTCAGATAATCAACCACTTTGTTTACATGGATAGCAAACTACCTGTGCCTCATAATGACCTCACAGTGTTCCTTTCTTGTCTCTTCCCTTGCCAGAAGTGTCATTTTTGTCTCCTTCTGCTCTTTATTCCTCAAATCAATGGGACATCTATTCCACTTTTTTTTTTTTCCTGCTACCTGTCGTAAAAAGTCCAATACCCGTTTGTTGTGCTTGGGTATCTAAGGCTGAAAGACAGCAAATTGGTATCATCTCAGTTTATTAGGGAGGGCATGGAAGTCTGAAATTCACATAGTTTCATTGTGTTTCATGTACTTGTGAGGAACTTGTGATATCTGACCCCTTCATAAGTACAGAACATTCCTGAAAGTTTGGTAATCTCATTCAGAAATTCCAGAATCATTGCAAGGACCAAAGCAAAAACTGAATTGCCTTGGTTGCTATTTTTAAGCATAAGAATGATTTGGTCCCCCACCAGTCCTTGGAGAGCCAGCACGTCCTCGCAGCTGTCTGTCATCGTCTTTCCCCTGCCATCCTTCTAATACCTTCTGATGACGGCAACAACACCACCACGACTTTCTGATAATTATCTGGACTGTGTCTGGCACTAAGGGCAAGGTTCTTAAAGTATACATTTAAGATCGTCTCTGCTTTCCCCATTCCAAAAAAAGATTGGAATTTCTAGTAACTCAGTTTATTGTGCAAGGAGATGGTGCTGACCAAGCACGCATAAATGGTGAATTCTGATCTAGAGAAAGTATAGGGAGATGAAGACTTGGAAAAGCTATGTCGGTGGACACTGTGGCCTAAGTATTTGGCATACTCGGTATTTCCTTCCATCCCGAGATACTGCGTTTTATTTAATGAATAATAGAGAAGCGGAGGTTCCTTGCAGCAGTGAATCTTAGGCTGCTAAGAGTTTAAAGGTAAGGTTGTTTGAAAGCTATTGAATTTCTAGGATATTCCTTTCTTGAAAATACCTTCTTATGACTTGTAGTGGGTGCTGAATGACTATCTTGATACCCTAAAGCATGTAGGTTAGTATTTATTAATAATAGTAATGCATACATGGTATCTTTGAGTTGACGTTTTACTATTTAGGTGGCTGTTGTTCCTCCTAAACTAATGTCACCTATCCACCAAGAGTTCAGTGAGGCTGGTGGTTTCATTAAGGTGTACTATCAGGTAATAAGGTTGTAACAGTGTGTGCTGTGGAAACGGGTCATGAGGAGGGGGGAACCGCTTCCGCAGACATTCTCAAATGTAAGGTTAACAACCGTCTCGGGTCTTAAATGATGTACAGACCGTCGCGCCTGAAGAGGGAAGTCAGTAGCCCTGGCATGTCCCTTCTAACCTCAAGATGCATGATAAGCTGTTTTTCCACCACTGACTTTATTCATACCGCTTTGGTAAAAAATGCACAAACAAAAAAAATCAATTCGAAATTTCTCGCACTGAAGTCGGTTGTTTTTTTTCCCAGTGTCGTTTTTATCTTCTTTGCATTAATGGCTCTTCCTTCTCCATTGCCCTGGTGGTAAGAGAACAATGTCAGGAGAGAAAAATGAATTCACTGATAGAGGGTTTCTTATCTGTTCAATTAGGATAACTAATAGAGTAAGATACAGTGATTGCTGCATTAACGAATCGTCTGGGGAAAAGAGCTCCTCTCTCTAAGGTTAGTTGCATTAGGCCCACACCCCACACGCATCTTAGAGTAGCTGAGCCTGCCGGCATGAGAGTCCTCAAGTCGGGTGTTTTCATTCCTCCTTTAATGTATCTGAATCCAGGCAATGTAATGCATTAATTTTTTTCACAGTCCACGTGAGAACCTCACTTTACATGGGCAGTAAATATAAAGACTGACCGTACATGTATAAAGCTTTTCGTGGTCCTGTTTAGTGATAGGCTCCATTCTCATCAACACGTCCTATGACGATTAAAAGCTTTTCACTTTGCCAAAGCCAAACCAGCACTTTAGATTTCTTTGTCCAAACGTTCAACAACAGTGATAGTATTTTTCAGTGTGTAGAGTCCACATCGCCAACTGGTGTGGTACTGAAAACTCGTTTCCTGGAAGATGCCACCTGTCCTCTTTGGTGGACAAGGCCCAGACCGTCAGCTTCCACCAGCTTCCTCAGCTGTGTCTCCCGCAGTCCCTCTGTTTCAGGCTCACTCCAGCACGCTCGAACCTCCCTCAGTGATGCTCTCAGACTTGCTCTGCTCCCATCTTTCACATGCTCTTCCTCCACCTGGAACATTCCTATGCAGCGGGAAAACCCCTATGCTTGCTTCTAGATGTAGATTAAATATCACTCTTCCCGGAGTCCTACCCGGAACTATGCTCTAGGCAGTTGGCCTTTGCTATACTTACCTTATTCCTACCCTGCCAACAACACTCATGGGACCTTGCTATAATCCTTGGGTTAAGAACTGCCCACACACTAGGCAAGGCTAGATGCGCATCGCTTATGTTTGTATGTCCCCAACATCTAGTGGGAACACCAGTGAGATGGTACACACTTGTGTACAAATTTAATACCTGAACATTGTGCACGATTGGAACACACATCTGCTTTAAAGTCATGGGCCACAACTTTTCTTGCACACAACATCTCAACACACTGCCCCCTCCTCCCATATCCCTGGCCATTGGGCCACAACATAGAGAGCCCATGTTCTCTGTGGTCTCCTCGTGAGTGACTTTCCCATGATAAAATCTACACGCGAAGGACCTTTGAGTAAGTACTACTTCCCAACCCCCTCTGAGTCTCTGGAGTGTTGGAAACAGTCGAAGTTAGAGCCCAGAAAGCTTTGACTTTTCGAGTTGGGATGAATGCAGGCACAGGAAAGTAGGAGAACACAGTCTAAATCCCAATGGCAACTGAGGGAGAGAAGACCCAGGGCATGTTGTCAGGATCAAAGGGAAAATCTTACAAGTGTGAGCGCTTTGTACTCACCTTCCAGCTCCTATGTGGGAGACCTAGTGCAGAAGGGTGGGGTGATCATGTCTCAAGTTCAGTATACTGTAATCAGACAATACACTTGAATGCCTGAATTCCTCATAGGTTTCATTGAATTTTAGGGACAAAGAGAGGCTACACCCTTTACTTCCACCATAAAGGAGAATAATTCCATCTCTACTACTTTCTAATTGCCTAAAATTGGTTTACCATGAAATCCATCCTTCTATCCATAGTGAGAGATCAAGGCTCAAGTTTCATTGCAGATTCCTGGGAGAGTTCACATAATATCCTTGCTTGATAAAATATGCTGCTAGTTTATTTTCATTCATTCAATCCATAAGTATTTATGTGCGTCTTCTGTGAGCCGGACCCTGTGCTGGGTATTACGTGTACTACAGTGAGCTAAGTAGACTTTGTTCTGTCTTTGTGCAATCTTGGCCAGTTGGAGAGGGGGAAGAGTTTTTCAAGCAATTAAGAAGGTCTTCTATCTCTATGGACTTCTGAAAAACTCCCTCCTAATCCTTTTAACCAGGTCCTTGTAAATTCCTGTTAATCCATTTAGCACCTACAGGGTGCCAGGTTCAGTGTTGGGGATGGATGTGTTGGGAATGGGTAGGATGACCATACCAGTTTAACACGTAAAGCAAGAGGGTTTTGAGTGCAAGACGAGAAGGATCTCTTGAGGGGTGATACGTAAACCCACGTCCTGCGCTTGTGGCTGTCAAGTCATTTCCTTCTGGGAACAGCCTTTGAAAAGGAACTACTGCCTCTTCACAGAGGTTCCGGTGCTTTGTCAGGCAACTCGTGTCTCCTGTCTCCTTGGGAGTCAGTGACATAACGACAGCCCTAGGACAGGTGGTAAACTTGGACAAACATTGTGCGTGGGTTCCTTGGCTTTATGCAGAAAGAGCAGGACCTAACTTCTTATTAAGCATGTACTTTTTTAAAGCTCCTTTTAGTGTCTAAAGAGTTTAATACAAAATTTTAAAAAGATTACTAAAAAAGAAAATAAATCGTTGTAGACTGGATCCCACGCAATAAACCTCAGAACAGGTACCATAGGCATGTTCCAACTATCCTCTCTCTGTTGTATGGCAGCCTTTAATTTCTGCATATATGTTATGGTCCCTAACCTCTGATTTCTCAATGACTCTACCCAGCTGTGCTTTCTGTGTTGTGCACACTGCCCAGTGGCCCTTAGCACAACTAGCGCCTACCTCAGATTTCTGGCAGGGGCGGCAGCACTGACTGTAACTCCTACTCTCATTCTAATCAGAGCAGATAGCTATCCCTGGCCACTCTCTTTACGTTATCAGCAAGCTCTGCACGCTGTCATTCAAAGACAGGTGAGATTACCTTCAACAACGGAGAGAGGGGAATTGGCCAGGGGTTAAGGGAGAAGATTATGGAGATGGTCTTTCAGATTTAATCTGAAAGTGAGACCTTTGTTCAGTGCAATTAACGTCTCACATTTACTAGATGAGATCAAAGCTGCTAGTACAAAGCAGAAGTCTGCCAAACTCATGCCAGCTTAGTTTCATGCAACAATTAACAATGATTTGTTAAAAATTAAAAATAGAGAACAAATGTTAAATTGAATATGACACTATGACAAGAAGCTTCTTTATACTTAATTTTATTTCCTAAGCTTTTTTCCTCATTCCTATTCTCTCTTCATCTTTTAATTCTACTGTTGATTGTGAAATTTCTGCAAAAAGCTCCATGTAAGGATCTTCCCTGTTGTCGGAGATACTCTATAGCACAGCCAGTTTTCTTAGACTTGACGCAAACCAATCAATCAAGAATAGTGGGGGAAAGTACGGGGCAGGTTAGTATTATTTGGGGAACAGTGCAAAGTAGTCCTATTCAGTGAGGTCCATGTACTAGCTTGTGCCACAATACATCGTGAAGTTCAACTAACTTTTGGGGGTGGGAGGGGAGGTGGAGGTAACAAGCCTTTCTCAATGAAGGGAGCAATGATTGATTTCCATCTGGCACACATTCCATACTTCATGTGGACCTATAAACATTGGGCAGCCGGATACTTCGAGTTTCACTGGTCTAAGTCATGGGGAAGATTATTTTGCAAAGTTTATATTGTATTTTATAAATAGCGTTAGATTTCAAGTCCTTCGTTCTTTAGGCTAGATGTTAATTTGGAGTGAAGTCACAGTCAACCCTTGCATCAGTTTAATTTCTTGTTATTAAAGAAGTGAATAGCGCACCTGGGTGGCTCAGTCAGTTAAGCATCTGCCTTTGGCTCAGGGCATGATTCTGGGGTCCTAGGATTGAGCCCTGTGGCAGGCTCCCTGCTCAGCAGGGAGTCTGCTTCTCCCTCTCCCTCTCCCTCTCCCTCCCCCTCCCTCCCTCTCTCTCTCTCTCTCACTCTCTCTCTCTAATAAAATCGTTAAAAAATAAAAAATAAATCAATTGTTCTGCCTTGGTCTATACCTTTTACTGGCTACTTAAACCCTTCAAATGCTTTGGAATATACCACAAAGAAGAAAATAACTCAAGCAATGAAGATAAAATAGGTGTCCCCCTCTGGGGCAGGGCCACATACATGTGTGACAAACGTTTGTGTTTGGAAGGCAGCCGCCACGGGCTGGGCTAGGAGTCCTTCAGGTTTCTCCGAGCTGTGTGCTTATACCAGATGGCTCTGCCTCAGTTGACTGCATTGGCCCATAATTTAAATAGCATTCCTTTTATCGGTGTGTTTACTATCTCATTAATTTTAACTTTTCCAAAGCTTTTCCCAGTCCAGAAGCCAGTAGGTTAAATCTCAAGCTGTGTGTCCTATTAGTATGTGATTATTGAAAAACCTTGATATAAAACAAATTGAGATAAATCAAGAGTGACAAGAAGAGTTGATCCTATGAATTAAATGTTTCATTTCCCTTTGGTGTATTTCCTCTGACTGATTAGAACTTTCCTAGAATTCATGATTTGACAAGGTCATAAAGATAGCTTAAAGCTGATTTCTGTGAGTGTTTGTGTTTTCGATCAAGTGACTATAGGCACTGAAGAGGACATAAATTGTTTTTAGTCTTACACATAGAGTATAGGACATCCTGGAGTATGTCTTTCCTTCATGCCCTATATACATATAGTCTTGTTAATATTTCCAGAATGAGACTCTTCTCTCGGCATCTAGACATCTAGTATCATTAAATAAGACCTATTACTATAAATAGGGAAGACCTGGACAGGTTTTTCTTTTTACCTCTAGAAATAAATCAAAGCTGGATGAATTTCCTGTGTCTTATCTCTTCTGCCTTCCATGTTGAGATCATTTTCTTCTCTTCTTTAATTCTACTCAGACTTGTGATCTAGTTGTGATCAGACTTGTGATCTACTACATTAAAAAATCCGTAGTAAGGTTGAGGTTTCTGAACTCTATAGGGAGCTCTTGGAGATTTTCCAAGATGTAGACTGATGCTGTTTGAGTTCCAAGACCTTTATATTTGTGTTTTTATCATTTAGTAGATGAGCTAGAGGATCTGAAAAGCTTAGCTCTTGGATGAAGAAAAACCTATAGTTCCTTAACAAAGGCTTTTGATTCTTTTTAGAAAAACCAAGAAAAACCACAACCTGCGTCTATAGAAACTCTTAATTGTTAGAAAGTGACCTTAAAAAGACTACACAAAATAGGCACATGGAAAGATGCTCTATCAGGGAAATGCAAATTAAAATTACAATCAGGTGTTGGCAAGTGTGTAAGAAACTGGAACTCTCTCACACTGATGGGAGAAATGTAAAAATGGTACAATTGCCCTAAAAACATTAAAGTAATTTCTTACAAAATTACACACTCATCTGTATGAGGCAGCTGCTCTACTCCTAGATATCTACCCAAGTGAAAGGACAACGTATGTTTATAATGTCTTATACATGAACGCTGATAATAGCTTTTTTTTTTTATTCTGTTCAGTTAGCCACTGTATAGTACCTAATTAGTTTTCAATGTAGTGTTCAGTGATTCATTAGTTAAGTATAACACACGGTGCTCATCACAGCATGTAATGGCAAAACCTGGAAACAACCCATGTGTCCATCAAGAAACGACTATGTAAACAAACTGTGGTATATCCATACAATGGAGTACTACTTGAAAAGGAATGAATTACTGATACATGGTACAACATGAATGGATTTCAACATAATTACGGTGTCTAGAAAAGAGAAACAAGTATACACTACATGGCTCCATGTGTATAAAATTTTAGAAATGCAAATTGTAGTGAGAGCAAACAGATCAGTGGTTTCCTGGATAGAGTGGAAAGAGCAGCAGAAAAGGGAAGGTGGAGGGAATTACAAAGGATTTGGTGAAATCCTGGCATATTTTGGATATATTCATGATCTTATTTGTGGTGGTTTCCATGGTGTATATGTGTATCAGAACTTAACCAAATTATACACTCTGAATAGGTACCATTTATTATATGTCCGTTGTACTTCAGTAAGGCTATTCTAAAAATAAACAAAAGGCCCCATGTCTAAGTTGCTTACTTTTGTATGGGAAGATGTTAGTAAGCATTTGGGACGGGAATTTGTTATCTAGGACATCACCCCAGTGAGTATCCGATAAATGCTAAACCCTCTCCCCTGAGAAATGTGCCCACAAACTTTTTCCTACAATTTAGAGGCTTTCAAAACTAAACACCCCAGGTGAAGGCATCTATTTTTTGAAGAACCCAACCACATTTTAACAGCTGTCTTCCGATGCAGTATCTTCTTTGTTTTTCCAAAGCAAATACATTCTTACCTTCATCTCGGGCGAATTTTGGATATGCTTGACAAGTGTGACTTTAAAGTTTAGCCATTCTTCCTACAATATTTCTAGTTTTTTACTTTCTTCGTCCTCATTCTAAAGAGGAATTAAGCCATAAACATACCTGTATGTCCTCTCTACCAGCTAAATGAAGCTACAATTTCATTGATTATGCCATTTCATTGCTTTCAGAAAGAGCAATAATAACATAATGATTATTGGGCACTTCTATTACTTCACTCAGGTCCAGTTCATAAAACTCCACCTTAAACACAATAAAGGAAATTCAGGACCAGCATAGTAATTTTATGATTATATTTTAAAGGACAGATTCAATACCTGCCAGTTTAACTATTCCAGACTGTTTCAGGCTTTCCCATTATGCCAAGATAATACTAAAAAACTGGAATTTACCCAAACCTTAAGTAGAATGGCAAAGTGTATTTATGTTTTATTTCCTATAATCTTTTTCCAATATAGATAATGTCAATACTCAAGTCTTTTTCATATTTTTGTCTCAAAGGCTGGTACCTATAAAATTCCTAAAATCTCTTTTAATTACTGCTTTTTCTCACCATCTATAAATCTAGTGCAGAGAAATGGAAAGTAATATACTCATTCCCCCTTTTCCTCTAATATTGTATTTATCATTTGCACTTTTTTTTAACATGTCAGAATGGCCAGTGTTTTGTTATTTTAATTCTAGTACACTTAACAGTGAGTATTAGTTTCAGGTATAAAATATAGTGAGTCAACACTTCCATACATTTCCCGGGGCTCATCACAGCAAGTGCACACCTTAATCCCCATCACCTGTTTCACCCTCCCCCCATCCACCTCGACTCTGGTAACCACCAGGTCCTTATAGTTCAGAGCCTGTTTCTTGGTTTCTCTCTCTCTCTCTCTCTTCCTTTGCTTATTTGTTTTGCTTCCTAAATTCCACATATGAGTGAAATCATAAGGTATTTGTCTTTCTCTAATTTTTCTTAACATTATCTTCTCTAGCTCCATCCATATCATGGCAATGGCAAGATTTCATTCTTTTTTTGGCTGAGTAATATTCCATTGCATATATGTGTCACATCATTTTTTGAAAAGAGATTTTTTTTATTTCAGAGAGAGAGAGCACGCGCATGTGAGCAAGTACGGGGAGGAGCAGAGGGAAAGGAAAGGGAGTTAATCTCCAGCAGACTTCACATTGAGCACAGAGCCCAATGCGGGGCTCAATCCCAAAACTCTGAGATCATGACTTGTGCTGAAACCAAGAGTCCGATACTTAACTAAGTCAGCCAGGTGCCCCTGTATCCATTCATCAAGTGATGGACACTGTAGATAATGCTGCTATAAACATCAGGGTGCATGTATTCCTTTGAATTAGTGTTTTTGTATTCTTTGGGAAAATACCCAGTAGGGCGATTACTGGCTTGTTTGGTCATTCTATATTTAACTTTTCAAGAAACCTCCATACAGTTTTCCACGGTGGCTCTGCACCAGTTTGCATTCGCACTAACAGTGCATGAGTGTTCCTCTTTCTCCACATCCTTGCTGACACCTATTTTTTCTTGTTTTTGATTTTAGCCATTCTGACAGGTGTGAGGTGGTATCTCATCTTGGTTTTGATTTGCATTTCCCTGACGATGAGTGATGTTGAGCACATTTTCATGTGTCTGCTGACCACCTGGATGTCTTCATTGGAGAAATGTCTATTCATGTCTTCTGCCCATTTTTCAGTTGGATTATTTGGGGGGTATTTTGGGTGTTGAGTTGTATATGTTCTTTATATATTTTGAATACTAACTCTTTATTAGATATGTCATTTGTAAATATCTTCTCCCATTCAGTAGGTTGCCTTTTAGTTTTGTTGTTACCTTCACTTTGCAAAACATTTTTTATTTTGACATAGTCCCGGTAGTTTATTTTTGCTTTTATTTCCCTTGCCTCAGGAGACATATGTAAAAAAAATGTTACAGCTGATGTCAGAGACATTACTGCCTGTGTTGTCTTCTAGGATTATGGTTTCAGATCTCACATTCAGATCTTTAATCCATTGAGTTTATTTTCATGTATGGGATCAGAAAGTGGTCCAGCATATAGCTGACCAGTTTTCCCAGCACCATTTGTTGAAGAGACTATCTTTTCCCCCGTTGGATATTCTTTCCTGCTTTGTTGAAGATTAATTGACAATATAATTGTCATTTCTAGTTTTCTGTTCTGTTCCAAAAATCTACGTATCTGTTTTTTGTGACAGTACCATATCGTTTTGATTACTACAGTTTTGTAACATAATTTGAATTCTGGAATTGGGATACGTCCAGCTATGCTTTTCTTTTTCAAAATTAGTTTGGCAATTCAGGGTCTTTTCTGGTTCCAGATAAATTTTAGGATTTTTTTTGTCCTAGTTCTATGAAAAGTGATGTTGGTATTTTGATAGGGATGTCTTTAAATCTGTACATTGCTTTAGATAGTATAGACGTTTTAACAGTATTTGTACTTTTAGTCCGTTAGCATGAAATGTCTTTCCTTTTTTTTTTTGGTCTTTAATATCTTTCAGTGTTTTTTCGTTTTCGGAGTAGAGATCTTTCACTTCTTTGGTTACGTTTATTCCTAGGTATCTTACTGGTTTTGGTGCAATTGTAAATGGTATTTTCTTAATTTCTCTTTCTGCCGCTTCATTATTGTTGTATAGAAATGCAACAGATTCCTGCACATTGATTTTTGTATCTGGCGACCTCAGTGAATTCATTTATCAGTTCTAGTAGTTTTTTGGTGGACTCTTTAGGGTTTTCTATGTATACTATGCTGTCATCTGCAAATAGTGGAAGTTTTATTTCTTCCTTACCAGTTTAGATACCTTTTATTTCTTTGTGATGTCTGATTGCTGTGGCTAGGACTCTCTAGTATTATGTTGAATAAAAGTCATGTTTTTGTCTTGTTCCTGACCTTCGGAGAAAGGCTTTCAGTTTTTCCCCAATGGGTTTCCCCATGAATTTCACTGTGGGTCTTTCATATATTGCCTTTATTATATTGAGGTGTGTTGCCTCTAAACCTACTTTGTTGAGGGCTCATATCATGTATGGATGTTGTACTTTGTCAAATGCTTTTTCTGTGTCTGTCGAAATGATCATATGATCTTTATCCTTTCTCTTATTGACGTGACACATCATGTTTGATTTGTGAATATTGAGCTACCCTTGCATCCTAGGAATAAATTCCATCTGATCATGGTGAATGATTTTTTTTAATGTATTGTTGGATTCTGTTTGCTAGTATTTTATGGAGGATTTTATATCTATGTTCATGAGAGATATTGCCCTGTAGTTCTCTTTTTTTGTGGTTTCTTTATCTGGTTTTGGTATCAGGGTGATATTGCCCTTATAAAATGAATTTGGAAGCTTTCCTTCTATTTTTTGGAATAGTTTGAGAAGAATAGGTATTAAGTCTTCTTTGAAGGTTCAGTAGAATTTGCCTGTGAAGCCATCTTGTCCTGGACTTTGATTTGTTGGGAATTTTTTAATTAGTAATTCAATCTCCTTGCTGGTAATCTGTCTGTTCAAATTTTTATTTCCTCCTGGTTCAGTTTTGGTAGTTTATATTTCTAGGAATTTATCCATTTCTTCTCGTTTGTCCCATTTGTTGGCATATAGCTTTTCATAATATTCTCTACAATTGTTTGTATTTCTGTGGTGTTAGTTATCTCTCCTCTTTCATTGGTGGTTTTGTTAATCTGAGTTGTCTCTCCTTTTGATGAATCTGGCTAGTGGTTGATCAGAGAACCAGTTCCTGGTTTCATTGTACTGTTTTATTTTCTTTTTCATTTCTATATCCTTTATTTCTGCTCTAATCTGTATTATTTCCTTCTTCCTGCTAGTTTTAGGTTTTGTTTTTTGCTCTTTTGCTAGCTCAGTTAGGCATAGGTTGAGTTGTTTATTCACAATTTTTCTTCTCACGGTAGGCCTGTACTGCTATAAACTTCCCTCTCGGATCTGTTTTTGCTGCATCCCAAAGGTTTTAAACCATCTTGTTTCATTTTCATTTGTTTCCATGTACTTTTTGATTTCTTCCTTGATTTCATTGTTTAGTACCATAAGTTTTTTAATCTTCATGTATTTGTGGTCTTTCCAGATTGTTTCTTGTGTTTGATTTCCAGTTTCATAGCATTATGGTCAGAAGAGATACATGGTATGACTTCGGTCTTTTTTAATTCAAGGCTCGTTTTGTGGCCTAACACGTGATCTATTCTGCAGAATGTTCTGTGTGCTTGAATGTGTATTCTGCTGTTTTAGGATGGAATGTTCTGAATATATCTGTTAAATCAATCTGGTCCAGGGTGTCATTCAAAGCCACTGCTTCCTTACTGATTTTCTGTTTGGATGACCTTTCCATCGATGTAAGTTGAGTGTTAAAGTCCCCTACTATTACTGTTTTACTATGGATGAGTTCCTTTATGTTTGTTATTAACTGTTTTGTGTATTTGGGTGCTCCCATGTTGGGTGCATATTTACAATTGTTATATATTCTTGTTGGATTATCTCCCTTATTATTATTTAGTGTCCTCCTTTGTCTCTTTTTATAGACTTTGTTTTAAAGTCTATTTTGTCCAATATAGGAATTGCTACTCTGGCTTTCTTTGACATCCATTTGCATAATATTTCTCTATCCCCTTGCTTTCAATATGCAGACATCATTAGGTCTGAAATGAGTCTCTTGTAGGCAGCAATGTAGGTGGGTCTTGTTTACTTATCCACTCTGTCACCCTATGTCATTCGATTGGAGCATTTAAAGCATTTACATTCAAAGTAATTACTGATAGATACGTATTTATTGCCATTTTGTTGCTTGTTTTGTGGTTGCTTTTTAGTTCTTCTCTGATCCTTTTTTCTTTTTCTCTCTTTCATGGTTCACTGGTTTTCTTTAGTGATATAATTATATTCCTTTCTCTTTATTTTTGCATATCTGTAACTTTTTTTGATTTGTGGTTACCACTCCGTTTATATATAACATCTTTTGCATATATCAGTCTACATTAAGCTGATGGTCACTTAATTTTGAATTCATTCCTTAATCCTCTTCCCTCTGCATTTCATATATTTGGTATCATATTTTACATCCTTTTCTTTTGTGCTTCTTCTTCATTTGCACTGTCTTACAAATTTGCTAATAGAAATGCCTTCTAAGGTGGGTGTACCATGTTGGTCCATGGATTTAGTCTTAAGAGTTCCAAGGGCAATTCTCAAAGAGGGACAAAGCTAAGAGTCATCAGCCAACAATAATCCCAGCAGATGGGAGAACATTTACCTCATTCCCAAAGAGAAGACCAGGGCTGCACACCAAAGTATATACAATAGTCTATCCCTTGTATTCTTCAGATCCACCTGGGAATAGTTCCTCTAGCAATGGTTAGTTTCTTTTTCTGGGGAAAGTTATAAGACAGAAGGTATGACTTAGTCCTCATTGCTATAGGTAGTCTTAAGGCCATACTGACGTTCATGTCCATCCTCTACCTACCATTGTAGATTCCCTTTCTTGGGGCTACCACCTAGTCTGGGTGGTTTATCTGTAGAATGACCTAGTCTCTCATCTCTTGAAAAACAATGAAAAGTAGCCAATTTTGCTGGTTCCTTATAGATAAGATGGAGGTAGTAGAGATGAAGAGAAATAAACAATTTCAAACACAGTAAAGACAAAACTGTCAGAGAAGATTCATCTGACTGATGGGTAGAGGCTGAGCCATCGAGGGATGAGGATGGAAGCAGGGAGTCAGGAGCTATTGTGTGAGTCCAGACGAGAGATCGTGGCAGCTCTACTTGGATAGTAGCAGTAGAAGTGGGAAGAAGTCATTAGTCTCTATAGATATGGGTATATTTCAAAGATCAACCTTTTGCTGTGGTGAATAAGATTTTTGTCTGGGTTGTCAAAGAGTTTGAGTCAAGTGGGGATACGAGCTCTGTAACAGGTGGTTTCAACACATGATGATAAAGAGTAGGGGGTAGATACCTAGAGGAGGGGAGTGGTTATGGAGCCCTTCCCAGGAAAATCTAGGGTAGGACATGGGAGAAATGAACTAGAGAGCTAGCCTGGGCCAGACCATGGAGGGTCTCATAGACACATTAAAAACTTGGACTTAATCCTAAAGTGGATATGAACAGTTAAATAGTATTATATAAGGAGGCAGCACACCCCAGTTCATGACTTAGATGCTCCAAGTCACTCTGGTAAGTGTAAGAGGGCTCATGAGTTAAGACTGAAGGCAGGGAAGCCAATGAAGACATGCAGTTGTCCAGGCTAGAGAGAGTAAGCTAATATTTGTTATGTACTTGCAATACATCAAGCACTAGTCTAAACACTGTATGTGTATAAACTCAGTTCCAAGAAGAACTCTGTCACATTGGAACTATTCATATCCACAGTTTGCAGATACGTGGACTCGAGCACAAAGACGCTAACATAAACTTGCCCAAGTTCATGGGGCCACATGGCCCTAAGCCGGAGGCAGGATTTTAACCCAGGCACTCTGACTAGAGAATTCACACACTTAAATATCATGCTACACTCATCGCCTAAAGATAAGAGCCTGGAGATTTAGGGAAAATAATAGGGCAAATCTCTTGCATTTTGTCCCAAACATAATAATTAGCTGTGACTTTGCGTTTATGTTACAGCGGTATCCATTAGAGACCCACCCTCCCATCATTTCCTTTCTTCCTTACTTAGAAGCTTGGATTCTTTTTTGGTACCTGTGGCTCTTTCTTGCTTTGTAATCCTCTGCTGCCTTTCTGCAGCAGAACAGGGTACAGAGCAGATGTTTGGGACATGTCCTTGGATCGAACAATATTGTGACATCCTCTTGTCAGGTAACCCAAGTCGGTGCTTTTTCTGTCTTCTCTCAGAATTTCCTCTTGGGGAAATGCATTGGACTTGGCATTCACTGGGGTGCTTTAAATCACACCTTTGTTTGGGAATAGCTCAGATTAGATAAATTCGCTCCTGGCCCCCAGAACATCAGTAGTGTATGAGATTGTTGTGAAATACACTGGTATCTGGGGAGAAAAGTGTATCTTTCCACTAATCACTTATAATGCAAACACAGACTGTAAATAGTCATTATGTAACTGTTACTTTTCTAAGTGTCCAAATGTGGAGAATCTGAGTAGTACAAGGCGTTTATAGAGAAAAACAGGGTCTGGAGAATGCTGGCCTTAGTTTGCAAAAGACATATCAGCTCTGCTGCCTTGCCTCTGATAGATGACCCCCAGGACAACATTATTTCCATCTCTGTTTGCATTCGACCAGGGAGCCACTGAGCATTCGACCAGGGAGCCACTGAGCATCGGCGTCTTTTTCATGGGGTTGTTAATGATACTGTTACAGTTTCATGAAGCACAATACCTACTGTACCTTAGGTCAAATGTTATCCAAAAAGAACACCTAACACTGATAGGGATTCAAGCCTAAGTGTAACACAGAGAACCCAAAAGAGCCAAGAAATCGATGTCTCACACAGAGGTAGCCTGTAGCTACAGCACTAGGGCAAGGAAACCACAATCCCTGGTACCTCGGTGAGTGTTTTCTGTGCCCTTTGTGCCAAGAAACAGAGCAGCTGTGACTGAAGAGAGTGGGCAGGGGAAGTGGGAAGGGACAATCTCAAGGAAGACAGCTATCTGCATCAGAAGCCAAGAGAATGTGTTCTATTTGGGAAAGCCAGGAAGGATTGGAAATAAGAGGATGGCCACTGACCAGGCAAGGTTCAGAAGCCCTATATTTTGGGGAAAACTAAAGCACCTTAAAGCATGAAATTCAGTGGTACCAGCAGATACTTGAGAAGCTCTAAAGTTAGCCAGCCCTATCCAACCCTTCCTTCTCTGCTCACGTTCCAGGTAAGGCACATTTTTATTTTTGAAATCCAGGTGCACAGTCAGGAGAAGGGAGAAAATAGTGACACCCATCTTTTTAATGAGCATTGCTAGTGGAAGAGAAATTAGCATCACCTTGAATTTTATGTGATGTCAGTTAAATGAAGGTATTTTATAGCACTTTACAACAAATTAGAATCAACTAAATTGAAAATAAGCCTAGCAGCTGGGATAAGTAATCAGGTAAGTGGCCAGTTTTGCTATTTTTGCTTTGAGTCAAAGACAGAATTTGAATTTCTAATGTCCCTGAGGTGTTAGGGCTCACCATTGGGGAGTGTGGTTCCCGGGACGATTGTTAAAGATGCTCACAGTTCAGCTTTGCCCTCCAAGTCTGCAACTCGAGTAGCCATGTTCCTTGGAGATTGGCGCTAGCACACAGGCGTGCACACCAGGCAGAGGGCTGTGAATTTGTGCAGGACAGAGCTCAGCTTTTGGCGAAACATTACAGAGCAGACTGGAAATAGATGACCCAGAATGGGGCAATAAATCATCCATATATTAACTAAGAGCCTCTAATGAAAGGACTGAAATTCACAAGGAGACATTGTGGCGACTCGTGAAATCAACCCAAATCAGAGGAATGATTAGAACACTTTGAGGCTTTAAGGAAATAGTCATTCTGTGCACTTGCTGCAGTTTGCATCCAGTCAGAATGTCCTGACATCGTAAATACTGGCTTTAGTGAATAGAATTTCATAGTCAAGCTTTTCACTCCACAAGCCAATGTTTCTTGTGTGGATACTAGATGGTTCTAGCATCTGAAATACGCTCAGGAAACTGCTGAGGAGGCCAGCACATGCTTGGTGATGATAACTCTGTTGTGGTTGGTGGCCCGAGACCTACCTGACATGTGTGCAGGTTGGCTTGTATGGGCAAAAGGAAGAAGAGAGAAAGATGGGGCAGGCGGGGTAGGGGGGCACAGTGGTTACGATAAACGAAACTTTACAGATTGCTCAGAGTGGAAGTATTAAGGGGAACAAATGAAGATAAAATGATGCTTGTAATTATGGTTTATAAAGAGAAGTAAGCTATATTGAGTATATAATTTTCAATTTTTTCTCCCCTGCAGCTGATAGGTTAAGTGAAATAAACTGATCTGCAGAAAATCTATGTCTCTAGGTCGTTTTTAGGCAACTTTAGAGAAACATGAAATATGCGGATTTCTTTCTCCTGTTTAGATTTTCTCTTTGAAACTCTTTTCTCAAAATATTCAGTATCTTAATTTTTTTTATCTTAAAATAGTCATAACTTTTCAGATACCTAATTACTGAGGCAGAAAACTTTCCACATGAAAAATAAAAACAATACATGGAACTTTCTCTCATTTCTTCAGGGGTTCTTTCTTTTTCCCTAACCAGTGGCGTTTACTTGATTTTCAGTCCTCTAGACTTTAGATTTGGATATGGAAAGAGCGAGGTTTTAAATTTCTGTCGTCATTATCTTCTGATAATTCTGTACCCTAAGCTAGGGGAGGAAGCAGGAAAAGTGGACTTCTCTGTCAGAGTATCAAATCTATCGTGACACCGTGGAGCATGGGATGGGTCTCTGATGAATTCTGCTAATACTGAAACATATCTTCACTATTGAACAAACTGACAGCCTCTAGCGCTTGCCCCTCTTCAGCCAACGTGGCTGTTGTTCACAGTGGTTCTTTACTGCTTTGACAGATTATTGTGCTCTGAAAGCATGAACGCAGATGCCCGAGTCATAGAGGTTATCCACTGTATTTTGTTGCTTTGATAAAAATGGGTGCAGAGAATTGAGTGAATTTATAGGCGAGGGGTTCAAAGGCACTGACCTTATTTTCAGAAAAACCCTTCTTTGCTATACCTCTCCTCTATTTTGTGCTGCCCTCTGCTGGCTAATAAATTTCATAGTGTTGAGTGTTGAGAAAATCCTGGAGGTAGAGAACACTGGGGGTTGCTATCACTTCTACTTTCCATTGGTAAGTAATTTCCCATTTTGCTGTATGAAATGTGAGCTCAATGTATACTGATGAATTCAGATGCGCTGAAGATATGAATTGTAGAAAATGTGTGAGACTAATTTGGTTATTTATATGGACTTTGCAATGCCTGTGAAAGAAATAATGTTGTGGCTTATTGCATGATTAGTCAGATTTTCCAAATCATTGATGTGAAAACCCAGTGTTACTGTAAATGATTTGGACACTTTTTCTCCACGTTTGTATTTTTCAGTGGCTGCTAATTTACAGAAGATTGTAGATGATCCCAAAGCTTTAAAAACCTTGACATTTAAGTTGGTAAGTTGAAAGTTCTGGAAAGAAGGTAAATATTTTGCCATGCTCTGCCTGCAAGGACTAATCACCCAGTTTAATAACCTGCTCTGTAATTCTATTGCCGCTGTTGCTTTCTTTTGGGATCCATTTTTGCATTTGTCCGTTGCCGGTTTAACCTTTGGGAATGCTTTCCGACCATGACTGGGAATTTCCTCTTCCATGAGCATATCTTGTTTCCCAGTACATCTTTAGGAGCGGCCATTTGAGAAATCTTGGAGCCCATGCCATTTTGCGTCCAGTTTGTATGGCACCTTGATATAGACAAAATTAAACCTAATTCCAACCAACCCTCTTAATAAAGCTTTTCCTAAAGCGAAAGCCAGGTGGTTCTAACTTTAAAAATTGAGGCTGATTGTTGTAGAAATGCTTTAGGTAATTGGAAGCGATTGTGGAACTACTCACTGAAGGCTAGTGAACAAAGACATAACATTTTAACTCCACATTGGAAATCGCAGTAATAGATTCTCGTAGAGAAGAAGTGTTCCAGCAGTTTTTCTGTGCTAGTAGACTTTAAATTTAAGAACTAGAGCGGCCACAGAGATCGAGATCCTGAGCGTCCCGGCATCATTCTGAAAGCGAGAGATAGGGTGACTGTGAGTGGAAACGGGGAACTGTCCAAATAGTCAAAAGCGACGATTCTCCTGAAAGTTTTAGCAAACAGTACATTAAATGACTCATTTTAAAATTGTAAGTCTTTGCGAGAGCCAGTCAGAATGCCGCAAGCAATTTAAGATATAAATGACTAGCACTTTGCTGTGCACAATATATATTGATGATCTGTCTTTTTTATTTCTTGCGAGGATTTAATGGAAAATGCGCGCCGCCAAAGATGCGAAATGATTAGTTACAGTAAATGTTATCCCTGCGCTAATTAACTTTCTGGGTCTTGCCGCACATCGAATTGCAGATGGCTAGGCTGCGTGATGAGCGAAAAACACAAAGATTCTCACAGAAAGAATTTATCTGAAGACATTTGTTTTCAATAACAAAAGAACGTTTTACTCAGACATAGAATGATAAATTAAGAAATTGAAAAATCTGTCTTCTGCTTTGGGACTCATCTGTCACCTCTATTATGTTCCTAATTCACCTACATCTTTGTAAACATAGTTTGTTCATATGAGAATATATTGATGAGAAAATTGTAGCCTGTGTCAGGATTTCAAGCCCATTAATGTTTCTTTTTTTTTTTCTCCCCAAATTTGTTTATTTTAATTTTTCAGTGTTACAAGATTGATTGTTCATGCACCACACCCAGTGCTCCATGCAGTACGTGCCCCTCTCGATACCCACCACCAGGCTCACCCAACCCCCCCC
>CM052810.1:117199670-117238128 GCA_028533885.1 Nasua narica | reverse complement strand
CCTTTGCTGTGCAGAAGCTTTTTATCTTGATGAAGTCCCAAAAGTTCATTTTCGCTTGTGTTTCCTTTGCCTTTAGAGACATGTCCTGAAAGAAGTTGCTGTGGCTAATGCCATAGAGGTTACTGCCTATGTTCTCCTCTAGGGTTTTGGTAGATCCCTGCCTCACATTGAGGTCTTTTATCCATTTCGAGTTTATCTTCATTAATGTTTCTTTATTCATTTTTTATAGCATAAAAAAGAAGTTCTAACACACTCCCTCCAGAAGAGGTGCCTAAATTTGAATATGTAAACAGAGATGCGAGATGAAAGCTTCGTGCTGGCTTATCCCCACACTCCCTAAATTTACTTCTGAAACTGGAATAGCAACCCTGGCCTTTCCTGTTCCTGAAGGTCTTAGAGAAACCTCTAGCGTGTCTCTCTGAACAGTAAGAAGGAGGTCAAACTCCCCTCATCTCCTACTCGAGTCAGTTTAGTATTTCTGGGGATTGTCTCGCTTGACTCCATCCTCTTCTCTCCCTCCCCAATTCCAGTGCTCTGGCAGGATCTTCTCTTCTCCGGAGACGCACCTTCTGCCTACAGTCTGCTTGTGTCAGGCTCCATTCACCACCCTGTGGCTACGGCCAGAGTACTTCTGCATTGCAAAACACTCCTAAAACTCAAATGCCCGACCAGATCTCCCTTTCCAGCTCCTGCTTTATTACCTTGCTCTGTCTCCCCTCATTCTCTCCTCTCTCCTTCTCATCCTCTCTCTCCTCCTCCTCTTGTCGGCTGGCCCTTTTGTATGTGCTTCTCTCTCTCACTAAAATATTCGTCCAGCTTCTCCAGGTTGCTGCTTGGGCTCCCCAACGTGTAGCCATGTCCTGACTTCCTGCTTAAATTTCACTCTCTCCAGGAAGCCTTCTGTGACATCCGGTCCTGGCTCAGGTGCTCCTCCTCTGTTCTCTCCCACAAATTCATATCTCTAAGAAGTCTAGGGGTGCCTCCAGGGGCCAAAGGCCACTGCCTAGCACGGTAGCTGGCACAGAGCAGGGGGCTCGATAATTAAAATATACCGGAATAATACAAACCTCAGTTAGAAAAACTTCAGCCATCATTTTTTCCTTAACATTTATTTTAATTCCTGTAAAATAATTAAGATGGGGATTTCTGTCATGCCCTCTTTTTAGAGTCCCTTAAAATCCCTGGGCCTTGCCTGCAGAAAGAACAAGAAATACTTTCTTCGGCATCCCCTGTTTGCTAGACCGTGCATGAGGTGGTTTACACACTTCATCTCAGGTCATTGAATCCTCACGATCCCACAAGATGGTGATATCATTAGGTTCATTTTCTGTCCTGGGCATCCGAGACTCTGGGGGGCTCACTTGCCCATGATTACAGTGTAGACACTGCAAATTCAACTCTGGTCTAGCATCCCATCCTCTCAATTACCATTCATTGTGAGAGGCAGAGCCCTGCAGCTGTGTGGTTTTGTGGTTTTCTGTTTCTCTGTGGATTCCTCCTTCTGGATGATGGGGTACCTGCACAGTGGTTGAGGTGAATTCTCTCCTGTACTTTAAGCAGATTGAATAGTATAGGCCTGTCCGGCCCAGGAGTCCTGCGGGAGAACCCAGGCAAGTCTTCCCTCCCCGCCCCCCCCCCCGCCCCCGATAGCTTAAGAATGTAGTAATGTGCTGTTCCCAGAAGATGGAAATTAATGGCTTTTCCCCCAAAAGATAGCTAATGAGGTTAAATAAAGCCAGACTCAAGAGTGACCTTCGATTTCGGTCACTTCGCTCTCTGTCCAGCCCTCGTTAAACCTGAGGGGGTTTCTTTGTTGTTACCTGGAGCCAGCCAGTTTGAGATCCACTCGACAGAGCTCATTTGAATTGCTTCTTGGCCTAATCTTCTGTAGAACACTGACATCCTGGTCAAACCACAGAGATTCGAATGCACTTGCCTTCGTTCATCAATTTGGCTATTTTCTTGAAGAATAAAAGTATTTCAGAAGCATTTTTCCTCACAAACTGCTGCCGCCGGTGGTCCTTTTCTCTCTCAGCTGTTTATCATTTTTATCTCAGAGCTTTCTTTGCCTTCTAAAGGAGAATGTCAGGGGCCTGAAAATCGTCTAAAGAACAAAGTTCTGTCTTGGTGATACGGTTCCTTACCTCAGAGAACGGTGGTTTGCTCAGGGGATGGTTGGGGCACTTCACAAAATTCCTCTTGTCTGGGTCCTATACCAGATATCCTCATGTAATTGCTCTGCGGACAGCCTTGGCTTTGGGCATTTTGAAGGTGTCTCCTGGTGATTCCAGTATTTAGCCTCAGCTGAGAAACATGCTGTTTGTAGATAGCTCAGTCTCTAATCTCCTTTCGCTCCACTCTCCCCACCACTATTAGAAATACTGGGCTCAAGTCTGAAAAGGGGAGGTGGCCTTATGTATCTGCTTACATAAGAACAGTGGCCCAGGGAGCAAGGATATTGGTTATATCAAGAAGTGCATTTACTTTTCTTCCTGCCCAATGAGATCTTTAGCTTCATTTGACATATAATAAGTGAAGTATGACTTCCATTGTTGGCATGGCCAAAAGCAGGGAGAGCTTTTTTTTTCCCCCCAAATATATAGCACTTTTAACAAAGTGGTTCAAGCATAAAGGGCATTTCAGCACAAGTGTAACATGCTTTGAGTGCAATATCTCAGTACTGTTTTACTGTTGATTGTTGTAAGCCTTGCCTTGAGACAAGTCTGAATATTTACGGCATTTTTTAATCAGCTGCCTTGCAGTTTTATGAAGTAATTGAGTCTTGCTGCTTTCAGTGTGAAGTTTTTGAAACTGCATTAGTAAAAATATGAAATCGCATTAGTAAAAATATGAAATAAGATAATTCTCCCTTAAAGATAGGATACAAATCGTAAGTACGTATAAGTAACATCCAGTTGGCCCACATTTACATGAGCATTACAGATTTTAGTTACTGAAGTTAAATAACGTGCATTACATATAGCAATTTCATAAGCACTTTGGCAATTCATGACTAATGGGCCTTATTTTTAGAGGCTTTCAGCATAACCATAGTGGGTGGCTGTGTCACTAGGCAACATTTCCTGAAATACAGGTAAAGCAAAGACTTGAAATGAGATGAAAACGACTTAACTCCCCCTCCCCCCTCCACTGAAAGGGGAGAAAGGTAAGACAAAAATCTTAAGGGAACTTATCAGTTCAGGAAGATCCAGGTAGCAGCGCTGGGTCTCCGGCTCCATTCGGAGACAGTGGTTCTCTAAGTGGGGTCCCCAAACTGGCAGTGTCAGCTTCATCTGGAAGCTCTCTGATAAAAATGTAAATTATACGGCCACATCCCAGGCCTAAGGATTCAGAATCTCTGGTAGTTGGGGTGCAGGAATCTGTTTTAACAAGCTTTCCGGGTGATTCTGGTGTGTGCTAAAGTTTGAGAACAACTGCTTGTTCAGAAACTTAGAGCTTACTTGGTGTTTCACACGTTGGGAAGCACTTGGGTAGAACAGTGGTTCTCAAACTCTAACCTTTGAATCACCTAGGGCGCTCAAAAATCCCAGGCACCAGCCCTTACCCCAGACCAATTCCTTCACAACTTCCGTATATTTTCAAATTTCCAGTGGTTCCGAAGCCCACCCAGGTTTGGGGTGGGATATACTAAATCCTTTGTTGTCATTTCAACACTCTTCATAGCATCTTCACCAGAAGTAGAGTCTATCTCAAGAGGCCACTTTGCTCATCCATAAAAAACCAACTTCTCAATCTGTTTAGGTTTTTTCCTGACCTTGCAGCAATTCAGTCCCATCTTCGGGTTCCCCTTCTAAATCTAGTTCTCACGCAGTTTCCACATGTGCAGTTATTTTCTCCGCTAAAGTTCCGAACCGCTCAAAGTCATCCATGAGGGCTGGAAGCACTTTCTTCCAAACTCCTGTTAATGGAGACATTTTGACCTCTTTCCACGAATCACTCGTGTTCTTAATGGCATCTAGAAAGATGAATTTTTCCAAAAGCTTTTCAAATTTCTTTGCCCAGATCCATCAGAGAAATCAGTGTTTGTGGCAGCTATAGCCTCATGAAATGTATTTCTTAAATAATAGGACTTGAAAGTTGAAATTACTCCTTGACCCATGAGCTATAGAATGGATGCTGTGTTAGCAGGCATGAAAACCACATGAATCTCATTGTACCATCTCCATTAGAGCTCTTGGGTGACAAGTAAATCGTGAATGAGCAGTAATATTTTGAAAGGAATCTTGTGAGCAATTCTCAACAGGGGGCTTCAAATATTCAGTAAACCATTTTGTAAGCAAAGGTGCTGTCTCTTGTTCCATTTATAGGCTGTAGAGGCTATAAATCAATCTAGCATAGTTCTTAAGGGCCCTAGGATTTTTGGAAAGGTAAGTGAGCATCGGCTTCAACTTAGAGTCCCCAGCTGCATTAGCCCCTAACAAGAGCCAGCCTGTCCTTTGAAGTTTGAAGCCAGGTACTGACTTCTCCTCTCTAGCTATGAAAGCCCTAGATGGCATCTTCTTCCAACAGAAGGCTGCTTTGTCTACATTGAAACTCTGTTGTTCAGTGTAGCCACCTTCTTTAATTCTCTTAGCTCTGTCTTCTGGAGAACCTACTGCTTCACCTTGCACTTACATGTTATAGAGACAGCTCCTCTCCTTAAACCTCAGGAACCAACCTCTGCTAGCTTCCAACTTGTCCTCTACAGCCTCCTCACCTCTCTCAGCCTTCAGAGAATTGAGAGAATTAGGGCCTTGCTCTGGATTACCAGGCTTGCCTTAAGGGAATGTGGTAACTGGTTTGATCTTTTATCCAGACAACTAAAACCTTCTCCAGATCAGCAGTAAGGCTGTTGGCTTTCTTATCATTCATGTGTTCACTGGAGTCGCACTTTTAGTTTCTGTCAAGAACTTTTCTTTTATAATCACAGCTTGGCCTAAAGGGTACGAGAGACCTAGCTTTTGACCTGTCTTGGCTTTCGACCTGCCCTCCTAAGTTTAATCCTTTCTAGTTTTTGATTTAAAGTGAGAGACATGCAACTCTTTCTTTCACTTGAACACTTAGAGAGACCATTATAGGATAGGATCATGAGTTGGCCTGATTTCAATATCGTTGGATCTCAGGGACTCGGGAGGCCTGAAGCGAGGCAGAGAGGGGAATAGTCAGAACACACACATTTATGGATTAAAGCTCACCATCTTATATGGGCGTGGTCCGTGGGCCCCAGAACAATTGCAAAATTAACATCAGAGATCACTGATGTCCTATTACTATAACAAATATAATGAAAGCCTTTAAAAAATACCGAGAATTACCAAAATGGTTACATAGACACGAAGCGAGCCCGTGCTGTTGGGAAAAATGACGCCATCAGACTTACGTGGTATAGCATTGCCACAAATCTTCAATTTGTAAAAAGAAAAAAAATGTGATATCCAGGAAAGGCAAGAAAGTGAAATGCAATAAAGCAAGGTAGGCTTCTATCTTGAAGTACCGTGGTTGTCTCCAGGAAAAGCTCTAGTGAGATTAAGCTGTAGGCTGAACTAGCCATTTTTTTTTTTTTTTAATCCCCGTGGAACACCATTTTTACTAAGAAGAGTAACTGACAAACTGTGGTTATTCAGACTAAGGATTTGGCAGATATTTTTTCAAAATGAACCAAGTGAGCCTGACACTTCAAGGAAAACAACTGACAATATTGGTGATCAATAATACATTTCGGCTCTCAAGCAGAGAAAGGATTTTAGAAAACTTGCATCTGCCGCTGTAAGTCTGACAACAGCCCAGTACTTACTTTTTCTGATGAGATTAGTCATGTGTGATATTAATGAATATGATTGGTGGGCATTGTGTATTGAAACATTGAGATTCTATAACAAACTGTGTCAACGGTAGAAGATCTGCATAATTCAGTGAGGCTGAGGGGAAAAGATCACTTCCAACTGCGAGATAGACCACTGGTTTCAATATAACAGAGTATGTGGTTTTAGATTCCACAATGCAACTAAATTTCAAGAAACTCCACTTGACACATCTTGGTATGGTAACAAACAATATCCACAATTATCAGAGAGACTTAAAATACTATGTATTTGCTTTTTCAATGACCTATCTATAGGAGGCTGATTTTCTTTATATATGTCAAGGAAAACAACATAAAACAATAGATGGGATGGAAATCTAACCATCTTCCGTTAAGCAAGACATTTAAGAGATTTGCAGAATGTGAAGCAGTGCCATTCTGCTCAAATTTATGTTTTGGTAAACTCTTGTCATTTTTCATTAAGATTTTATTTGTGTTAGCATGTAATAGGTTTATTATTAGATTTAATGGATTAGTGAGTAATTTAGAATTTCTCAGTTTTAATTTCTGAGACATTCAGTATAATAAGCATAAGCACATTTATGTTTTTAATACTTTAATATTAAATCATATTTAAAATGTTTAAAAATTTTCAGTTTTAATTTTTAAAATAGTCAATACAATAAATATAACCTGCAAAAACCTAAGCTTTTTAAGTTTTAGTTCCAATGAACAGTGTTATATTAGTTTCAGGTGTACAATTTAGTGATCCAACAGTTAAATACATCACCGAGTGCTCTTCATAGCAAGTGCCCTCCTTAATTCCTGTCACCTATTTGCCCATCCCCCAACCCACTTCCTCTCTGGAAGTAATCACTTTGTTCTCCAAAATCAGGAGTCTGTGTCTTGATTTGTCTCTTTTCCACTGGGTTTTGTTTCTTGTCTTTGACTCATTTTACTCAGCATAATACTCTCTTAGCTCTATCCATGTCATTGCAAATAGCAGGATTTCATTCTTTTTATAGCTGAATAATACTCCATTGTATACACATACACACACACCCCTTTATACATTCACCTGTCAGTGGATACTTGGACTGCTTCCATATCTTGGCTATTGTGAATAATGGTGCTATAAACATAGGGGTAATTGTATCCTTTTGAATTAGTGTTTTTTGTATTCTTTGGATAAATACCTGTAGTGGAATTGCTGAATCATGGGGTAGTTCTAACTTTTTGAAGACCCCCCCCCTACTGTTTTCCACAGTGGCTGCACCAATTTGCATTCCTACCAACAGTGCACCAGTGTTCTCCTTTCTGCATCCTCACCAACACAGGTTGTTTCTTGTGGTGTTGATTTTAGCCATTCTGACAGGTAGGAGGTGAAACCTCATTGTAGTTTCGATTTGCATTTCCCTGAGGGTAAGTGATGATGAATACCTTTTCATGTGTCTTGGGGCCATCTCTAGGTCTTTTTTGGAGAAATGGCTGTTCATGTCTGCTGCCCATTTTTTAATTGCATTATTTTTTGCATGTCGAGTTTCATTAAGTTTTTTTTATATATTTTAGATGCTCTTTATTGGAAATATTATTTACAAATATCCCCATTTAGTAAGTTGCCTTTTTAGTTTTGTTGATAGTTTATTTTTGCTTTTATTTCTCAGGAGACAGACGAGCTGTGTTTTCTTCTAGGATCTTTATGGTTTCAGGTCTCACAGTTAGGTATTTAATCCATTTTGAATTTTTGTGTATGGTGTAAGAAAGTGGTCCATTTTCTTTTGCATGTGGCTGTCCAGTTTTCTTAACACCATTTGTTGAAGAGACTTTTTCCCATTGAATATTTTTTCCTTCTTTGTCAAAGATGAACTGACCATATACTTGCGGGTTTATGTCAGGGTTTTCTATTTCTGTTCCATTGACCTACAGGTCTGTTTTTGTTTTTTTTTTTTTAAGATTTTATTTGAGAGAGGGAGGGAGAGAGAATCTTGAGCAGACTCCACACTGAGTGCGGAGCCCGACTTGGGGCTCAGTTCCACAACTGTAAGATCTTGACCTGAGTTAAACCTAGAATCAGAGGTTTAATTGACCAAGCTACCCAGGCACCCCTCCATGTCTGTATTTTTTAACAGGCACCATAGTCTTTTGATTGCTACAGCTTTGTAGAGTCCAGAATTGTGATGCTTCTAGCTTTGCTTTTTCAAGATTGCTTTGGCTATTCAGTGTCTTCTGTGGTTCCACACAAATGTTAGGATTTTTTTGTTCTAGTTCTGTGAAAAATGCTGGTGACATTTTGATAGTGTTTACATTAAATGTCTAGATTACTTTGGGTGTACAGACATTTTAACTGTATCTGTAATTCCATAAGCATGGCATGTCTTTCCCTTTGTGTTGTCTTCAATTTCTTTCATCAGTATTTTATTCCTAGGTATCTTATTTTTGCTGCAGTTATAAATGGGACTGTTTTGTCAATTTCTCTTTCTCCAGCTTCATTATTGTATAGAAATACCACAATTTCTGTACCTTTTGTCTCCTGTGACTGAATTTACCAGTTCTAGCAGTTTTTTGGTGGCATCTTTGGGTTTTCTATATGAAGTAGCATGTCATCAGCAAATAGTAAAAAGTTATCCTTCTCCATCATTTTGGGTGCCTTTTATTTTTATATCTTTTGTTGTTGTTGTCTGATTGCTGTGGCTGGCTACAACTTTTAGTACTATGTTGAATAAAAATGGTGAGATTGGACATCCTTGTCTTGTTCCTGACCTTAGGGGAAAAGCTCTGTTTTCCCCATTAAGGATGTTAGCTGTTGGTTTTTCACAGATGGCCTTTTTTATATTAAGGTATGTTCCCTTTGTTGAGGTCTTTATCATAAATGGTTCTTTTCTCTTATTGATGTGATCGATCACACTGATTGATTTATGAATAACGAACCACCCTTGCATCCCAGAAATACATTCCACTTGATCATGGTGAATGATTTTTTTTGAAAAAGCCTAAGCTTTTGAAGTTCTTGATAATTTTTGAGAATATAAAGGGTACCTGAGACCCAGAAACTTGAGAACTGCTGCTTTAAGGGTCTCTAAGCCCTTCGCTCTAGAATCCAGAGTCATTTGCATATTGCCCTCAGTGTTTTGCAGGCCACAGTGAGCGAGACAAGAACTCAGCCTTGGTTAAGACAGAGTCAGCAGGGTAGTGGGGGAAGAAGAGCCGAGTGCCTGAATGAAAGCCAGACAACCTGGCCTGTGACTCTGCCAGGAAACCGAATGTTCCAGCGTAGCCACAGGAGGCACTGGGCCAGAGGGTGAGAGATGGACCCCCTGTGTGATGTACCCACAATAATCACTGGTTTGCTCACCCCCTCGCATTGTAAATTCTCAACTTCCATTACTCTTTACAAGAGGGGTTTAAGATTTTTCTTTTAACCACTATTGGATATTTTTTTTCCTTGTCATTTCAACATCCTGCTATTCTCATGGCCAGATTTCTGGTGTATCTTTGACATGCACCCACGTGCTTCCCATTGGCTAGTCCCTCCTCCTCACTGCCAGCAGCCATCATTGCTCCTGCGGTGTTTGTCATTTGTCTATTAATTACACACATCGTGTCTGCCCGCATCCACTGCACTGAGTAAATGATGTTAGCAGGGGCGGAGGAGGAACGGAAGGTTTAAGGAGCTATACACACTGGTTGTGGAACAAGAAAATAATTGGGGGTGAGGGGCTGGGTGGTGATTCTGATCTTACTACCCCTGACAACACAGTGAAATTGTGTTGAAAATTGCGCTTTACTGAACATCTTGTCAACTAAAACTAGAGAAATCAATGGACAGGCACAAAGTAGATTTTTAAAATGCCCACTTATATTTCTATGCTTTAGGCTATTGATTTTCTTATAGAAGCCTAAGTATGGACACCATTATTTTAAAGATAATTACTTAAAAATACTCAATTCTGTATTCTAATTAGCAGTTTATTGTAAGGGAAAATGTTAGAGGTGACAAAGGACTGAGTTTATGCACTGGTTTTTGGAGCGCTGCAAAGCAGGTTCATTGTGATGATTGGAAAGGGCTTTTTTAACATGGGAAACTAATTGTTTTGACAATAATTTAGCAGGAATTAGGCCAAAAAAAAAAAAAAAGGTTTGTATGGTCCTTTGGTGATTAATTGCCCATTCCTAGTCATTTATCAAACTTTTTTCTCCCCACTTGTACTTACATAACGTCAGATTCTGGTTTATGCACCCTGAAGAGGCAGCCTGGAATGGCGAGCTGAGTACCGTGTGTTTGTGAGAGAGAGAAGGGGAGGTGAAAAAAAAAAAACAAAGTATTTGACGCAATATAAATTGGGCCAATTTTAGGCAATAAATGACCTAAATATTATAAACAAACTTCTGTTACAGAAAAATTATCTGTCACGAGCCCTTCTGTTACTTGGTAACCACTTTTTTTTGGTCCAGTTTTATAGAGGATGCCTTTTGGTAAAAACCATATTACCCTCAGTGACCGGTTAAATCGCTTCTCCTCATTTTCATATATTTTTTTTTAACGACTAAAAAGCTGTACATCTTAATTCCCATTCCATATTTCACCCTCCCCCCAACCCCGCCCCTCCTTTCTGGCAACCACCTGTTTGTTCTCTGTAGTTAGAGTCTGTTTCATTGTTCATTTGTTTTGTGTTTTAGATTCCACATATAAATGAAAATATATTTGTCCTTCTCTGGCTAACTTATCTCACGTAGCATAATATCCTTTAGGTCTATCCTTGTTGCAAATGGCAAAATCTTATTCCTTTATATGGATGAGTAATATTGAATTGTATATATATTCCACATCTTTATCCATTTATCTGTAGATGGACACTTAGGTTGGTTTGATATCTTGGCTACTGTAAATGATGCTGTAATCAACATAGGGGTGCATATATCCTTTCAAATGTTTTCATTTTCCTTGGGTCAATACATAGTAGTAGAACTACTGGATCACATGGTATTTCTCTTTTTAGCTTTTTTGCAGAACCTCTATACTCTTTTTCCACAGTGGTTGTACCAACTTGCATTTCCAGCCAACAGTGTGCAAAGGATACCTCTTGATGTTATTTCTTGTCTTCTGATAGTAGCCATTCTGACGGGTGTTCGGTGATATCTTATTTGGTTTTGATTTACATTTCCCTGGTGATTAATGGTGTTGAACATCTTTTTGTCTTCTTTGGAAAAATGTTCGAGTCCTCTGCCCATTTTTTATTGGGTTATGTGGGGGTTTTTTACTGTAGGAATATTTTAATTACTAACCCCTTACTAGATACAGAATTTGCAAATATCTTCTCCCATTTAGTAGGTTGCCTTTTTCATTTTGTTGGTGGTTGCTTTTTCTTTTTTTTTATTTTGTTGTAGTTCCAATAGTTTGTTGGCTTTGTTTCCCTTACCTGAAGAGACAGGTCCAGAAAATTGTTGCCAAGGCTGAGGTATAAGAGATTAATGCCTATGTTTTTTTTGTGGGATTTTGGTGGTTTTAGGTCTTCAATTCACTTGGAGTTTATTCTTTGTATGTAGCTGTCCAGTTTTCCCAGCACCATTTATTGAAGAGATCATCTTTTCCTCATTGTATACTCTTGCCTCCTTTTTTGTAGATTAATTGACCATATAGGTATGGGTGTGTTTCTGGGCTCTCTCTAATGTCCATTGATCTGTTTTTGTGCCAGTACCATCCTATTTTGATGACTATAACTTTGTAGTATATCTTGGAATCTGGGATTGTGATACCTCCCAGCTTTTTTCTTCTTTCTCAAGATTGCTTTGGCTATTTGGAGTCTTTTGTGGTTGCATACAAGCTCTATTTGTTCTAGTTCTGTGAAAAATACTATTGCTATTTTGATAAGGATGGCATTGGGTAATATGGATATTTTAATTAATTCTTCCAGTCCATGAGCATGGTATATATCTTTCCATTTGTGTCTTCAGCGCCTTTCATTAGTGTCTTGTTTTCAGAGTATAGGTCTTACACCTTTTTGGCTAGATTTATTCCAAGATATTTTATCATAATCCTTTAAAATGATTAAGGAGCTCTAATTTGAAAGTATATTTAAAATCACTTTCTTGGCAGTCATTGACAGTTTCAAAGCTTTAAGACGGGAGCCTGTGGTGTTTTAATGGGAACAAAATCCGCCCCCGCTCCCCCATTTTCTCACCTAATAGCATGGTGACCAGATTTGTTACATTAGTCCTTCAAGAGGGTCATTCTGTGTCCGGGAAGACGTGGGACAGTGGCCCTATACAGACTGTGCCTTTGCTTGGATCAGCTGGCACTGAAGGTGTCTTTTTCCCTTTTCAGGCTTCAGGCTGTGATGGGTCGGAGATTCCTGATGAAGTGAAGCTGATCGGGTTTGCTCAGTTGAGTGTCAGCTGATGTATGTCCCTTGGCATCTCCCTGATCTGTCATGCCCCCCCACCACACAACACTCCCCTCAATCTTCTTCCCCCCTCCCCCATCTTACACCCCCTCCCAGTTCCCACAAAATCAGAAGATTGTGAAAAGTCTGGCTTCAATGAAATGGGATAAAAAAGAATTTTTTTAAACTTACAACACTCCGAGTTCTGCTTTATTCTCTAGCAATCCACAGTATGAGAACAAGCAAATGCCACAGCTGCACGACAGTTGCTAATTTTTCCAAAAGCTATTTAAATATTCTTAGCAGTCAATTCGGATATCCCTAAAGTGAAAAGAATCTGAACTACACTCAGGTGGTCCTATTTATTGGCAGCAAAAGGAATTTTTTTCTATCAGAAGCCTATTCCTTCTCTCACAGTTGTTCTTTCTGTTCTACTTTAATTAATTGTACATCTGACAATACTGCCTCTTTTATGTTGTATTTAGAAATTAATATACTTATAAAATTAAGATTTATTAGCCAAACTTGAATTCTAGTTTTAAAACTGACTGTGAATTTTATTTTTCATATATTTATGCATTACACACCTTAGCTATAAGAAGAAAGGTTTTTGATTGATTATATGCTTCTTGCAGTTAATCTCGTTATTTAAACAGAAAATTTCAGGTCTATCTTTGGAGTATTTATAAACTTTTGATTTTTGAAAAGACTGAATTAGGAACTAGGATGCTTATTCTTTTGGTTTGTTTGCCGAAAAACCCATCCACAATCTGATTGTCTCTTGGGAGAGGGAGGTGCCTTGCAAACCTTCATATAAAGAATGTGCCTGAGGCTACTTTACTCTGGAGTAGTCTCAGAACTAAAATTTCCTCTACATCAAGTGGCATATGTAAGTTTTGCTTCGTTGGAACATATAGAATGCTATAGAAAATGTTGCCATTCTATTGGACTGCTCATTACGTACCCATCTCTGATTTGACTTCTCCTTAAGTGATAGGATTTGTTGTTCCAAAGGTGATAAACTTGAAGCTACCAGAATCTTTTACTTGAAATTCTGCAGAATACCCAAGTGGAGTGAAAAATAGAAAGGGTTTTGTGCAATGACTAAAAAGGTAAAAAATGCTGTTAAGTTTCAAGGATGAATACTTTCAACCCAGGTAGCCCTCTGCTTGACTATGTGTTATGGAATAGTAAGCCTTAGGATTTTCAAAATTGGAGTCTAAATTTTCAGGGAGGTGGGCTCCCAGGATGGTACCATTGCTCTTTCCTAGCTAACCCTAGATACGGCAGCTCTTTAATGTACTTTAAAAAGCAAATATATATTACTAAGGAAAGAAAAAGTTATTTATAATTGCCTTGTCATAATTGTTAAGGTGTTCTAGAACCATTTGCATACAATTTAATGTCATTCCATTCTATTGTTTACACAACAATTACTCAAAGATGACTGCAAAGGTAAAAGGAAAATAAAAAGTGTATTGCACAAAGTGATTGTGTCCCCTTGTTTCCTTCCTCCTTCGAGTATTGCCTGCCTGGCCATGGGGCTGGTTAGCACTTTGCAGCCTCCTAAGAACTAACGAGTGAAAAGTGCCCTCAAGGGAACAAGGCAACCATTCAGTCAGAGGATCAGGTTTGACAAATATTCACACGCCCTGTAGACAGTGTTTGAATTCAAACCATAGGGCTGCAGGGAACAAAGAGAAAAACAACAGTTCCTTACCATGGCCTCTTTTTAGCCCGGGTTCTGATAGCCAGAGCATCTTTTTAATACTAGACACCTTGTGGACAAAACCAGTCTAAGAAAAGACCTTCATCGTCTTCTGGGAAAGTAAAACATAGGTGAAGAACTGGAGAACCCTTGTCTTGCAACATAGTAGTAAGTACAGTAGAATAACGTATGCTCCTAGTCTGTCTCTTTACTCATTTTATAGGAATGTATATAAACTCCCTCAAATACTAAGACAAAGATTGTCTTAAAATGAAGGGACCAGAAGTACTTAAGAACTCGTTACCAGTATGAACACCCGGGTCAAGTCTGTACACAGAAGTTACCCTGCAAAATTGCTGGAGGACAAAACTAGGGATCATGGCGAAGAGGTGTCTGGGCAGACACAGCCCACTCTCGGACATTTTTCTTTTTTCCTAGTACTAAAGCCTGGAATGAAGTTTCTCTAGGAAATTAAACTTACATATTTAGAACCTTCAGAACTCTTCAAACAGTCCTACAACACACTCATAGTACGCTTTGAACACACTTACCTTCTCTAATACTTTCAGTAGATGCCCAGAGGTAGGTTATGTGATAGGAAGTGCCAGCATCAAGAAGCTATGAGCGTGGTCCAAGCAGTTACAGTAATCAGAAAACGTTAAAAGCGTGAGTGCGCGATATATCCTTGAGCCGGTCCTACATGACCATTTCTCTTAACCAACCTTTTGATTAAAGTGGACACACAACAATGCAGTGTTGTGATCCTGTTCACTGGCAAGGACCTAAAACTTCACTGAACACATATTTGGTATTATCTCGTCAGATTCCTATGCCTTAACAAGCGGGTGGGTTCACAACCTCTTAGTAAAATCAAAGCACCCCTAACTCTCTAAATACATACAAAACCTGTTCTGCATCAAGGATGCTTCTATCATGGTGAGTTTGCAAAGTTATAAAATAGAAGCAAATTCCCTTTTTACCTCATTTTAATTCCAATATATCATCCTTATGTGAACAAAATGGTTTTCTGTATTTAAGATGATTTTAGAGGGGTGTCTGGGTGGCTCAATTGGTTAAACATCCAACTCTTGATCTTACCTCAGGTCTTGATCTCAGGGTCATGAGTTCAGGCTCTATGTTGGGTGTGGAGCCTACCTAAGAAAAATAAAAACTTTTAGAGACACCTGTAAATCATGTGTGATAAAAATTTTTCTAAAAAAAGGACTCTTGTAAAGTTCCCTATGTGTTCCATATCTTATGTGCTGGTAAAATAAACATGATGGAAGGCCACCTCCTCTTCATGTCTGAGGAGGATGAGGTAGTAGTCTTCAGGAGAAGACCCAAGAATTCCCTCAAAGAAAAAAAAATAGTCGTCTATACAATGATTTTAACATGTAAAAATTTTATATTAATATTTTTCAATCACTCGTTTCAGTAATGCACCTATGGTCTATTTAGTTTTAAGCAAGATACCTCCCAGGTGAACCCTCCAAGTTAAATGACAGAGATGGTGAGTATGAGCCAATTCACATTGGAAGAATTCCATCAAAAATGAGGATTTGCATTGGGCAGTAAGTGATCTTAGGTCTTTTTTCCTGGAAGCCTATTTGATAACGGAAGCTGTTGCTTAGTGAGGCCTATTTAGGTTGTGATAGGAAGAGCATGTGATCAATTTAAAAGGGTTAGCCATTCCTTACAAGTGAGAGCATGCTTCCAGCTCATCCATATGTGGCTTTATATAGTTAAGATTTGCTTACAGGGAACTCAGATATACCTTGGTTTTGAGGCACACATTTACTGTCAAAGCGGTTGGGCAATCCTAGCTAACAACTCTTGATTCTCGCCAGGATATTAAAGGGCAGGTTGAGTGTGTATGGTGTGCCACACTGGGTGGTGGAACATTCCCCCTCAGGGTCAGAATGTCCTAGCCTAGAACCATGGAATGCTTTCCAGGGTTCCGAGTTTCAGGAGGGCTGTGACGTGGCCTAACAGAAACAAATGGCTTTCAAGTGATAATTTCCATTGTGGATCTCTGTGAGCTAAAAATTCAAGTGTAAGGGGTTTGATTACAAGCGTGTTATCTTTAAGCTGATGCAATTTGCCTGGAGTTTGGTGCTTGGGATGTGCCTTCTCAGGAATAATAATAAACGTTTTAATGCCTCTAACTAGGGCAGACAGTAAGAACACATGTTGAAAATGCTGAAGTGGCCGACTTCATCATTTTATCAATTAACACCTAAACCACCACAAAAGGGTGGGGGGAGGGGAGCTGCCCTCCACTGAAAAAGACCAGGCATAAAAAATGGTCAGAAGTTCATTTCCAAAATGTCCCACTGGGTGCCTACATGATATTTTGCCATGGGGAAAATGCATGGACAAATAACAGTATCCTTTTATCTACCTCCCTGGCCCTTGCTCACCAAACCTAGCCAAGGAGTTTGGGAATCTAAGAAGAGTGAAGAAAAATTCACCCAATTAGATTATCAGCCACTGTGGATCTTGTGCCAAAAGAATGGATACTGTTTTTAATGGAGCATCCCCAGGTGAAAAAGCTAAGAGAGATACATAAAACTTCCCCCTACATGAGTTATAAGCATACAAAACATCATTAGCTGAAGTTTACTGAGCCCATATAATTTAGCTCATAACTCATCGAAGGGCAGGGAATTGTTATTAAAAGTTACAATCTTATGCTATTGTTATTTGAATTTGCTACAGAATGATGAAAGAGCAGTCATGGAATAATCATTCCTACAGTGTATTCATCCCTCATGTAGAAAACCAGCGTGAGAAACCAAGACCTGTAATTTATCACAGAGGAAGCTGGCCTATTGTCTAGATAGAACATTCAGTAAAATAGCAGGCACATAATCTGCAGGGAGGAGGAGGATAGCGTGCTTCATTACAGAATAGTATAGACAGTCCTCTGGTCTAACCTTCACCCAGACGAACAGTTTGGTACTGAACAGTTCCTGCAGCACTTAACGTGTGTTAAGTAACCAAGTTTGAAAGGACTAGTGATCCGAGTAAGGGTGCAGACCCTCAGATTTTTCACATACCTCAGTCTTTTTTTCTCCTCTCTCCAAACTCTGTGGGATTCTGAAAAAGGAAATGAGAGAATCAAAACAAAGTGGAGGACTGAAGAAGATGCCTACCGAAATGCCAGCACTGGTCGGGCATGTGAGCGGGAAAGGCTGAATTCACACCCAGCACTTTTTTTTTCCAAAGCTCTGAAACACTGTCTGAAGCCGGCCATATGCGTTATCCAGTCTGATTCACGCAGCAGTCCTGCGATGATGTTGATGTGTACACGGAGTAACAAGGCAAGATCTAATTCTTATTGTGGGTTGTAGCCAGTAAGTCTGAAAGCTGGGGCTTTAAGCCCTTTTTGAATTTTTTTTTAATTATTCTTGCAGCCAAGAGCCGTCACTTTTCTAAGCACTTTACGTCATCTCATTTAATCTTACACAACTCTGTTGATTGGGTTTTATTACCCCGTGTTAGACATGAGAGAACTAAGCCTTGGAAGGCCAAAGCTGCCCAGGGTCCCACAGTCAGTGTCAAACATATAGCAAGAAGTTGAGCGAAGGTAAATCTGGTTCTAAAGCCAACACCCAGAGCCACGTGATAGAAGATGCATGCTACTGCAGGTTTTTTCTGCACCAGGCACTAAACCAAAGACTTCCAACTGACCTTCCTGAAGCCTCTCAACAACTCTGGAAAATTGGCTTCATTATGCAGGTTATAGATAACGAAATAGTTATAGGAAGGTCTGCCAGCTAGTAGGGAATAGAGAGGAATTGAACCCAAGTTGGGTGGGCTCCGGGGCATTTCCACTGTACCGTGGAGAGCTGCCTCTCTAAGGGCAAACCCAGATTTCGTGGGGCCTGAAATTAATAGTGTTCAGGGTAGGGAACTCTTAAGTTTGGGTACAAAGTTATTCAGGACAAAAGGTACTGAGTCTTGCAAGGGGCGCCAACCCCTATTCCTGGTAACTCTGCCACTGAGTTACAGATGTTGCACCTGCTTTCCTTTTCATGATTTGTATTATAGCTCTTGTGCTCATCAGAGTCTTTTGTGATGCGGCTTCCAAAGCCCAGGAAGGTAAGTACTTTTTCCAAGATCAAAGAATGAGATATAGTTGTTTGAGAAGGGATGGTTTCAGTCTGACTAAGTGCCTTAAAAAAAAAAATAAAGGGGGGGAACCTTAACAAAAAAAAAAATAAACCAATGACATTCTTTAGTAACAAAATATAAGACCGAAAAAGCATCTGCTCAGGCTTTGTTGCCGACTGTCAGTGTGGCCTCACCCAGGTTCCATTTCACTTCGCAAGCCTCAGTGTACTCATTTTTAGATTGAGGGGGATTAATTAGTTGATCATTAACTTCCTTTCCAACATGAACATTCTAGGAGCCTAATTGAGCAGAGGAATGAATAAATCAGTTACTGCTTGACGGTACTGGTGCATCCATTCGCCTGTAACAGTTGAGCTGTTGGTGAATTGGGTTTTAGAAATTCTAATCCGTTAATTAGAATCCTTTGTTATAGCAAATAGTTGTACAGGGAGAGTCAGAATCAACCTACTTGAAGTTAAAAAGATTGGGTAAATTAATTAGCTTGGCTGTGGTGATGTGTATATTGAAACCTCAAGTTGTACATCTTAAATATATGTTGTTTTTATTTCTCAATTATACCTGTAGACATAGTCTTTTTTTTTTTAACCTGTAGACATAGTCTTAAAATATTTAAAATATTTTTATTTCTGGGGCTGTGCCTTCAGCACACAGTACTTTAACAGGAACCATTCCACCAAGCTCTTTCTTTCCCCATAGAGCTCCTGTTGCAAGGGGAGAAGCAGGAAGTGTGTTGGGGAAAGAAGAGGTAAGGAGAGAGACACCTGACCAACCATCCTTTGCCAACGGGTAAAGGCAGCCACAGCGTCCCTGTTTACTCCAAAGATCTCAGTCAAAACCAAAATCTTAGAAATTATATATTCCTATTATTTCTAGCATTTCTGTTTTTAAAATAATGATTAAATTAAAATTACTTTTTTCATTTTATTTATTTGACAGAGAGAGAAAGAGATCACAAGTAGGCAGAGAGGCAGGCAGAAACAGAGGGTGAAGCAGGCTACCCACTGAGCAGAGAGCCCAACGTGGGGCTCGATCCCAGGACCCCGAGATCATGACCTGAGTCGAAGTCAGAGGCTTTAACCCACTGAGCCACCCAGGTGCCCCAAAATTATTAAAAATAATTAACATTAGGGGCATCTGGGTGGCTCGGATGGTTGTGTCTGCCTTTGACTCAGGCCATGATCCCAGGGAAGTCCTGCATCAGGCTTCCAGCTGAGTGGGGAGTCTGCTTCTCCCTCTCCCTTTGCCTTTCCCCCTGCTTGTGCTCTCTCTCAAATGAATAAATAAAATCTTTAAAAAAAATAGTTAACATTACTAAAAATACTAAACACAGTAACTACCTTATTCCAAGTGCTTCTCATATGTATGATCCCTTAAATCTTATAACTGTGGAAAGCAGATATGCCTGTGTCCAAATTACAGATAAAGGAAATGAGGTTCAGAGAAATTCAATAATTCATCCAAGATCAACAGCTAGTAAATGGCAATATGGGAATTTGAACTCACATGTCTCTTCCTACTATGCCAACTGCCTCCCGATTAAGTCTACATTTCCCCTATTTTTTTTCATTTCCCCTATTTTTATTATGTTTTGTGATTGCCTTCTAACCAACCAATAGAGTATAAGCTGTTTACAGGAGTAGTTGCAAAGGAAACTTAGTAATGTTGTCTGGTACAGACCCTTACTCAATATGTGTTGGAAAAAATGCAACATTACTGGCAGAAAGAAAAAAAAAATCCACGAGGAGACATATATTGTTGAAAACCAGTGACTACAATCAGACCAGCAAAGAATCCAGGCATAAAAATTGCAAATGGCAGTCACAGGATACCAAAAAAGGACAGTCTGGTTAGGTTATAGCTTTTTCAGCTATTCCTTTGTGTTGGCAGCCTTTCAAACGCACACAACTACTAAATGCATTAGTATAAGGAAGACTGTGATAACACCACAGTCAGCTGTGTAAAATGAATTTAAGAGTGACTGACAGATAAGTAGACTTGAAGTAGCAAATTGCTGAAAAGACCAGCTCAGAACTGTGAAACGGAACGATAGTTCGGTGTAGGTTAAAAGAGAAAGGGTTGACATGTCCATCACTAGAGCCACCTTGGGGATCAGTCAAGGATTTCTTCAACTTCTCAGTACCAGCCTGGTATAGAATAAGGTTCAACTTCTCATTGAAGTATCACCTGGACAATGCTCACTAGCATAAAATTCACCTTTTGAATCTAAATCCTTTCTGTCCTTTATTTTACATAGCTCTTTGCCCTCCATCAGGAAGATAGGAGACTTGTATTTAAACACTGATATAATGCTGGGCTCCATGTGATAAACTATAAATTTCAGGAAGTAGTTTGGTGTTGCCTCTTAAAAAGAGTACCATCAATGTCTGTGCTCCATTTGTTCAGGGAGCCACTGCATTTGGATATTAAGCTTCAGAGTATTTTATAGCACAGCAATCTAGACAGATAATTATGAAGAGAGCTAAACCATGGAAATAAGGACCCTGTGACTATTCTATATGTATATATGTAAGACTTAGACAAATTATGCAATAATTGAATAAATACTATTATAATTCTACAATTCCCTCAAATTTAGACTTACTGAATACATTTTTTAAAAGATCGCAGCATTTCAGAGGTCATCTGTTCTCATCTCCTGGCAATCTTTCTTAGGAGCCAGGATTTCTGACTCCTAGCCTTGTTTTTTGTTTTGTTTTGTTTTTGTTTTGTGCTCTGTATAGAAAGAAATTCCCTTATTAAAAAGAGAAATGCCATACAAATATGAGACCAGTTTTTTGAGTGGGACCAATGTTTGTGTTTCTGAAGATTTTAACATTAGAAAGAATATATGAAATGTAGATCACCAAAAATACCATCCACAGAGACACCAGGTCAGAAATAACCACACTGAGTACACAAAGAGATATTTGATATACAAAGTTTCATCAAATCACCTTGAAATGCTTAGCTGCAGAAAAAATGATTAATTTTTCAACAATGACCGAGCCAGAGAAGCTTATCTACTCCTGTGTTCTCTGCTGAAGACAGCTAAGGCTCCATATTTATTCTTTGTCCTTGAGTTTGCTACTGATGTCTATGAGGTGGTTGTTTTTTGGAAACACAAGCTCAAAAGACCTCTCTGACCAAAGCCCATTTAAAATGAGGAAGGAGAACCAGGCAATCAAATATGAGGATGTTTTCTTCAAACACATTCTTAAAAGAGCAGCATTTTCTCCATCTAGCCCAAAACACAGGAGGATAAGAGTGAGGTTGTCAATTTTTATAGCTTCTTATGTGAACATGGAGCCTTGCAATACCTTGTATTTGTCTTAAGAAAATGCAGTCAGTCCCTGGTCTACCAAGAAAAAAAAAAATCTTATCTACAAATTGAATCCTATCTCCTTTCCCAATGCTTTTCTTCTACTAAAGACCCCTTCCTTGTCCTGGTAGTAGAGATAGAGAGCTAAGGGTCCCTAAGTTGTCTGGTCCCCCAGCAACTCCATGATCTCTCCTACTTTCTTCTGCTCTCTCAACTTCAGACACACCCAACTTCCTTGTTGCTCTTAACACACCAGGCACCGCTTTAGTTATTCCTTCAGAGACAGGCCTCTCCCAGTTCTCCTTGGCTAATTCCCTCTCCTCCAACTCTTTGCATAGTGTTACTTCCTCGATGAGACCTCCATGAGCTTTGTATTTAAAATTGAAACCTTCAAGAAGCGGTCCAAGATGGCAGCATAAGAAGACCCTGAGCTCACCTCCTTTCACAAACACATTGAATCTACACAACTATACATAGAGCAGTTCCCCCTGAAGGACTGAGAACATGAAAAACAAATGATAGGTTCTCCTGTGGACCTCACCCTCCAACCTGGTCATGGCAGGAGCTGTCCTAGTCCCCTTCCACAGTGGACCAGTGCAAACGTTGCTGTCACCTTGTCCCAGCACATTTTCCTGCAGACCAGCCCCCCTACATGCCCTCAGCAAGAGTTCCTCCTAAGCCACACCATAAGCATGGCAGTGTGCAAGCAGCCCCAACAGGGGTCAGCACCACCCCAAAGTGACTCCTGCCCCAGGGAGAGGATAAGAAAACCACACACACCGGTTCAACTGCAGCCTCAGCAGTGGGCTGGTTGCAGACATTTGCTCTGACTGTCTGCCCCACCCACCAACAAAAGCTTCTCAAGAGGCAACACATGGAGAATATCCTATGTTTTTTGCTCCTGCCACCCTGGCAAACACCTGTGCTGACCTAACTCAAGCCCAAGGCAGCCCAAGACTAGCCACTAACACCACAGGAACCAAACCTTACCCACAACAGCCAAAAAGAGCCATTTCAGACAACTAGACTGAAGGAAAATGTGGCTAAGCCACAACAGTAGGGTAGATGCAACACATATAGGAGATACCCCTGCAGTACCAGGTTTTGGTGAACCAGAAACATTGCACTGCAGGGCACCACAGGACCTCTTCTTAAGTTCACTACTTTCAAGAGCAGGAGATGTAGCTGACTTTTCTGACACAAAAAAAATAGACACAGAGAGTTAGGCAAAATGAGGAGATAGAGGAATATGTTCCAAATGAAACAATGAGACAACATCTGAGCAAGAAAAGCAAGGAAAATGGAGAGAACAAATAACACTGGGACTTGAGTAACATTCTACTTGAGTAGAGGACCTCAGTGAGACCCTCGATAAATAGAAAACAAAGAACCAATCAGAGATGAAGAACTTAATAACTGAAATTAAAATCACACTAGAGAGAATAAATAGTAGACTAAAAGAAGAAGAATGGATCAGTGCCTGGAGGACAAAGTAATAGAAAGCAATAAAGCCGAAGAGGAGAAAGGAAGGAAGGGAGGGAGGGAGGGAAGGGAATAGATTAGAGGAACTAAGCAACATCATCAAGTGTAATAACATTTGCATTATAGGGATCCCAGAAGGAGAACACAGAGAAAAGGGAGCAGAAAATTTATTTGAAAAAATAATAGCCCAAAACTTCCTGACTCTTGGGAAGAAAACAGAAATCCAGAACCAGGAGGCTAAGAGCCCCAACAAAATCAGCCCAAGGAAGTCTACACAAACACACATAGTAATTAAAATGGCAAAAAAAAAAAAAAAAAGTGATAAAGAGAATTTTAAAAGCAACAACAGAAAACAGTTACATACAAGGGAAGTCCCATAACCCTATCAGCTGATTCTGTAAAAGAAACTTTGCAAGCCGGAAGTGAGTGGCATGATATATTCAAAGTGCTAAAAGAAAAACATCTGCAACCAAGGATACTTTATGTAGCAAGGCTATCGTTCAGAACAGAAGGTGAGTTGAAGTTTCCCAAACAAACAAATTAAAGGAATTCACCACCACTAAAACCAGCCTTACAAGACATATTAAAGGGTACTCTGCTAGTGGAAAGGAAAGACCATAAACAAGAGTAAGGAAAGTAAGAAGTATGAAAACAGTAAAATTAAATACATCTATATAAAAAATCAGTCAAGGAATTTACCAAATAAAAAGTATGACACCATACACCTTAAACATTGTATAGGGGATGAGTAAAAATTTAGTGCTTTTAGAATGAGTTCAAACTTAACCATCAACTTAATATAAACTGCTATATGCATAAGATGCCATATATAAACCTAATGATATTCACCAAAAAAAGTAATAGGTTTGCAAAAAAGTAAAGAGAAAGGAATCCAAGTATATCACTAAAGAAAGCCAGCAACTGGGGTGCCTGGGTGGCTCAGTGGGTTGGGGCCTCTGCCTTCAGCTCAGGTCATGATCTCAGCGTCCTGGGATCAAGCCCTGCATCGGGCTCTCTGCTCGGTGGGGAGCCTGCTTCCCCCCCCTCTCTCTGCCTGCCTCTCTGCCTACTTGTGATCTCTCTCCTGTCTGTCAAATAAATAAATAAAATCTTTAAAAAAAAAAAGCCAGCAACTGAGAGAAAAGAGCAAAAATCAATCAATCAATCAATCAGACAAGAACTGGAAAACAACCATAAATGAGTAACAATATGGCAATAAAGTGCAAACCTCTCAATAATTACTTTGGATGTAAATGGACCAAACACTTCAATGAAAGACATAGGGCGACAGAATGGATTAAAAGAAAAATGAGACCCACCTATATGCTGCTCATAAGAGACGCATTTCGAACATAAACACACAAGCAAATTAAAAGTGAAGGGATAGAAATGCATTTATTATGCAAACAGAAGTGAAAAGAAAGCTGGGGTAGCAATATTTGTATCAGACAAAATAGACTTTAAAACAAAGACTGTAGCAAAAGACAAAAAAGGACACTATATAATCATAAAGGGGACAATCCAACAAGATATAACAATTGTAAATATTTATGCACCCAAATGGGAGCACCCAAATGCATAAAGCAGCTAATAATAAACATAAGAGTAATCAATACTAATACAGGAATAACAGGGGACTTTAACACCACACTTCCATCAATGGATAGATCAAACAAAAATCAAGGAAATAGTGGCATTAGATCAGATAGATCCAACAGATATATTCAGAACATTCCATTCTAGAACAGAATACATGTTCTTTTCATGAGCACATGCAACATTCTCTAGAATAGATCACATGTTAGGCCACAAAACAAGTTTCAACAAATTAAAAAAGACTGTAGTCATACCATGCATCTTTTCTGACCACAACTCTATGAAACTAGAAATTAACTACATGAAAAAGTCTGGAAAGAACACAAATACATGGAGCTTAAATAATGGGCTACCAAACAATTAATGGGTCAATCAAGAAATCAAAGAGGAAATCTAAAAATACATGGAGACAAGTGAAAATACATGAAAACACAGAGTTCCAAAATCTTAAAGCTGTAACAAAAGTGCTTCTAAGAGGGATGTTTATAGCAATACAAATCCTGCCTCAAAAAGTAAAAACAAAACAAAAAAATAAGCAACCTGAACTTACACCTAAAGGAGCTAGAAAAAAAAGAAAACCCAAAACCAGTAGAGGAAAGGACATAATAAAGATTAGAACAGAAATAAATGATAAACAAAAAAATAGACAAAAATCAATGAAACCAGGAGTTAGTTCTTTGAAATGATCAACAAAATTAATAAACCTTTAACTGGACTCATAAAAAGAGAGAGGCAGACAGAGGACTCAAATTCAGAAAAGAAAGAGGAGAAATAATAACTGACACCACAGAAATATAAAGAATTAGAACATTAGGAAAAATTACATGCCAACAAATTGGATAGCCTCAAAGTTGCTACATTCCTAGAAACATATAACCTACCAAAACCAAAGCAGAAAGAAATTTGAATGGACCAATTACCAACAATGAAATTGAATTAAGAATAAAAAACAAAACAGAAAAAACTTCCAATGGAAGTCCAGGACCAGATGGCCTCACAGGTGAATTCTACCAAACATTTAACAGAGTTCAAACCTATTTTTCTCGGGGCGCCTGGGTGGCTCAGTTGGTTGGGCGACTGCCTTCGGCTCAGGTCATGATCCCGGAGTCCTGGGATCCAGTCCCACATTGGGCTCCCGGCTCCACAGGGAGTGTGCTTCTCCCTCTTACCTTCTCCCCTCTCATGCTCTCTCTCCCTCTCTCTTTCTCAAATAAATAAATAAAATCTTTTAAAAAAAAAAAAAAAACAACCTATTTTTCTCAAACTGTTCCAAACAATAGAAGAGGAAGGAAAGCTTCCAAATTCATTCTCTGAGGACAGCATCACCCTGGTACCAAAAACAGATTAAAAAAAAAAAAAAAGATAAAAAAAAAAAAAACCAGATAAAGACACTACAAGAAAAGTAGTATAGGCTACTATCTCTAGTGAACATAGATGCAAAAATCCTCAACAAAATATTAGCAAACCAAATCCACAATACCTTAAAAAAAAATCATTCCCTGTGATCAAGTTAAATTTATTTCTGGGTTGCAACAGTGATTTTGTTCTGCAAATCAATCAACGTGGTACATCACATCAATAAGAGAAGGAATAATCATATAATATTTCAATAGATGTAGAAAAAGCTTTTGACAAAGTACAACACCTGTTCACAGTAAAAGCCCTCAATAAGGTAGATTTAGCAGGAATATACCTCAACATAATAGAGGTTATATGTGAAAACCCAAGAGCTAACATCATGTTCAATGATAAAAAACTGAAAGATTTTTCCCTAAGATCAGGAATGAGACAAGGATATCCACTCTTAACAACTTCTATTAAACAAAGTACTGTAAGTCCTAGCCACAGTATTCAGACAACAAAAAGAAATAAAGGGATCCAAATTAGTAAAGAAGAAGTAAAACTTTCAATATTCACAGATACTTTGAAACTATTTAGAAAACCCTAAAAACTCCACCAAAATATTAGAACTGATAAGTGAATTCCGTAGGTCATAGGATACAAAATCAATATACAGAAATCCATTGCATTTCCATATACTAATAATGAAGTAGCAGAAAAAGAAATTATGAAAACAATCTCATTTACAATTGCACCAAAAATAATAAGATACCTAAGAATAAACTTAACACAAGGGGTGAAAGAAAACTGTAAAACATTGATGGAAGAAATCAAAGGTGACAAAAGAATAAATGTAAAGATATTCCATGGTCATGGATTAGGAGAACAAATACTGTTAAAATGTCCATACTACCCAGAACAATCTACAGATTTAATGCAATCAGTATCAAAATCCTAAAGTTTACATGGAACAGCAAAAGATCCCAAATAGCCAAAGAAATCTTAGGAAAAAAGAAAAAAACTGGGGGTATCACAATTCCAGACTTCAAGTTATATTACAAAGGTGTAGTAATCAAAACAGTATGGTAATAGCACAAAAATAGACATGTAGATCAGTGGAGCAGAATAGAGAGCCCACAAATAAATCCATGATTATATGGTCAAGTAATCTTTAACAAAGGAAGCGAGGATATGCAATGGGGGAAAGTCTCTACAATAAACAGTGTTGGGGAAACTGGACCACTTTCTTATACCATACACAAAAATGAACTCAAAATGGATTAAATACCTAAATGTGAGACCTGAAACCATAAAAATCCTAGAGGAGAGTACAGACAGAAATTTCTCTGACATCAGCAGTTACAACATTTTTCTAAATATGTCTCCTGAGTCAAGAGAAGCAAAAGCAAAAGTAAAACTATGGGGACTACATCAAAATTAATAGTTTCTATACAGAAAAGAGAATAATCTACAATAAAACAATTAATTAAAAACAATTAATCCAATTAAATCCAATTAAAAAATAAGACGACATGATCAGACCTTTCTCCAGACGACTATAGATGGCCAACTGACATATGAAAAAATGCTCAACATCACTCATGATCAAAGAAATGCAAATTACAATGAATTATCACCTCACACCTGTCAGAATGGCTAAAACAAAAAAACCAAGAAACCAGTGCTGGCAAGGATGTGGAGAAAAAGGAACCCTCGTGCACTCTTAGTGGGAATGCAAACTGGTGCAGCCACTGTGGAAAACAGTCTAGAGGTTTCTAAGAAAATTAAAGATAGAATCACCTGTGATCCACTAAGTCTACTACTGGGTATTTACCCAAAGAATATGAAAACACAAATTCAAAAAATATATGCACTTTATGTTTAGAGCAACATTATTTACAATAGCCAAGATATGGAAGCAGTCCACATATCACACTGACAGATGAATGAATAAAGAGGATGTGTTATATATACACAATGGAATATTATTTATTCAATATTATTCATAAAAAAGAGTGAAATATTGTCATCTCCAACAACAGGGAGTGTCTAGAGTATAATATTAAATGTAATAAGTCAGAGAAAGAAATATACCATATGATTTCACTCATATGTGGGATTTAAGAAACAAAACAAGTGAACAAGGGAAAAAAGACAAAGAACACACTCCTAAATAAAGAGAACAAAATTATTGGTACCAGAGAGGAGGTGGGTGAAAGGATGAGTGAAATATGTGAAGAGTATACTGACTGTGGTGAGCACTGAGTGATGTATAAGAAAACACACACACACACACACACACACACACACACACACACACAAGATAGAGGAGACAGAGAAGGCTAGGAGAGATGGAGACATGGTAAAAATAGGAACCCCACCCCTGATGTGGCAGCCTACAATAAGGAGGGATATTACTGAAGAGTTCTTATGCCGACTCACCTGCCATGGGGCATAGCAAAAAAAGACGACAGTGGTTTGGGGACAGGGCATGATTGTGGAGTAGGAAGCTACTGAGCTCACCTGCTCCTATGGACATACTGAGACAACAGCTACATATAATGCAACTCTTAGTGAAAACAACCTGAAGATTAGCAGAAAAATTCTTCCACCCCTAAAGACATAAAGAAGCCACATTAGAAGGGTCAGAGGAGGAGAGATGGTGGTTGAGAACCAAACTCTGGCAGAGCAACCCCCAAGCAAGAGGGATATTGCAGGTATGTAGGTCCTCCCTGAGGTGCAAGGGGATCAAGTTCCACATCAGGCATCCTCAGCCATGGGGACCTGCCTGGGAAGATGAGACCCCATAACATTTGGCTTTGAAAAGCAGTGTGGCTTAACTCTGGGAGAGCCAGAGAGCTACAGAAAACCAAGACTCTGCTCTTAAAGTGCCAGTGCACCACATCACTCATTCTGAGATCAAACACAGAGGAAGCAGTTGGAGATGCACTGAGGTTATACATGAGGGAGATCTAGTGACTAATTTTAGGGTATGTGGTGGAAGAGCAAAAATTAGGAGTTTTCTCTGGAAATGGAAGTGCTGGTAGATGCCATTTTCCCCATGCTCCTTCAGTCTAGCTGGCACCACTCAATCTGCCCTACAGACCCCTCCAAAGCAGTTCCTGCCCTGCCACCCCTGGTGGGCAGCCTCAGATCGGAGTGGCATCACCCCAAAGCAAATATCACCTGCCACATCTGTCAGGCAGTCCCAGCTGGGTTGGTAAGCCTCCATAGTGACTCCCAGCCCTTGGGAGAAGGAGAGCCAGCCTCACCAGCAACACATCTGCAGTAGCTACAGCAAGACCTCTCAGCTATAGATGAGAGAGCTGCACTGGGAGCTAACTTCTCTGACTCACCATCAAGTCCAGAGGAGCTACAGCAAGGCCTCTCAGCCAACTCCTCTAGGGGCCATCACTACCAACCACTATACCCAAGGAAGCTATGGCCAGTTATTGCAGGCAGCAGAGCTGAAGATCATCCCTACCCACCAGCATACCCCCAGCAGCTACAGCTTTGCCTCCCAGTTGGCCACATTGGGGAGCAAGCTCCACCCCTAATATGGCTTCAGGAGTCATGGCTGGTCATACAGACAGCTCCACCTACCAGTGCACTTGTCCCAGTCATAACAAAAGGGCCCATGCAGCCCATGCAGGGGGCACTCTTAGATCACCTGAATCTGATGATCAGGAGGGATAAAGCTACTGGGTCCGACACCTTCAGGACACCTTCATAAGACCACTGCTTTTAAGATTAGGAAAAGTAGGGGCACCTGAGTGGCTCAGTGGGTTAAACCCTCTGCCTTCGGCTCGGGTCATGGTCTCAGGGTCCTGGGATTGAGCCCCGCATCGGGCTTTCTGCTCGGCAGGGAGCCTGCTTCCTCCTCTCTCTCTGCCTGCCTCTCTGCCTACTTGTGATCTCTCTGTCAAATAAATAAAATCTTTAAAAAAAAAAAAAAAGACTAGGAAAAGTAGCTTACCAACCTAATACATAAAAACAAACACAAATTCTGACAAAATGAAAAGACAGAACCATATGTTCCAAATAAAACAAGATAAAGTCTCAGAAACACTACATGAAACAGAGATAACCAATCACCCTAAAAAAGTTCAAAGCAATGGTCAAGATTCTCACCAGACTTGAGAGAAAAGTGGATGAACTCAGAACTTAAAAGAGAGATAGAAAATATAAAAAAGAACAAATAAAATCAGAATATGGTAAGTGAAATACAAAATAGAATAAATAGATTACACGATACAGAAGAAAAGAATCAGTGATCTGAAAAAGAGGGTAGTGGAAAGCAACCGAACTGGACAACAAAAAGAAGAAAGAATTTAAAATATAAAGATAGATTAAAGGATCACTAGGACAAGTGTACTAATATTCTCATTATTGGGGTCCCAGAAGGAGAAAAGAGAAAGGAGCAGAAAACTTATATGACTAGAAATAATGCCTGGAAATTTACCTCACCTGGACAAAACAAAAAACAAAACAAAACAAAACAAAACTCTGATGTTTAGGACAAGGAATCACAGAGAGTCTCAAACAAGAAAACCCCAAGGAGATCCACACCAATACACATAATAAAGTGTCAAAAATTAAAGATAAGGAGAGACTCTTGAACAGCAAATAGTTACATACAAAGGATACCCTATGAATCCAATCAGCTGATTTTTGAGCAGAAACTTAGCAGGCCAGAAGAGAGTGGCATAATATAATCCAAATGCTGAAAGGAAAAACCCACGACAAAGAAAACTCTACCTGGCAAGATTAACATTCAGAATTGAAAGAGATAGAGTTTCTCAGACAAATGCAAGTTTAAAAAGTTCATCACTATTAAACGAGCCTCATAAAAATTTTAAAGTGACCTCTTTAAGCAGAAAATGAAAGGCCATAAATAAAAGTAAAAAATTATGAAAGAAAATATTTCAGTTATAAAAGTAAACATATAGTAAATGTAGTAGATCGATCACTTACAAAGCTAGTATGAACATAAATAGACATAAGTAGTAAAATCAATTAACTAAAAATTTAGATAAGAGATACACCAAATGAAAACATGTAAAATAGGACATCATAAACATTAAATATGGAGAGGGAGGAATAAAAATGCAATGCTTTTAGAATGCATTTGAACTTAAGTAACCATCAACCTAATATTGACTGATATATACATAGAATTTTCCCTAGGAAACTCATGGTAACCACACACACAAAAAATTATTCCAGACACAGAAAAAAAAAGAGAAACATCCAAGGAGAACACTAAGGAAAGTCATCAATCAGAAGAGCAGAAAGCAAGAGAAGCAGAAAGGAACAGAGAACTACAAAACAATCAGAAAACAAGTAACAAAGTGGCAATAAGCACGTAACTGTCAATAATTACTTTAAATGTAAATAGTCTAAATGCTCCAATTGAAAGACATAGGGTGACCCAATGAATAAATTTAAAAAAATGATTTTCATGTTATTTACAAGAGATTCACTTCAGATGTAAAGACACATACAGACTTAAACTAAAGGCATGGAAAAAATACATATCATGCAAATAGAAGCTAAAAAAAAAAAAGCTGGGGTAGCAATATTTATATCAAACAAAATAGACTTTAAAACAAAGACTGTAACAAGTGATAAAGACATTACATAATGATAAAGGGAACAATCCAAAAAGAGGACATAACAGTTGTAATATTTATGCACCCAAAGTGGAAGCACTTAATTGTATACAGCAAATATTAACAGACGTAAAGGGAGGAATTGACAGTAATGCAATAATGGTAAAGAATTGTAACACACTACTTACATCAATGGATACATCATCCAGACAGAAAATCAATGAAGAAAGAGTGGATTTAAGTGACACATTAGACCACATAGACTTAACAAATATATATTGAACATTCCACCCAAAAACAGAACACACATTCTTTTCAAGTATACGTGGAACATTCTCCAAGATAGATCACATTAGGCCACAAAATGAGTCTCTATAAATTTAAGAAGATTAAAATCATTTCAAGCATCTGTTCTGATCACAGAACAAGAAACAATTGTTTCTTGTTCTGTTCTGTTCAAAAGAACAGAACAAGAAATCAATTACAAGAAGGAAACTGGAAAAAACACAGAGAGGTTAAAAAACTTGCTACCAAATACCACTGAGTCAACAAAGAAATCAAGGAGGAAATTAAAAAAAACAAACAACCTCAAGACAAACATGGAAAAAGAAAATCAGTTCAAAATCCTTGGGATGCAGCAAAAACAGTTCTATAAGAGAAGTTTATAACAATACAGGTTGACCTCAAGAAACAAGAAAACTCTCAAATAAACAACCTAAACTTACACCTAAAGGAATTAGAAAAGAAAAAAAGAATAAAAACCCAAAGTTAATAAGAGAAAGACATAATAAGGATTACAGTGGAAATAAAATAGAAGCTATAAAACAATAGAAAAGATCAATGAAACAAAGATCTTTTTGTGTGAAAATAAACAAAATCGAAAAATCTTTAGCCAGACTCATCAAGAAAAAAAGAGAAAGGACTCAAATAAATAAAATCAGAAATGGAAGGGGAGAAGTTATTACTGATGCCACAAAAATGCAAAGGATTTTAAGAAACCACTAAGAAGAATTATACGTTATTTAACTTATCAGAAATGGATACATTTCTATAAATATTTTTTAAAGATTTTATTTATTTATTAGAGAGAGAGAGAGAGAGACTGAGAATGAGAGGGGAGAAGGTCAGAGGGAGAAGCAGACTTCCCGCAGAGGTGGGAGTCTGATATGGGACTCGATCCCGGGACTCCGGGACCGAGTCCGATATGGGACTCCATCCCGGGACTCCGGGACCATGACCTGAGCCGAAGGCAGTCGCTAAACCAACTGAGCCACCCAGGCGCCCAGAAATGGATACATTTCTAAAAACATATAGCCTTACAAACTAAATCAGGATTAGAAAATCCTAACATACTTATTAGTAACAACATTGGAAGATACTAGAGAATCCTTTTCTGGAGAAATAAAATCCCTTTTGGGAGAAATAGAAGAAGTAAAATCTAACTAACTTGAAATAAAAAAAGCTCTTAATGAGGTACAATGAAAAATGAAGGCTCTTTCTGCTAGGATAAACGAGGCAGAAGAGAGAATTAGTGATATAGAAGACCAAATAATGGAGAATAAAGAAGCTGAGAAAAAAAGAGACAAACAACTACTGAACCAGGAGGGGAGAATTTGAGAGATAAGTGATACCATAAGATGAAACAAGATTAAAATAATTGGGATCCCAGAAGAAGAAAGAGACAGAGAGGGGCAGAAGGTATACTGGAGCACATTATAGCAGAGAATTTCCCTAATTTGGTGAAAGGCACAAGCATTGAAATCCAGGAGGCACAGAGAACCCCCTCAAAATCAATAAAAACAGGTCCACACTCCATCATCTAATAATAAAACCTACAAGTCTCAGTGACAAAGAGAAAATCCTGAAACCAGCTTGGAATAAGAGGTCTATAACATACAATGACAGAAATATTAGATTGGCAGCAGACATATCCACAGAGACCCGGCAGGCCAGAAGGGACTGGCATGATATATTCAGAGCACTAAACGAGAAAAAACCACAGCCAAGAATACAATATCCAGCTAGGCTGTCATTGAAAATAGAAGGAGAGAGAAAAAGCTTCCAGGACAAACAAAAACTAAAAGAATTTGCAAACCCCAAAACCAGCACTATAGGAAATATTGAAAGAGAGAGCACAAAGCAACAGACCAGGAAGGAATAGAGACAATATACGGTAACAGTCACTTTACAGGCAATACAGTGACACTAAATTCATGTCTTTCAATAGTTACCCTGAATGTAAATGGGCCAATTGCCCCAATCAAAAGACACAGGGTGAAGGGCAAGATGGCGGAGAAGTAGGAGATTCTGTTGCAAGCTGTCCCCTAAAGTGAGCTGGATATCTACCAGAACACGCTGAACACCCATGAAATCAGCCTGAGGAGCAAGATTTTTCACTTCTGGATCTCTACAGGAGAAGACAGCAGTGGAGAGGTAAAGCAAAGTGGAAACACTTGAACCTATATCAGAGGATAAACAAAAGGGGAAGGGAGCCACCAGACACGATTCAAGGACAGTAATACCCCAAAGGAAAGTGTCTGGTGGTTGGGGACCAGCATTAACTTAGAGTCCAGTTGAAAACACTTAAAAAGAGCAAAAGGTTCTGAGGAGCAACTAGTGGAAGGGGGTGGCCGCAGACACGGGCCTGGGCCCATGCTCTCAGGAAGGACACCACTCGCCTCAAAGAGAGACTGGTGGGGAGGGTCCAGTCCGTGGGTCAAGAAACTACAGCTTTCCGCTCCATGCACCATTTTGTGGGTGGGGTGTGCTCCTGCAAGTGCCGTACAGAGTCTGGGGTGGTCCAGGAGTGTGCAGCTTTTCTCTGTGTCCAGCACTCTCTGGACTGAGTGCACACCCTACTGCAAGACATTTGCGGCCTGCAGCAGGGTCTGGGCGCTCCCAGGTTGCCCTGGAGAGAATGTGGGTGGGCGGCCTAATGTCTGGCCAGAATCTGAGCACACCCTGCATGGGCCTGGAGCCCGGAGAGCACTTGCAGAGCCACTGAATGGTAGCTGGGGGTGCATACAACCTCTGACAAGCTGTGGTGTGAGCAGAATTTTGCAGAGGGGAGTGTGTGTTCTGGACAGAGCACAGCCCCTTGATTGGGGGGCAGGGTGACTCAATCCAAGCAAGAATGACTGGAAAACAATGCAGCAGGCCCCTCCCCCAGAAGATAAGTCAAAAAACAAAAGGATAGTAACCATAGGGTCCCCCATTATTTTAAATCCCCAACATCAGGGAAATCAACATATTAAATTCCTGATAATACCCTCAAAATGGTATATTCATAGATACAAGTTTTTCTTTCTTATTTCCTTTATAATTTTTTTATTCACTCATTTTAACACTTTTAAAAATTTTTTTTAAACTACTTAACATTACAACTAAAGGCTTAATACAACAATAAACCCAGGAAGATCTGAAATAACCTTCCTCGCCCACAAGGAGGTATAACCACCCTCCCATCTTATCCTTCTGTCAGTGTTTCTATGTATTTGCTTTTGTTCTGATATTATATAAATCTTATTCTTGGAGTTCATTCTGACTAGGTTCTTTTATTTCTTGTCATTTACTTTTGTCCATTTTTATGTTTGTTCATGTTTGTTTACATACCTTATAAATCTTATCTTTGTGGCCCATTCTATCTGGGATTTCTTCTTTTTCTCTTTCTATCTTTTTTTTTATCCTTATCCTTTCTTTTTGGTGGTGAATCCCAATTCACCACAAGCTCCAAAACCTTCCAGAGTGCACCCTGCATGTATCCTGGGTGATATATCCAGCTATACATCCTCTCATCCACTTCTCATCAAAATGACTAGGAAGAGGAACACCCAACAGAGGAAAAACCCAGAGACTACACCCTCTCCCTCAGAACTATTAGACATGGACATAAACAGTATGTCAGAAAGGGAATTCTAGGTGACAATTATCCAGGCAATGGCTAGGATGGAGAAAAACATTAATGACAACATAGAATCTCTAAGGGCAGAAATGAGATACAGTGTACCATATGTAAAAAACGCTATTAGTGGGATCAAATCTAATCTATATAGCCTAACAGCTAGAGTTATGGAGACAGGATAGAATTAGTGATCTAGAGGATAAAATAGTTGAGAAGAAGGGTCAGGAGGAGAACTAGAGCAAATTGCTCAGGAATCATGAGAAGAGACTTAGGTAAATAAACGATCCCATGAAATGTCCCAACATCAGAATTTTTGGAATCCCAGAGGGGGTAGAGAAAGACAGAAGACTAGAAGATATAGCTGACCAAATTCTGAATGAAAGTTTCCCCAATCTGGGGAATGGAAAAAGTGTTCGTGTCCTAGAGGCAGAAAGGACATCCGTCAAGATCAATGAGTCTAGGAAGACACCCAGACACATAATTTTAAAATTTGCAAATTATAATTTTAGACAAGAGGTCCTAAGGGCAGCTAGGGAGAAGAGATTCCTTACATGCAGAGGAAGACCCATTAGAATAACGTCAGAACTGTCCACAGAAACCTGGCAAGCTGGAAAGGGCTGGCATGATATATTAAGGGCACTAAATGAGAAGAACATGCAGCCAAGAATACTTAATCCAGCAAGGCTGTCATTCAAAATGGATGGAGGAATAAAGAGCTTCCAAGATCGGCAAGGATCAAAAGAGTATGTGACCACCAAGTGAGCACTATAAGAAATATTAAAGGGGGGGTCTATAAAAGTAGAACCCATGAGTGACTTAGAACAGAAATTTACAATCTATAAAAACAAGGACTACACAGGCAACATGATGTGAATAATCACTTATCTTTCAATAATCACTCTCAACGTAAATGGCCTAAATGCTCTCATAAAATGGTACAGGGTTGCACAATGGATAAACGACAGGACCCGTCCATACGCTGTCTACAAGAGACACATTTGGAACCAAAAGATACATCAAGACTGAAAGTTAAAGGATGGAGAACCATCTTTCATGCCAACGGGTCTCAAAAGAAAGCTGAGGTAGTGATTCTCATATCAGATAAATTAGATTTTAAACTTAAGACTGTAGTCAGAGATACAGTAGGACACTACATCATTCTTAAAAGGTCTATCCTCCAAGAAGATCTAACAAATGTAAACATTCATGCCCCCAATATAGGAGCAGCCAACTACATAAGCCAACTGTTAATCAAAATAGTCATATTGATATGAATACATTAATAATAGATCTTAACACACCACTCTCAGTAACAGATCATCTAAACAGAAAATCAATAAAGAAACAAGAGCTTTGAATGACACACTGAACCCGATGAACCTCATAGATATATATACAACATTCCACCCTAAAACAACAGAATACTCATTCTTCTCAAGTGCGCATGGAACTTTCTCCAGAATAGACCACATACTGGGTCACATATCAGGACTCAACCAATACCAAAAGATTAAGATGAATCCCTGCATATTCTCAGACCACAATGCTTTGAAACTGGAACTCAACCACAAGAAAAAGTTTGGAAGGAATTCAAACACTTGGAGGATAAAGACCAATCTTCTCAAGAATGCTGGGATCAACCAGGAAATCAAAGATGAACTTAAACAATTCATGGAGACCAATGAGAATGAAGACACATCAATTCAAAACCAATGGGACATGGCAAAGAGTCCTAAGGGGGAAATACATAGCCATCCAAGCCTCACTGAAAAAAAAATTGAGAATCTTGTATACACCAGCTCTCTTTACACCTTAAAGAACTGGGAAATCAACAACAAATGAAGCCAACCCCATGCACAAGAAGGGAAATAATCAAGATTAGAGCAGATATCAACGAGTTAGAAACTAGAGAAACAGTAGAACGCATCAATGAATCCAGAAGTTGGTTTTTTGAAAGAATCAATAAGATCGATAAGCCATTGGCCAAACAAAAGCAAAAGAAAAGAGAGGACCCTAATTAACAAAATTATGAATGAAAGGGGAGAGATTATGACTAACACCAAGGAAATAGAAATAATCATCAAAAATTATTATCAACAGCTATATGCCAATAAGTTAAACAACCTAGAAGAAACTGATGCATTCCTGGAAACCCATAATCTTCCAAGACTGAAACAGGAAGAAATTGACAACCTGAATAGACCAATATCTAGTAATGAGATTGAAGAACTAACCAAAAAGATTCCAGGACCTGATGGATTCCCTGGGGAATTCTACCAAACTTTCAAGGAAGAAATAATACCTATTCTTCTGAAACTGTTACAAAAAATAGAAATGGAAGGAAAACTTCCAAACTCTTTCTATGAAGCCAGCATTACCCTGATCCCCAAACCAGGCAAAGACACCATCAAAAAGGAGAATTTGAGAGCAATATCCATGATGAATATGGATGCCAAGATTCTCAAAAAAATCCTAGCTAATAGGATCCAACAGCACAATAAAAAGATTATTCATCATGACCAGGTGGGATTTATCCCTGGGATCAAGGGTGGTTCAATATTTGCAAGTCAGTCAATGTGATAGAACAAATCAGTAAGAGAAGAGAGAAGAACCACATGGTCCTCTCAATTGATGCAGAAAAAGCATTTGACAAAATTCAGCATCCGTTCCTAATTAAAACTCTTCAAAGTCTAGGGATAGAAAGAACATTCCTCAACATCATAAAGTCTATCTATGAAAAGCCCACGGTGCATATCATTCTCAATGGAGAAAAGCTGACAGCCTTCCCTTTGAGATCAGGAACACAACAAGGATGCCCATTGTCACCACTCTTATTCAACATAGTACTAGAAGTTCTAGCAACAGCAATCAGAAAACACAAAGAAATAAAAAGTATTCAAGTTGGCAATGAAGAAGTCAAACTCCCTCTCTTCGCAGATGACATGATACTTCATATGGAAAACCCAAAAGACTCCACCCCCAAACTATTAGAACTCATACAGTAATTCAGTAATGTGGCAGGGTACAAAATCAATGCACAGAAATCAGTTGCTTTCCTATACACTAACAATGAAAATATGGAAAGGGAAATTGGAGGAGGGGGGCAAGATAGCGGAGAAGTAAGAGATCCTGCAGCAACCGGTCCCCAAAAGTGAGCTGGAAATCTACCAGAACATGCT
>CM052810.1:117188436-117199170 GCA_028533885.1 Nasua narica | reverse complement strand
GCCAAGCTGTGGAAAGAACCAAAATGCCCTTCAACAGATGAATGCATAAAGAAGATATGGTACACATATACAATGGAATATTATGCCTCCATCAGAAAGGATGAATACCCAACTCTTGTATCAACATGGACAGGACTGGAAGAGATTATGTGGAGTGTAATAAGTTAAGTGGAGAGATTCAATTATCTTATGGTCTCACTTATGTGTGGAGCATAAGGAAAAACATGGAGGGCATTGTGAGAAGGAAAGGAAGGGTGAACGGGGGGAGATCAGAGGGGGCGATGAGCCATGAGAGACTGTGGATTCTGAGCAACAGACTGAGGGTTCTGGAGGGGAGGGGGTGAGGGGTTGGGGGAGCGTGGTGGTGGGTATTGAGGAGGGCATGTATTGTATGGAGCACTGGGTGTGGTGCATTAACAATTAATCTGGTAACACTAAAATAATTAAACATATTTGGAGGAAAAAAACACAGGGTATCAGAATGGATAAAAAAAAAAAGACCCACAGATATGCTAAGAAAACTCATTTTAGATGCAAAGACATCTCCAGATTTAAAGTGAAGGAGTGTAAAACAGTTTACCATGCTAATGGACATCAAAAGAAAGCTGGGGTGGTAATTCTTATATCAGATAAATTGGATTTTAAGCCAAAGACTATAATAAGAGATGAGGAAGGACACTATATCATGCTTAAAGGTCTGTCCAACAAGATCTAACATTTTAAATATCTATGCCCCTAACACGGGAGCAGCCAATTATATAAACCAATTAACAAAACCAAAGAATGATATCGGAAATAATACAATAATAGCAGGGGAGTTTAACATCCCCCCCCTTACTGAAATGGACAGATCATCTAAGCAAAAGATCAACAAGGAAATAAAGGCTTTAAATGACACACTGGACCAGATGGACATCATATATATATTCAGAACATTCCATTCCAAAGCAACAGAATACCCATTCTTCTCTAGTGCACGTGTAACGTTCTCCTGAATAGATCACATCCTAGGTCACAAATCAGGTCTCAATGGGTACCAAAAGATTGGGATCATTCCCTGCATTTTTTCAGACCACAATGCTTTGAAACTAGAACTCAACCACAAGAGGAAAGTTGGAAAGAACTCAAATACATGAAGGCCAAAGAGCATCCTACTAAAGAATGAGTGGGTCAACCAGGAAATTAAAGAAGAATTAAAAAAAAATCCATGGAAACAAATGAAAATGAAAACACAACTCTTCAAAATCTTTGGGACACAGGAAAGGCAGTCCTGAGAGGATATAGCAATAAAGTCTTTCTCAGGAAACAAAAAAGATCTCAAGTATACAACCTAATCCTACACCTAAAGGAGCTGGAGAAAGAACAAAGAAAGCCTAAACCCAGCAGAAGAGAAATAATAAAGATCAGAGCAGAAATCAATGAAATAGAAACCAAAAGAACAATGGAACAAATCAACGCAACTAGGAGCTGGTTCTTTGACCAAATTAGTAAGACTGATAAACCCCTGGCCAGACTTATCAAAAAGAAAAGAGAAAGGACCCAAATCAATAAAAATATGAATAAAATAGGAGAGATCACAACCAACACCAAGAAAATACAATTAAAAGAACATATCATGAGCAAGTATACACCAGCAAATTTGACAATCTGGAAGAAATGGATGCATTCCTAGAGACATATAAACTACCAAAACTGAACAAGGGATAATTAGAAAACCTGAACCAGGAAGAATTTGAAATCCAGGAAAAATTAGAAAAACTGAACTAGGAATAATTAGAAAATTCATAACCATAAGGAGATTGAAGCAGTAATCAAAAATCTCCCAACAAACAATTTCCCAGGGGACTTCTACTAAACATTTAGAGAGGAATTAATATTCTCCTGAAATTGTTCCAAAAAAATAGAAATGGAAGGAATACTTCCAAACTCATTTAATGAGGCAGCATTACCTTGATTTCCAAAGCAAAGACCCCATCAAGGAGAATTACAGACCAATATCCTTGATGAACATGGATGCAAAAATTCTTACCAAAATACTAGCCAATAGGTTCCAACAGTACATTAAAAAGATTACTCACCACAACGAGGTGGGATTTATTCCTGGGCTGCAAGGTTGGTTCAACATCTGCAAATCAATCAATGTGATACAATACATTAATAAAAGAACAAGAACCTTATGATACTCTCAATAGATACTGAAAAAGCATTTAACAAAGTACAGCATCCTTTCTTGATCAAAACTCTTCATAGTGTAGGCATAGGGGATACATATCAATATCATCAAAGCCATCTATGAAAAACCCACAGCGGGGGCACCTAGGTGGCTCAATCATTAAGCATCTGCCTTTGGCTCAGGTCATGATCCCAGAGTCCTGGGATCGAGCCCCACATAGGGCTCCTTGTTCCATGGGGAGCCTGCTCCTCCCTCTCCCAATCCCTTTGCTGCATTCCCTCTCTTGCTGTGTCTCTGTCAAATAAGTAAATAAAATCTTTAAAAAAAAAAAGGAAAAGAAAAAGAAGGAAAGAAAGGAAAGAAGGAAAGAAAGAAAGGAAAACCCACAGCAAATTTCTTTCTCAATGGGGGAGAAACAGCGAGCTTTTCCTCTAAGGCAAGGAACATGGCAGGGATGTCCACTATCACCACTGCTATTCAACATAGTACTAGATGTCCTAGCTTCAGCAATCAGACAACAAAAAGAAATAAAAGGCATCCAAATCAGCAAAGAAAAAGTTAAACTCTCACTCTTTGCAGATGATATGATACTTTATGTGGAAACCCAAAAGCTTCCACTCCAAAACTGGTAGAACTCATATAGGAATTCAGTAAAGTGTCAGGATATAAAATCAAAGCACAGAAATCAGTTGCACTTCTATACACCAACAGTAAGACAGAAGAAAGAGAAATTAAAGAGTCAATCCCATTTAAAATTGCACCCAAAACATAAGATACCTAGGAATAAACCTAACCAAAGAGCCAAAGAATCTGTTCTCAGGGAACTATAAAGTAATCATGAAAGAAAGTGAGGAAGACACAAAGAAATGGAAAAACGTTCCATGCTCATGGATTGGAAGAACAAATATCATGAAAATGTCTATGCTACCTAAAGCAATCTACCCATTCAATGCAATTCCTATCAAAATACCATCAATTTTTTTTTCAATGAAATTGAAAACATAATCCTAAAATTTATATGGAACCAGAAAAGACCCTAAATAGCTGGGGAATGTTGCAAAAGAAAATGAAAGTCGGTGGCATTACAAATTCATACTTCAAGCTCTATTACAAACCTGTAATCATCAAGACAGTATGGTACCGACACAAAAACAGACACATAGATCAATGGAACAGAATAGAGAGCCCAGAAATGGACCCTCAACTCTATGGCCAACTAATCCCCGACAAAGCAGGTAAGAATATCCAAAGCAAAAAAAGACAGTCTCTTCAACAAATGGTGTTGGGAAAATTGGACAGCCACATGCAGAAGAATGAAACTGGACCATTTCCTTACACCACACACAAAAATAGACTCAAAATGGATTAAGGACCTCAATATGAGACAGGAATCCATCAAAATCCTAGAGAAGAACACAGGCAGCAACCTCTTCAACCTCAGCCCCGGCAACTTCTTTCTAGAAACATCACCAAAGGCAGGGAAAGTAAGGGCAAAAATGAACTATTGGGAATTCATCAAGATCAAAAGCTTTTGCACAGCAACGGAAACAGTCAACAAAACCAAAAGACAACTGACAGAATGGGAGAAGATATTTGCAAATGACATATCAGATAAAGGGCTAGTATCCAAAATCTATAAAGAACTTCTTAAACTCAACACCCAAAGAACAAATAATCCAATCAAGAAATGGGCAGAAGACATGAATAGACATTTCAGTAAAGAAAACATCCAAATGGCCAAGAAATATGAAAAAGAGCTCAACATCACTGGTACAGGGAAATACAAATCAAAACCACAGTGAGATACCATCTCCCACCAGTCAGAATAGCTAAAATTAACAATTCAGGAAATGACAGATGTTAGTAAGGATGTAGAGAAAGAGGAATCCTCCTTCACTGTGGATGGGAATGCAAGCTGGTGCAGTCACTCTGGAAAACAGTATGGAGGTTCCGCAAAAAGTTGAAAATAGAGCTACCCTACGATCCAGCAATCACACTACTGGGTATTTACCCTAAAGATACAAATGTAGTGATCCAAAGGGGCTGTGCACCCGATTGCTTATAGCAGCAATGTCCACAATAGCCAAACTATGGGAAGAACCTCAATGTCCATCAACAGATGAATGGATAAAGATGTGGCATATGTATATATACACAATGGAATACCATGCAGCCATCAAAACACAAAATTTGCCCTTTGCGACGATGTGGACGGAACTAGAGGGTATTATGCTAAGTGAAATAAGTCAGCCAGAGAAAGACAATTATCATATGGTCTCTCTGATAGGAGGAATTTGAGAGGTAAGGCAGGGGGGTCGTGGTGGGTAGGGAGGGAAAAAATGAAACAAGATGGGATCAGGAGGGAGACAAACCATAAGAGACTCTTAATCTCGGGAAACAAACTGAGGGCTGCTGGAGGGTGGAGAGGAAGGATAGGGTGGCTGGGTTATGGACGTTAGAGAGGATATGTGCTATGGTGAGTGCTGTGAATTGTATAAGACTGATGATTCACAGACCTGTACCCCTGAAGCAAATAGAATATCATATATTAAAAATCCTCAATAAAATATTAGCAAACAAAATTCAAAAATACCTTAAAAGGATCATCCACCACAATCAAGTGAGATTTATTCCAGAAATTCAGGTGTGAATCAATGTGAATCAATCAACATAATATGCCATGTTAATGAAATGAAAGATAAATATCACATGGTCATCTCAAGAGATAGAGAAAAAGCATTAAAGTACAATATCCACTTATGAAAATAACTGTCAACAAAATAGGTTTAGAGGACATATATCAAAACATATGAAAAGCCGTATGTGACAAACACACAACTAACATCATACCCAATGATAAAAAGCTGAAAGCTTTTTCTCTAAAACTGAGAATAAACAAGGAGATCTACTTGTGCCCCTTTCATTCAAAATAGTACTGGCAATCCTAGCCACAGAAATCAGATAGGTAAAAGAGAGAGAAAGCCATTTAATTGGTAAGGAAGAAGTAAAACTTCACTATTTCCAGATGACATGATACTATTATTGAAAGCCATAAGGAGTCCACTAAAACCTTATTAGAACTAATAACTATATTGAGGGTAAAGTGCAGGATACAGGAATTGCAGGATACAAAATATACAGAAACCTGTTGTATTTCTATATACTAATAACAAACTAGAAGACAGAAAACAATTAATATTGTTAATATCCATACTCCCAAAGCATCTACAGATCCAATGCAATCTCTATCAAAATGCTAATGGCATTTTTCACAAAACTAGAACTATAAAATTTTAAAGACCCACAAAAGTTCCCAAATAATTGAAGTCCTCTTAAGGAGAACAAAGTAGGAGGTATCACAATCCCAAATTTCAAACTGCTAAAAAGTTACAGTAATCAAAATAGTATGGTCCTGGCACAATAGACATGTGTATCAATGGAACAGGACAGAGAACCCAAAAATAAACCCACACTTACAGGGTCAATCAGTTTATAACAAAAGAGGCAGAAATATACAGTGGGGAATAGACAGTCTCTTCAACAAATGGTGTTGGGAAAACTAGGTATCTACATGCAGAAGAATGAAACTGGACCACTTTCTTACACCATACACAAAAATAAATTCTAAATGGATTAAACAACTCAACCTAAGACCCAGGACCAAGAACTCCTTTTAAAAAACAAAACATAGCCAGTAACTCTTGGACCTTTGACCACCAAAGTTTTCCTAGATCTACCTCCTCAGGCAAGGGTAGCAAAAGCAAAACAGACAAATAACTACTGGAACTACATGAAACCAAAAAGCTTTTTTGCATAGTCAGGAAACCATCAACAAAACCCAGAGGCATCCTACTGAATTGAAGAAAATATTGGCAAATGATATAGCCAAAAAAAATGGTTAGTATCCCAAATATTTTTTTAAGATTATTTATATATTTGACAGAGAGAGAGAGAGATCACAAGAAGGCAGAGAGGCAGGCAGAGAGGCAGGCAGAGAGAGAGGGGGAAGCAGGCTCCCTCCTGAGCAGAGATCCTGATGCGGGGCTGGATCCCAGGACCCTGAGATCATGACCTGAGCTGAAGGCAGAGGCTTAGCCCATTGAACCACCCACGTGCCCCAATCCAAAATATTTTAAAAACTACAACTCAGGTGGCTGGGTGACTCTGTCAGTTAAGCATCTGGCTTTGGCTCAGGTCATGATCCCAGGGTCCTGGAATGGAGTCCTACATCAGGCTCTCTGCTCAGCGGGTTTAGTCTGCTTCTCCCTCTCATTCTCTCTGTGTTCTCCCCCACCCTCTCTCTCTCTCAAATAAATAAAATCTTAAAAAACAAAACAACAAAACACTCCTACAACTTAACACTGATTAAATAAGCATTTAGATTAAAACATAGACAGAGAACTGAATAGGACATTTTTCCAAGGATGACACACAGATGGCCAGCAGACCTATGAAAAGGTGCTCAGCATCATTAATCATCAGTGAAATGCAAATGAGAACCACAGGGAGATACCACTTCATGGCAGTCAGAATAGTTAGTGTCAAAAAGACAAAAGAATAACAAGTGTTAGCATTGATATGAACAAGAGGGAACCCTTGTACACTGATGGTAAGGTAAATTGGTGCAATTTATATAAAAAACAGTATGGAGGTTCCTCAACAAATTAAAAATTAAAATACCAAAGGACTAAGTATTTCCACATCTTGGTATTTACCTGAAGGAAACAAAAACACTAATTCAAAAAGATATGTAGCTTATATTTATTGCAGCATTATTTACAATAGCCAAAATTTCACATCAACCTAGCATTTATCAATAGATGTATGGGTAAAGAAGATGTGATACACACACACACACACACACACACACACACAGGACTATTATTTAGCAGCAACATGGATAGATCTAGAGAATATCATGCTAAGTGAAATTAGTCAGGTGAAGAAAGACAAATGCCATATGATTTCAGTTATATGTCGAATCTGAAAAACAAACCAAAGCAGAAACAATCTTATAAATGCAAGAAGAAATTGGTGGGATAGGAGGGTGGTGGGAGGATAGGTGAAACAGGTGAAGGAGATAAGAGGTATAAACTGCTACTTATAAAATAAGTAAGTCAGAGATGAAAAGTACAACACAATGTAATAAATAATATTTTAATAACTTTTACAATGAAGATATAGTAACTACACTTATGTAGGTGAGCTTTGTGTGTAGAATTTTTGAAACACTGTGTTGTACACCTGAAACATAATACTGTATGTCAACTTTACTTCAACTAAGTAAAAATAAACCAGTCTATTTGAAGAAAAAAAACTTGCAACACTTTTAAGCCCAAAAGTTCACTATGATTTTTTTTAAAAGAAATTAATTGATTAGTTTCAAAGAATAACAGGGAATCAGTTATTTGTTTTTAAAACCAAGAAATGAAGGGAAAGAATTAAGCATTTCTTGTACATTTCTTACATGAACTGTACTATGGATAGCCCATAGTAGAGGAAGGAAGTTTCTCTTTATAAACCTATTCCAGCAAATAAAAGAAAAAGATTGAAACTTTTTTTTTTTTTTTAAGATTTTTTTATTTGAGAGATTGAGAAGGAGAGAGAGATCATAAGCAGGGGTGAGGGATAGAGAGTGAAGCAGACTCTCTGCTGAGCAGGGAGCCTGATGTGAGACTCGATCCCCAGACTTTGGGATCATGACCTGAGCTGAAGGCAGATGTTTAGCTAACTGAGCCACCCAGGTACCCAGATTGCAACTTATAATAAATTAATGGATCTAGGCCATCTCTATCAGTGGCTGCTAGCATCTCAAAAAGAGACAACAGATAGTATGTTTCCTGGTGAGAAAACATAAAGCTGCCTACAGTCTTGCCAAAGAGATCAAATATGAGTTTGATCAAGACTTTGAGTCTAGCTGCCAATTTCAGGAAATATCAAGGACACAAAAATACACAGAGCCACACCAAGAATATGAAATCAGAAAAATCCAGACTGCATGAAACTTTGTATGTCACATGGCCTGAACTCTTCAACAGATAAGCTACCAGCAAACGAAAAGGAGAGGAGTTAATAAATTAAGAGGCATTTAAAAGAAATTTCAAAGTTTTGTATTTTTTTAATAGGAAAAACTAAAAATAATGTTTAGGTTAGGTAAGCATGTTGGGACAATATTACTTAAGAAAAATACATTAAAAAGTAAAACCTCTTGGTTTGAAGGGCAACTGGGCTGTAAGTGAAGAAAATCCATCTAACCCTAGAACCTCCACCAAATGAGTGGGGGAACTTCTGGAAATCTCTCTAGGGTCAGAGGTGCCAGTCAGTGCCACTTTTTTTTTTTTTTAACTTTACATTCTCCCTCCATCTTGATAGTACAGATGGGAGCAGAGTCCAAGCATTTCAGCTGCCATGCTAGGGCCACTCCTGCCAGCCTCAGGCCCCTCACCTATACCAGCTCCCAGCATCCCACCAAGGCTGCCCCAGCATGGTACATTCTGGGGCTCCCCTGGCCTGCACTCAACCCAGCCATCCTGCCAAGTATGGCATGCCCCAATAACCCCTAGCCCACAGCTATCCAACTCCAGTTGTCCTGCCAGGGGGGCCCCAGGGCATTGAACACTGGGACAACTCCTGCCTATGCCTGCTCCAGCCCCAGCTGTCCTGCCAAGACAGCCCTGAAGTGACAAATGGCCCAAGAACCCCTGTTCTTCACCTGACCCAACTTTCTAGCCACAGTGGCCAAGGTATGTCACACTGGGACCTCTGCACATGCTCCAGCCACCTTGACAATGTGGTCCTGATGAAATGGACTCGGGACCCCTGGCCTGTGCCACTCATGCTACAGCCATCCCATCAATGAGGCCCTGGCACAACACATGTGGGGATACCTCAGCCCATGCACAGTGTACCCCAAGTTGTCCCATCAAGGTGGTTCTAGTGTGCATTGCACCAGAACCACCTGGCCTACACATGCTCTAGCTGCTGCTATCCTGGCAAGCTGGCTGTGACACAACTAGGCCTGGGAACTCCATGACCTATGCTGCTGCCAAAGCTGTCAGTCATATGCCATCTACACAGGGAACACTACTACCCAAACCCACTCTTTCAGGATTGAGAGAGGTATCTGTTCTGCCTAATTTTTAGAAAAAACACACAAAAAGTGAAAAAAAAAAAAGGAGTGGTTGGAGGAATATGTTTCAAGAGAAAGAACAAGATAAAACCACAGGAGGAAGGGGGGAACTCTAATGGAGATAAGCAATTTACCTTATAAAGAGTTCAAAGTAAGAATCATAAAAATGCTTATCAAACTCAGGAGAACAGAGGAGCATAGTGAGAACTTCAACAAAGAGTTAGAAAATATAAGAAAGAATCAATGAAGGGATGTAAGTTGATACAGCCACTGTGGTAAATATGGAAGTTTCTCAAAAAATTAAAAATAAAAGTACCACATCACCCAGTCATTCTATGATGGAGTATTTATCCTAATGAGATGAAAACACTAATTCAAAAAGATATATGCATTCATCTGTTTGTTGCAGCATTATTTGCAATAGCCAAGAAATGAAAGCAACCAACACGTTCATTGATAGATGACTCGACAAAGAAGATGTGGTACATATATATACAATGAACTATTAATTAGCCATAAAAAAGGATGCAATCGTGCCATTTGAAACAATATGGATGAACCTAGAGGGTATTATGCTAAGTCAATTAAGTCAGAGAAAGACAAGTATGATTTCACTTATCTATGGAATCTTAATAAAACTAATGAAAAGCAGAAACAAACTCATAAATCCAGAGAACAAACTTATGTTTGCCAGAAGGGAACAGTGTGGAAAGTTGAGCAAAATGGATGAAAAGGAGTGGGAGATATAGGCTTCTACTTATGGAATGAATAAGTCATGAGGATGAAAGGCAGAGCACAGGAAATATAGTCAATCATATTGTAATAGTGTTATATGGTGACAGAGTGCACTTGCAGTGAGTATAAACTATAGATTTGTTGAATAACTATTTTGTGCACCTAAAACTAATGTAGCATTGTGTGCCAATTGTACTTCAATAAAAAAAATAAAGATCCAATCATAGCTATAGAATATGGTAACTAAAATGAAAAATATACTACAAAGTATAAACAGCAGGGTTTTTTTCTTTAAGATTTTATTTGACAGAGAGAGAGAGAGATCACAAGTAGGCAGAGAGGCAGGCAGAGAGAGGGGGCAAGCAGGCTCCTGCCAAGCAGAGAGCCCAATGTGGGGCTCGATCCCAGGACCCCGAGATCATGACCTGAGCTGAAGACAGAGGCTTTAACCCACTGAGCCACCCAGGTGCCCCTAAACAGCAGGTTTGATGATACAGAACAGATGAATGATCTGAAAGACAAAATAGTGGAAATCACCCAGTCACAGAAGCAAAATGAAAAAAGTTTTTAAATGAGGATAGTTTAAAGAGACTTCCGAGAAAACATCAAGTATATAAACATTCATATTACAGAGGTCCAAGAAGGGGAGAGAGAGAGAGAGAGAGAGAGAGAGAGAGAGAGAGAGAGAGAGAGAGAG
>CM052810.1:117068867-117181682 GCA_028533885.1 Nasua narica | reverse complement strand
CACATGTACCCCAATGTTCATAGCAGCAATGGGCACAATCGCCAAGCTGTGGAAAGAACCAAAATGCCCTTCAACAGATGAATGAATAAAGAAGATATGGTCCATATATACAATGGAGTATTATGCCTCCATCAGAAAGGATGAATACCCAACTTTTGTATCAACATGGACGGGACTGGAAGAGATTATGCAGAGTGAAATTAGTCAAGTGGAGAGAGTCAATTATCTTATGGTCCCACTTACATGTGGAGCATAAGGAAAAACACAGAGGGCATTGTGGGATGGAAGGGAAGGATGAAGGGGGGAAATCAGAGGGGGTGATGAACCATGAGAGACTGTGGATTCTGAGCAACAAACTGAGGGTTTTGGAGGGGTGGAGGTGCGGTGTTGGGAATGCTTGGTGGTGGGTATTGAGGAGGGCATGTACTACATGGAGCACTGGGTGTGGTGCATGAACAATTAATCTTGTAACACTGAAAAAATAAAATAAAGATATTTGGGAAAAAGAAAAAGAATATGAGAGAAGAAAATTTTATTGATAAAAGCAAAGCTACAGTAAAGGTAGTTGGCCAACCACTTATAAAGCTAACATAAGTGTTAAATGACAGAATTAGTAAAATCAACAATCTACAATAATTAAAAGATAGACAAAATAAAGAAATGTAAAATATAATGTCAAAAATTTAAAACACAGGGTGGCAGAAGTAAAAATACAGTGCTTTTAAAATGTTTTTGATCTTAATCATCAACATAGACTATTCTACACATAGGATGTTATATATGAACTACATAGTAACCACAAACCAAACATCTACAATATACACAAAACAATAAAGGGGAAAGAATTTAAACATAACATCATTTCACAAGGGAAGTCAGCATTTTACAAGGGAAGAGAAACAGAAACTAACAGAGAAGAACTATAAAACAGCCAGAAAACAATTAACAAAATGGCAATAAGTACATACCCAAATAATTAAATATACATGGACTAGATATATTTGCTGCATACAAGAGATTCACTTTAGATCTAAAGACATATACAGACCGAAAGTAAAGGATGAAAAAAGATATTTTATGCAAATGAAAACAAAAAAGCTGGGGTAGTAACATTAAAAAAATACATTTTAAAACAGACTATAACAAAGAAGGACGTTACATAATGATAAAGGGATCAATCCAACAAGAGGAGATAACAATTGTAAATATCTATACACCCAACGTTAAGAGCAGCTAGATACATAAAGCAAATATAAACAAACATAAAGGGAGAAGTTATAGTAATAGCAGGGAACTGTAATACTTTATTTATATCAATGCATTGATCATCTATACAGAAAACCAAGAAATAGTGACATTAAATAACACATTAGACCAAATGGTCTTTAAGATATATACAGAACATTCCATCTGAAAACAGAATAATGCACATTCTTTTCAAGTGCACATGGAACATTCTCCAGGACAGTTCACATGGTAGGTCATAAAACATGTTTCAGTAAATTTAATACTGAAATCCTATCAAGCATTTTTTCCAACCCCCTCCATATGAAACTAGAAATCAATTACAAGATAAAAATAGGAAAAAAAACCCCCACAAATATGTGTAAACAAAATATATTTAGCATGCTACTAAACAACCAAAAATCAATGAAAAAATCAAAGAGAAAATTTAAAAAATATCTTGGGACAAATGAAAATGGAACCCAGCTTTCCAAAAATCTATAGGATGCAGCAAAAGTGGTTCTAAGAGGAGAGCTTCTAGGGATAGAGGCCCAGTTCAAGAAATAAGAACAATCTCAAACAATCTAAATATATACCTAAAGGAACAAAAAGAACAAAGTCCAGAGTTAGAACCAGGAAGTAAATAATAGAGATCAGAGCATTAAATGGAGAAATAGTACCAGGAAGGAAATAATAGACCAGACACTAAAACAACAGTGGAAAAAATCAATGAAATCCAAACCTGGTTCTTTGAAAAGATAAATAAATTAGATAATACTTCAGACTCATCAAGAAAAAAGAGGGGGGTTGGGGGCTCAAATAAAATCAGAAAAGAAACAAGTTACAAACAACACCACAAAAATACAAAAGATTATGAGACTTATGAAAAATTATATGGCAACAAACTAGACAACCTAGAAGAAATGAGTAAATTCTTAAGAACATACCATTTCCATGACTGAATCATGAACAATGATTGAACAAGTGAACAATCATGAACAAAACCTGAAAATTTGAGCAGACATTACTAGTAATGGAATCTAGTTAATGATCAAAAGTTTGTCAACAAACAAAAGTCCAGAACCAGATGACCTCATAGGTGAAGTCTACCAAATATTTAAAGAAGAGTTAATACCTATCCTTCTCAAACTATTCCAAAAAATTGAAAAGGAAATAATGCTTCCAAATTCTATGAGGTCAGCATTATCCTGATACCAAAACCAGAAAAGATACTACAAAGAAGGGGAAAATTACAGGCCAATATCCCTGATGAACATAGAAGCAAAAACCCTCAATAAAATATTAACAAACCAGATTCAACAATACATTAAAAAAAAAAATCATACACCATGATCAAGTGGGGCTGATTCTAGGGACATCAGGATGGTTAAATATCCATAAAATCAATCAACATGATATACCATATTAACAAAATAAAGGATAAAAATCATATAAACATCTCAGTAGATGCACGAAAAGCATTTGACAGAATTCAACACCCACTTATGATAAAAACTCTCAACAAAGTGAGTATAAGGGGAATATACCTCAACGTAATAAAAGACACTTATGACAAACCCACAGATAATATCATACTAAATGATGAAAATCTGCAATCTTTTACTCTAAGATCTGGAACAAGATAAGGATGGCCAGTGTTTTATTCAACATTGTACTGGAAGTCCTAGCCACAGCAATTAGACACACACACAAAAATAAAAGTCATTCAAACTGATGAGAAAGAAGGTAAACTATCACTATTTGCAAATAACATGATACTACATAGAAAATCTTAAAAGTCCCACCAAAAGAACTTTTACAACTAATAAATGAATTCAGTAAAGTTGCAGGATGCAAAATTAATATACAGAAATCTATTGCATTTCTATATACTAATAACACATTAGCAGTAAGAGCAATTAAGAAAAATAATCCTGTTTACAACTAGCATAAAAAATCATTAAATCCTTAGGAATAAATTTAACTAAAAGGTTAAAAGACTTTTATTCTGAAAAGTACAAGACAGTGATAACAGAAATTGAAGACAACACAAATAAGTGAAAAGATATATTACGCTCGTGGATTGGAAGAATTAATATTGTTCAAATGTCCATACTACCCAAAGCGATCTACAGATTCAATGCAATCTCTATCAAAATATGACATTTTCCATAGAACTAGAACAAATAATCCTAATATTTACATGGAGTTGCAAAAGACTCTGAATAGCCAAAGCAATCCTGAGAAAGAAGAAAAAAGATGGAGGTATCAGAACCCTTTATTTCAAACTATACCACAAAACTATAATAATCAATACAGTATGGTACTGGCATGAAAACAGATACATAGATAAATGGAACAGAATATAGAGCCCAGAAATAAACCCACGTTTATATGATCAATTAATCTAGGACATAAGAGCACAGATAGAAATGGGGAAATGACAGTCTCTTTAATAAAAGGTTTTAGGAAACAAGACAGTTACATGCAAAAGATTATTAGGTCGCTTTCTTATACCATACACAAAAACAAACTCAAAATAAATTCAAGACCTAAATGTGAGACCTGAAAACATAAGACTCCTAGAAGAAAACAGACAGTACACTCTTCAACATTAGTCTGGGAATATTTTTTGGATTTATCTCCTCAGGCAAAGCAAAAGTAAATATCCAGGACTACGTCAAACCAAAAAGCTTTGTACAGCATAGGAAGCCATCCACAAAACAAAAAGGTGACATATAGAATGGGAGAAGACATTTACAAATGATACATTTGGTAAAGGGTTAATATCCAAACTATATAAAGAACACATATAACACTAAAAAACAAAAACAAAACAAAACAAAAACACCAAAAGAAAAAAAGAAATCCACCCAAATACTCTAAAAATAGGTAAAGAATCTGAATAAACAATTTTCCAAAGAAAACTTACTGACTGCCAGTAAACATATGAAAAGATGCTCATTACCACTAATCACTAGGGAAATGCAAATCAAATCCACAATAAGATGTAACCTCGCACCTGTTTGAATGGCTAGTATCAAAAAGACAAAAAATAAGTATTGGTAAAGACATGGAGAAAGGGAAACCTTACACAATGCTGATGAAATGTAAATTGGTACAGCCACTGTGGAAAACAGTACAGAAGTCCCTTGAAAAATTAAGAATAGAAATATCCTATAATCCAGCAATTTCATTTCCAGGTACTTACCTGAAAAAATGAAAACACTAATTTTTAAAGATATATGCACTGTTATATTAATTGTAGCATTATTTATAATAGTCAAGATATAAAAAAATAGTCAAGATATGAAAGCAACTGCTCATCAATAGATAAATGAATAAAGATGATGTGGTGTGTATCTACTTGACGGAATATGACTAAGCCCCCAAGAAGAATAAAATCATGCCCTTTCCAACGTTGTGAATGGACCTAGAGAGTGAAGTAAGTGAAGTAAGCCAGATTAGGAAAGACAAATATCATATGATTTCACTTATCTATGAAATATAAAAAACAAATGAACAAACAAAACAGATACAAACTCATAAATACAGAGAGAAATCTGGTAGTTGCCAGGTGGGAGGGTTGGGGGATGGGATGTACACACTAGGTGAAGGGGATTAAGAGGTACAAACTTCCAATTTTAAAATAAATAAGGTACAGGGATGTAAATAGGGATATTTACATAGGGAATATATTTAATAATAGAGACTGTATTCAATAATATTGTAATAACTTTGTATGTTGATGGATGGTAACTAGACTTATCTTAGTAATCATTTCATAATATATAAATGACAATTCACTATGTTGTACACCTAAAACTAAAATTTTATGTTAACTATACTTCAGTTATTATGCTAAGTACAATAAGTCAAAGACAAATACCATACGATTTAATTCACATGGAATTTAAGAAACCAAACAAACACAGGGGGAGATGGGGAGGAAGGAAAGCCAAGAAACAGACTCTTACCTATAGAAAGCACACTGATGATTACCAGAGGGAAGGTGGTTGGGAGATGGGGATTAAGGAGGGCACTTGTGATGAGCACCAGGTATTGTATGTAAGTATTGAATCATTGAGTTCTCTACCTGAAACTGATATGTTAACTGGAATTTAAAACTTAATATAAACCAATAAGTAGTAAAATAGTTTTTTAAAGTGGGTAAAGGACCTGAAAAGACATTTTCCCAAAAAAGATATACAAATGGCCAACAGGTACATGGAAAGATGTTCAGTATCACTAGTCATCAGGAAAATGCAAATCAAAACCACAATAAATTATCACCTCACACTGATTAGAATGGCCATCCTCAAAAGACAAGAGGTAACAAATGCTGGTGTGCACTTGTGGAAAAGGGCATTTCGGTGCACTGTGGGTAGGAATGTAAATGGTGTAGCCCCTAAGAAAAAAGTATGGAGGTGCCTCAAAAAATTAAAAATAAAACTACCATAGGATCTAGCAATTCTATTTCTAGGAATACATCCAAAGGAAATGAAAACATTCACGTGAGAAAGTATCTACGACCCTATTTTTATAGCAGCATTTTTTTTCATAGCAGTATTTACAACAGCCAAGAGAAAGAAACAACCTAAGTGTCCATCAATGGATGAATAAAGAAGTTACGGTATATATATACAATGGAATATTAGCCATAATAAATGAGGAAATGCTACCACTCATAACAGCATGGATGGAACCTGAAGGCATTACACTAAGTAAAATAAGTCAGAGAAAGACAAATACCGCATGATCTCATTTATGTGTGGAATCCAAAAAACCAAAACAGAACAAAAACCCCAAAACCAAACTCAGAAAAAGATTAGATTGGTTATTACCAGAGGCAAAGGGTGGGAGAGAAGGGGAACGGGAAGAAGGTGATCAAAAGCTATAAACTTCTGGTTATAAGATAAATAAGTGCTAGGGATGTGATATACAACATGATGACTCTAGCTAACATTGCTGTATGATAAACAGGAAAGGTAAAAATAGATCCTAAGGGTTTTCATCACAAAGAGAAATTTTCTGTCTTTCTTTTATTGATCTATAGAAGATGATAATAAAAACCATTGCTGTAATCATTGCATGATATATGTAAATCATCATACTGTACAATTTGAACCTTGGGAGGTGGTGTAAGTCAATTATTTTTTAGTGAAACTGGAAAAAACTTGAATGAATAAAAAAGTGTTCTTTGGCAGTGAACAAAGTGATTCATGTTAAAAAAAATATTGAATTGACTGGAGTGCACATTCCACTAACCAAGGAAGAGTAAAAAGAGTTTTGTTTTGTTTTGGTTTTTTAAATAAAAAATGTTTACTCTTCATCCAAGATAGACTATTCGTGATCAGGAAGTTTCGTCCAGCGTCCCTATCCAGAAATGAAATTCTTCTGTGCATTCCCATAGCTGCCTTTCTACTCCTATTTAGCAAAGCCATTTAGCAAACTCCTATTTAGCCTAACCATTCATCTCTGCGAGATGGAATAAAATGGAATGAGATAAAATGCAAAGCAGATGAGGCAAGGACTCAGTTTGTTTCCTTCCAAAATGAACCAAATGTTTTCTCTCCTGAATCAAGAGCCCAGTGAGTCGTCATTAGTTGGTAGCACTGGTTTGGGGATTAGGCAACTTCGCGCAGTCTCAAGTGTTTTCCAAATGGGTTAATGTGAATGAACATTGCATTTCTCTGTTGCCAAATGCCTTCGGGGATGTGAAAATGAATAATCTGGGTAAAACCTGGGAAAATATCTAAGATAAATGCTTCTCTTTGACTGAACGGGGACAGGATGGGAGAGCCCTAATGTGCTATAATTTGGAAGGGCTTCTGGAGAAAAGCCGGGTCTTTAAAAATTAAGTATATGCTCAGCTGTTACGGTAGACTTTATAAGTACTTATGACATCGGGTATCACAGTAGCAAAGTTGAATCAGAAAGCCTATAAAACAGCACATGCGCAAGAGAAAAAATAAGGAGTAAACGTTTTCTCTTAATTTTTTTCTTGACCCATAAAATGCCCTAGATCCAGCGGACTGTTTCTTGAAGAACTTTATTCCATATGCTTCTCTTGGCACTACTTATATGGGATAGCTGCTATGTGATTTTTTTTTTTCATGAATTTTGAGTAGTAAAAAAGCATCTGTGATGAAAACCGCAAAGCCCACAACTCAGAAACGAGGCGTATATATTTTCAATTATATTAATTTTTCTGAAAAGTGAACACAGAAATAGCCCATTTCGAAACAACATCAAATGGTCACACTAACCGGATGATAGTGAAATGTGGTTCTTTAGTGAGGACGTTAAGCCCTTTGTCTCTGACAATTCTAAATGGGGAACTTCATTCATTTCTCTCTTTCCTGCAATTGTAGCTTGGAACTAGGTCTACTATACCCTAGTCAGTATATATTTTTGGCTTATATTACAAAGTGGACAGCCAGGACTTTTAGAACAGCACCTGAATGGAAGGCCAGGAATCCCTGATGCTTAAAAAGTTCTACTCTATAGAACTTTAGGAAATACAGAATATCTAGCCAGCCATGCTCTCCACTTAACTAAATGGAACATAATAGTTCAAGATCTCTAGTTCTGACTAAAAAAGGAGGAAAAGAGAAAATTCTAAATTGGACATACTTCACTATTAACCTGCCTATCTGTTCGAGGTGTCCGGCCGGAATTCCATATGACCTGAAGCTAGACATCTGCTTTCTCATCCACAATCTCAATTACCAACACAGAACTGGAGCCAACTTTGGATAGGGTATAGAATTTTTTTTTTTTTTTTAAGATTTTACTTATTTATTTGACAGACAGGGAGACAGTGAGAGAGGGAACACAGCAGAGGGAGTGGGAAGCAGGCTTCCCTCTGAGCATGGAGCCCCATGCGGGGCTCAATACCAGGACCCTGAGATCATGACCTGAGCCAAAGGCAGACGCTTAACCATTGAGCCACTCAAGCGCCACTAGGGTATAGATAATAGTTAGCAATCAAGTTTTCCCAAGCCAACCATGGGCTAAACAAGTCGGCACCTAACAAAGATTTGTGAATAAAAGAAGGAAATTGACAAACACAGTGATCGTCAAATTAGGCTCTGTAAAATGTTGGTCTTTTTCTCATTTCTAACTCTTAAAGATAATGGACACATTGTAATACTTGGAAGCTTAGACTCAGGAGAACATTCTGACCGAAGTAATCAATTTGAGAAATTCTATGTTCCAGTCACATATGTTTACATATGAAGAGGGCTGGACCCAGTGAAATGAGGCTCACTGACCCCATCCCACACAATTGGTACAGACAGACCCGAGCCTAGAACTCAACTAATTCTATGCCCAGGCTCATGCACTTCCCCTGTGCCATGCTCCCTGCTCTTTACTGTGGCCAGTGTGGCCTTTTACAGCAGTAGTGGTAGTCAATAACTATATTATTACATATAATATATATAGTAGTACTGGTAGTCAATAACTACATGTAATAGAGAGAGTAGTAATGGTAGTCAATAACTACATTATCCCTCCCCTACTATTACAATGACTTGCTGGCTTTCTATAAAAGCTAACTCATCTGAGGCATTAGTAAAGGGAATACCTCAATTATACAATGTGTAACCATACATCCTGTGAGTGATTCTTCCAGAGTCCTGTCAGACAGGCCATTGAATGGACCCAACTTCAACACTAGAATGTCACTAGTTTACATTTGACCTGCTTTTTTGTAGCTGATTACACAGTAAACGTTTTTCTTCTTCTCCAGTTTGACTGAGATACAGTTGGCAAATAAAAATTGTATATATTGAAGTGTACAGCTTCATGTTTCGATATATTTCCATTGTGAAATAATCAACACAGTAAATTTTTATGGTGGCTTCTGTCATAAGGTTCAACCTCAAAGGATATACCTCGTTCACGAGTAGTATTGGTTTCAAAATGACAGTGCTAAAGTAGCAAAAGAAACAAGTAGGCACATTTTCATATGGAGAAAGTTGATTCCCCCCCCTCCTTTGGAAGCTCAGTTATGCCTATTGAGCCTACTACGTTTATAGTGAAGTGGCAGTTAATATATTAGCATGTGTCAGCCATTATTTTTTTTTAAGATTTTATTTATTTGACAGAGAGAGCAAGGGAGCACAAGCAGAGGCAATAGTAAGGGGAGAGGGAGAAATAGGCTCCCTGCTGAGCAGGGAGCCCAATGTGGGGCTCGATTCCAGAACCCTGGGATCATGACCTGAGCCAAAGGCAGATGCTTAACCATCTGAGCCACCCAGGTGCCCCAGCCATTAAATTTCTGACAGCGGATGGAGCGCATATAAATGGGACCTTAAGGAAGCTTCTAAATCCTGCATTTATACTTAGACTAGAACCCAGAGAGAAAAAGCAAAACAATGCACCCAAGTATGCATGACTGGTAGCAGAGGGATGTTCAGTTGCCTTTTTGGTATCAATGAAGCCAGCTGAACACATGTAGATATTACACTTTTTTTTTTTAAACAGATGCTATCTCTTTCCTCCAATGCATTTCTGCCACCTACAGTCATTTTTATTAGTTCAGTGGGTAGATTTTTTTCTTTTAAATTTAAATTCAATTAATTAACATATAATGTATTATTTGTTTCAGGGGTACAGGCGTATGATTCATCAGTCTTATATAATAACCAGTGCTCATTACATCTCATACCCTCTCCAATGTCCATCACCCAGTCATTCCATCCCTCTACCCCCTTCCCCTCCAGCAACCATCAGTTCCCTAAGATTAAGGGTCTCTTATGGTTTGTCTCCCTCTCTGGTTTTGTCTTGTTTCATTTTTTCCTCTCCTCCCCTATGATCCTCTCCTTGTTTCTTAAATTCCACCCATCAGTGAGATGGGTGAGATATAACTGTCTTTCTCTCATTGTTTTGTTTAGCATAATACCCTCTAGTTCCATCCACGCCGTTGCAAATGGCAAGGTTTCCTTTTTTGATGGCTGCATAATATTCCATTGTGGGTAGGTTTCTTAAGCTGCTTTACCTTCTGTATTAGCTTGGTAGCTTGCCATTAAACACAACCTGATAGCTTAAACAGTAGAAATCCACTTCCTCACAGTTCTGAAGGCTGGAAATCCTAGACTAAGGGGTTATCAAGGTTGGTTCCTTCTGAGGGCTGTCAGGCAGAGTCTATTTGACTCTCCCTGCTGCTGGAGGCTTGGCTTACCATTCCTTGGCTGCTGCTGCAACACTCTACTACTCTTCTTTGCAGTTCAGAGCTATGGAGCGGTATTCGGGTTGAGGACAAGTGAGCATCAACAACGAGGGAAGGTTCTGGGTGACATCCTGGTGAAAACTTTCCTCCCACTTCCTGTGTCTCCCTGCCCTCTGGCTGAAATGTGGATGTGGTATGAGCCAGCTTTAACCCATAGAGGAGGGCAATAACTTTGGGCAGCTTTCTCAAACTTTATTCTTTCTGTACTCCTTTACGCTCTTAAAAATTATGGGGGACTTCCAAGAGCTTTTATTTGTATGGGTTATATCTATTAATATTTATATTTGAAATGAAAAGTGAAAACATTTAAAAGTATTTAAAAATAATGAACCCATCGAGTGTTATTCTAAATAGCATATTTTTAGTGAAATGTTAATTCCGTGAAAAGTATTGCATTGTTTCATATTTTTTGTAAATCTCTTTAAAGTTTGACAACACGACACAGCTAGATTCTCATGTCTGCTTTTGTGTTTAGCTTGTTGTGATATTACATGTCATGTAACCTGTGGAATACTTCACTATATCCTCCTGTGAAAATGAAAATGAAAAAAGGCAAAAGTGCCTTAGTATTCTCATAAAAAGTAATTTTGATCTTGTCAACTCTTGAAAGGGTCTCAGAGACTCCTTAGGAGCCCCTGGACCAGATATTGAGAACCACTGGTGAGGACAAATGGAAGACTGGGGTCCCAACATGACCATATGGAATGATCCTTGTCACCCCACACACCCCAGACCACCTACCAATGTACACGTTTGTGTAACTGATAAATAAATCTTCCAACTTAAGCCAGCGTGCTTCCATCTCTAAGCAATCAAGCCAACACACTAAGATGATCATTTGACTGGCAGGGTTGTTTTCCTTCAAACAGACTTAAGAGTGAAGTGGTATTTCTTGGAAATGTGGGAAACAAATTGTAGACTTAGAAAGCCTCTACTTTTAAGATAAATGGGAGAAAGTGCATCTCCTTATGGAGCTTACAAAGATTTCCAGGCTTTCAGAACCAAAACATGTCTGTTTGACTTTGACTCACTTTGTCCCGCTAGGACACTCACTGGCCTCAGCAGGTGAGTCAGGACAGAGCCAATGGAACTTTTGTGGTAGTAAAGTGATCAAAGCAATGCTTCAGGAAGATCAATCTGAAGGTTGTGGGCAAAGTGGATGGGAAAGGAGAGAGGCCAGACTATGGAAGGCTACTGTAAGATTCCAGGACAGTTAATAAACAGCCTGGTTTAGGTCCAGGGAGGGTTGGAGGAGCAGAGTGCATTGAAGTTTTAACACCTGAACCTCTCTCAACTGCCCTGGAACAGTTACAGAGAACCATGAAATAGAGCTCAGCCCAACTCTGCACACAGACTATTCTTTATTATGGCTTGTTCTCAGAACACTGCCTGCTGGTCCACACCCTGCAGGAACATGAGAGGTCCCTCTAAGACTCTTCCAAGACTGTCCAAAGCTAGACCCCATATTTCTTTCCCCTGAGCCTGATGACCTCCTACCCTGACCCATTCCCCCATGTTGAGAAAATCTGAAACAGAGGGCACATTTGGCCACATTTCACCTGTCATCAGGTGGCAGAAGAAAAAGAGTAACTCCCTGGGAAGGTTCTGCCTCCCAGTCCTGGGAAGGGAACAAAGGGGTCACCACCCTGGGTGATGGTTCTTACCTGGAGTCAGGATGGTTCTTGGAACTTATCCTAGTTACCTCCTTCCTGAAAGCTGGAATGAAGTAGGAAAAAGATGATGTGCTAACAGGAAAAATAACAATAGCTAACATACACAGATGGTTTATAAATGTGCCAGGTTCACACTTACGTTTTTTGGGTACATTAAGTTGTTTAATTCTTATCACAATTTAAGACCAGTACTAATATCATCCCCAGAAACCGAGGCACAGAATGTTGAATAACTTGCCAAGGTCCTATGTCTAATAACTTGAGAAGCTTGTCTTTAAACTAAGTCATCTGTCTCCAAAAGCCTTTAGCCTTAACTATACTTTGCGACTGGCAGCCCTCTCAGGAGCTCCCCGAGTTTAATCTGGACTGAAGAAAGAGGCAGGACGCTCCAGGTTGGTAGGTAGTTTTAATAAAGCGAAGGGAACTTACATGGGAGGCTTATCTTGGGCAACCAGGAGATGAGTGGATCTCCACATCCGCCTGCCGAATTTTAGAAGTTTATAAAGAGGCCTTAACTAGGCTCAGGCAAGTATACCCCACAGGTGTTTTTAATACTGCATCGCTATCTCTAAGGCGCGTCCGGGAACAGGCTCTGGGAACAGGAAGGCCAGCAAAATGCACATTTCAAGGACAGGAGAGGGAGTAAACACCTCTAGCTCACATGTCAACTGGCGGTCATGTCTTTCTGATGACCTTCTCTAAGACCATAGCATTTTACCATCCCAAATACAGTGCCAAGGGTTCAAACCCGAGCTGTGGAGGATCGCCATTTCTAATAGGACCAAAAGAAAAGGCAAGGAGGGCTTGATATTCACGGCGCCTGATATCCAAGCAAACAGAACTGGAGAAAAAAAGTCAATTTGATTCTTTCTGTGCCTTTACACGACATGCCTAAATTCACCAGGGTTTCCTTGTGCCAAGGATAGAGTGGAATAAAAATCAAGTCTAAAGCAATGAGCTTGGAGTGCCAGACTCTTGGTTTGAATCCAGTCAGGAGCTTTCCTTCGTAACCTACTGAAAAGCAGGGACGAGTGCCCCTGATTCTAGGTTGCTACTGTCGTTCTAATTACACATGAAAGAAAAATTTGTGACCAGGGCCCGCATCTTGGTGCGTTCTATCTTACCTGTGGGTTCTGAAGAAGCCGGCAAAGCCCTCTACTCTCTCTTCGCCAGGGAACTGACTGACGGGTAGGGAACTAGCGTCTCCAGTTTTTATCAGGAGATGGGGAGAATTTGGCACAGCTGGTCAAGGGCCATCCATGTGTTTTCCTTCCAGAATGATTGTCAGTTCCTACTGGCTGCATCCAAGTTCATGCCCTTTGCAACCAGGCCAATTTTTTTTACTTATTTTAAAAATACCAACTCATATCTTACCGACTATGTGATACCTTTTTCTCCAGGAATAGGTAAAGTCCCCTTCCTGGGGATTTCAGAGCACCTTGACCATAGCTTTGCTTACTAAATTGCATTGTAATTGGTTGTTTATATACGTGTTTTTCCATTAGATTATGAACCTAAGACAAGGACTGTGACTCATTCATCTTCAGGCCCCTGCACTGAGTAGAGTAGCCTGACACATAGTAGGGTTTATGGTTGATGAGGGAAAAATGAAAGGATGGAAATTGAGAATGAGAGGCAGATAATGGTGTTAGCACCTTTATAATATGATTCAAGATGTCCTGAGAAGAACACTCTTTCCCCCTAGATCTCCTTCCTGGCCCTGCTTCTGTATGTGACGTTCCACCATAATCAGGGAATTGTAAAAATGCAAATAGCATTGAGAAAATAATTAATTCTTTGTCCATAGCTATTAGTGTGGGATGGAATGATTTTAAAAAGGCGAGTTTCAGGGTGCCTGGGTGGCTGTTAGTTAAGCATCTGCCTTTGGCTCGGGTCATGATCTCAGTGTCCTGGGATCGGGTCCCAAGTCAGGCTTCCTGGTCTCCTTCTCCCTCTGCCCCTCCCCAAACTGGTTTTCTCTCTCTCTTTCTCTCAAACAGATAAATAAAAGTCTTTGGGAAAAAAAAAAAAGATGAGTTTCAGGGAAGCAAGAGCCTGGGGAAGATCAGGATGAGAGAGTACCCACATGGGACATCCTAGGCAGAAGGAAAAAAGCCCGAGACACAGTGTCTCAGCTGGTAAAGGAGGGAAGGGTAAAGGAAGAGGATGGAGGACAGAAAAATGTCCTTACATCATAATTGTCTCTAGAACTAGTAGCCCAGAAGGGGAAAATATGATCATCCTGCATATCCCCTTGATGTGTTATGGAATCCTGGTGCTTATTTCAGTATTAAGTTTATGTGTAGATATCACAGTTATACCAACTAGCCTAATTTCTCTTGGCAATGTGAGACTCAATGAGCCAAACTGTTGAAGTATATAATTCAGTGCTTTCAAGGCCAAGGCAAATGCTGCATATTTAGCATTCTTTTTTTTTTCTGAATAAACTAATCAATCCACTGGATGACCCCACATTTCCTTTTCACAGCCAAATCCCACATAACGTGATAATGATTTTCCAGCCCCCAATGGTAATTTAGTCTGAAATTGGTTGTGCTATATGATTTGGTGGCTTATTAAGCATTTTAAGAGACCTCCATGACTGCATTAGACCCAGGAAAACAAAGCACACTGAGCCACTGTGAACTGTGGGTGTGAGGCTCACTTCTGCAGGGACTCTAGTGTTCTTGCTCCTAACCACCAACTCCCTTCCACTGTCATTTGCTTCTCCCCTGCCCCCTGCTGCCTACCTTCAGGGTCATTTACTCTTCCAAAGCCACCTGCTCCTCCTGGCTTTTGAGTTCCCAGGTGCCAGCTCTCTAAGATTTGACCTTGGGAACTGCCAACTCAGAGCTGGGATGGCTTTTCCCATCTGCAGTAAAAGCCATTTCAAAAAGCAGGGAGAGAGCTGGGCTTCTCATATTTTCCTTGCTGGATGTGTTTGTGGCTGCAAAAACCAATTACTGAAGCTCAGCTGTAAGAAATGAAATGTATTTAGTCACAGGTAAAGTTCATGAACACGTTATTAGCTGCAGAATGTGTGTGGTGGCATCTTTTACAAATGAATGCATATCCTAGATCCTGCTCCTTTTACAAATAAGCTATCTTCAGAGCGGTATTGATGGCAAAAACAGAAGCAAGTCTAATGGCCTGGCAGCCACAAAGCTGCTCGGAATAACGAGCTATGGCACACAGCATTTTATCTTCATCAGATTTTCCCCTCTGCTTGTTTAAAGCATTGGAAATGCCCATATTGCCTTGGGATCAAAGAGCCTTGGGAGCCCTGCAGGACGCACTCTTCCCTCCACACTTTTTGGGTTACCATTCGAAGCTATTGCACCAAGAGAAACTGGTGCACAGAGAGAACGCAGCAGGCAGCTGGAGGCCCATATGGATGGCATTTTGGCTCTACCGGCACCATTTCTGAGAATGACTATATCCTCCCTTCCAATTGGCCAAAAACTATTCAGGAAACAAAGGACCAACCAACAGATTTAGTCGGCCTGTTTATACAACATACGAACTTTGGTGAAAATGAATTTTTAATTGAGACAGCAGTTTGCTTTTGATGATTTGTCGTTCCGTAGAGACCTTAAACCTGGATGACCACCCAGTATCAAAGTTTATTCTAGGTGAGAAGGGAGAGCTTTCTAAAACCACAGGACGGAAAGGACCTTGAAGAGGTCTGGCGAGGTCAGGCTTTCCAGGCTGTTGGCTTATTGTTCAAGCCACCAGATGAGAGGTATTTGTGGGGTTCACTTAGTTCTGATTGTTTTGTGGCCTCTGCTGTAGTTGCGTTGCCTTAGTTTGCCTCCCAACAGGAGGCCAGCTGACTTCCAGCTTAGGTGCTGGTTTCCACAGCCAGCTGCCTTATCAATACAGCTGTTAATCCTACAAGATTTCCTGACTGCTCGTAATGCTCCTTTCTTCTTTCCTTTCCACTTGGAACCACAAAGGGGTAAAAAAGAGTGTGAAGGAGGTGCAAACTTGAAGGAAACAGAATATGCTATGAAATCTTGCAACTGCTTGAGGAGACCTCCGTCCCACTCAGCTCTTCTCACTTTTGGCCAGTGACCTAACTGCTTCCTTTACTGGGGGAGTGGGGGGGAGTAAGTCCTCAGCTGTCTGTTTTCTGGCTTTCCTCCTGGTTTCTTCAAAACTCCATCTCTGTATGGATCCTCTTCTCCTTTTTTTTATAGTCTCAGATGGTGTCTGCTTTCCCAGGCTAGTTAGCCCACCTGAATTCATAAACCCATACTCCCCTCCTCTTCTCTTCAGTGACTTTGCTCTTTCACAGTTCCTCTTCCCCCAGCTCCTTCGATTTCCATTTCTGCCTTGGCTCCCTTTCTCAGTTGCCTGCAGATATGCACACACCTGTGCCTGGGAAGATTTCCTGAGCTACTCTGCTCATTTACTTTGCTTCTCCCTACCAAGACTCTTGGCCAAATGCCACCAAGCATCTACCTCCAGTAATAGTAACACTAAAACAAGAAATGAGAGCCTTTGGGTGCCTACTCTGTGCCTACACTGTGTTAAGTAATTTATATACACTGCCTTTTAGCCTCACACAAACCCTATGAGGTGGCTATTATTACCCTAATTATCTTCATCCTAAAGATGGGGAAGCGGAGGCAGAAAGGGGTTAAGCAGCTTTCACAAGATCACACAGTAAACGTGTAGCAGAAATAGGACTGAAATCCAGGGCATCGGGTCCCAGAGCCCACGGTTTACGCCACTGTCCCTCATACTGCTTTTCTCTCTTGTTCGGCCATCAGCCCTCCCAGCATTCTGGACCCATATGCAGGAAGTGCGTGACCTCAAAAGAGCTGAGTCCACAGCCATGATCAATTTTGCATATTCATCGACCTTTCCGAAGAATCTGATAGGGTTGATGCTTGGTACTCACCTTCCCTCTCACCGTTACCTCTCCTTTGGCTCTTACAGCCCCATACTACTGTGGTTCTTATCTATTTTCTCTGGTCATTCTTCCTGTCTTTTTCGTCAGTTGCATTTTCTTCTCTTAATACATATGAGCATGGCCCAGGTTTCAGACACTGAGACATTGCCTCTCTCGATATACAGTCTCTTACCTCATGCCTTCAGTTGTATCATCTGCCAATGAGCTTACTTCTCTAGTTCCAGCCCCACTGGCTATCCTGGCTCTGCGCTTAGATTTCCGACTGCACGGTGAACTTTTCCGCTAGATAACCTCACCTTCACTTCAAATTCAGTGTGAGTTAATATACACGAAACATTTTCCCCAGATGGCTAGAGCATTTTTCTCCTCTGTCCTCCATCTCCACTTTAGTTCAATGGTACTTGTCCAGTAACCTAGCTTAAAATGTGATGGCAATCATGAAGACTCTCTCATCGTCACTATTGAGCATTATCTAATCAAAACAAGATTTTTTTTCTTTCATGATTCTCACAACTTTCTTCCCTATTCCATTCTCTGTCCACACCGGCACCTTAGTAGATGCCCTCATTAGCTAATGCGTGGCCTAGCGCTGAAGTCAGTCTCTGACCTTCTTGCTTGTCTTGCTGACCCCAATCTGTATGGCTGGCTGCCAGAATGTCATCAGTCTGAAACATTACTTCCATCACCATATTACCCTGCTCATAAATCTGAAGGAGCTTCCTACGAGCAAAACCCAAACTCATTAGCCTGGCATTTAATGCCCTCTCTAATCTGACCACAACTTATCTTTCCAGCTCTCTGTCCTCTATTCCAGGTGGGCTCTTGCCCATATCCAAGCCTTTTCAGCAATGGTGTCCACACCATCGCTCTCCTTGCCTGGGATGACACCCCTCCCCACCCCCGTTCTTCTCCACAGACTACTTACTTTTCAGGATCTAGCTTCAGTTCTCATTTTTCTCAATCAATATGTGATGACCACATCCCCTAGAAATGATCTCCTTCCTCTGAGTTCTATAGTAGTGATCATCTATGCCATCAATTTAGCACTTAGCATTTCCTGCCTATATTTTCATTTGATATGTATTTCCTCCCCAGCTATACATACATTTAAACATACTGAGCAGCTGTTGGAGTCCAGGCACTATCTTAGGTGTTCTGAAGTCACCATATTTGAACAACGATCTTGAGAAGTAGGTATTTTATCTGTATTTTCTAGATAAGGTATTGGAGTCTCTGAAAGGTTAATTGGCTAAGGAGGCTGCTAACATGAATCCAAACAGAGATATTACCCAGGGAACGTGACTCTAGGGCCTATTCTTTTTCTGTTGTACCACATCGTGTCCTTTCAACTTGCCTTCAAGGCAACGATCCAATTTTATATCTCCCAGTCCACCCCCCTGGTCCCCATCTTGGCTCTTGAACGTAGTGTTCAAAATGTTATTGTTTGAAAGATGTACTGCCAAAAAATAATTTCTTAACATAAAAAGGCATGAATAAAATTTGAAGGCAAAAAATAAAATGAAAATTTTATTGTCCTACTGCAAAGAATAAAAGTTACTTTCAGGAATATGGGGGAAAAAATTTAATTAGTTGATTAATTAATTTCAACATGGGACTTGAACTCACTACCCTGAGATCAAGACCTGAGCTGAGATCAAGAGTCAGATGCTAACCCAGGTGCCCACCCCCCCAAATTTTTTAAATTTGAAATCTATTTAGGTATATATTAATTCTTTTATATAAATGGCCAAAAAAAAAGATTTAAAATTCAAAAATGTCAAAAGAGCACTGTCTGGTTGGGTTCTGGGTAGGCAGACTTTTAGACAGAGATTTAAGAGAGCAAGTCTATCAGGGAGAGCCCTGTTGTCTACATCAGCGGGAGAAGGAAGGAAACCAGGTTGGGGGGGGTAGGGGGGAGGAAGCTGAACAGGGATGCAGAGAACAGCGTAATCAGGTGAACAGCAGATCAGCTCTGCTGAAAACACAATCCCGTGACCCGTGAGGAGTCTTGGAGCTGAGATCTTGCTTAGATTTGTCCTGCCTTGAGGTAAGGGGCCAGTGTTTATAATTGCCTCATTCCATCAGTTTCATTCAAGCAGGCTGTCCTGAGCAGCTGAGACAATTTCCAGAACGGAACTCAACTCCAAACCAGACACTTACAGCAGATGGGGACAGGAGAGCCTCTCCTATGAAGAGGAATCTGGTGGCACTTATGTCATATAAAATATATTCTGATAAAGCCAGGTACCAAATAGATTGCATAGCATCCACTACAAATATGTAAGAGTATAGGTAAAGATATACCCACGTTCCCCAGACACCAATTTACCTCCTACAGAGGTAACCAATGTTAATCACTTCCTTTTGTATCTTTCCAGAGACGTTTCATAATATTTAAGCAAACGCAAATGGATATTATTTTCCTGCTTTTTACAAAAACGAATGGTAACATGCTATACAGATCGTTCTGCTCTTGTTCTTTCCACTTAAAATACATTGGTTGTCAATCATGCCAGTTTTTAAAGGAAGCTTCTTTTTTTTTTTTTTTAAGGCAGCATTTCATGTGGGTGCATAGTGATTTCTTTAACCCATTCCCTACTGGTAAATACGTAGGGTGTTTCCAATATCTTGTTATTACAAACACTGCCGTAATGAATCACCTTGTATTTGTCTCACTTCGGTCACAGGTGAGTATATATGTACAATAAATTCCAAGAGGTAAGATTTGTTCACAAGAATTGCAGTACCGGGCAATTTTGATGCATCTGGCCAAATTGTAGGAAGTAGGTTCTACTACAGTTCCCAATTTATTGATATGAAAACTGAGGCACATTGAAGTTAAGTAAGTTGTACATGGTCACATGACTAGTCAGAGGTGGAACAAGAATTAGAAATACTAGTATAAATTTTGGCTCTACAGTTCTTTTATTATGAGGTTGAGCGGCATCTGGATGGCTTAGTCAGTTAAGCGTCCAACTCTGGTTGTGGCTCAAGTTATGATCTCAGGGTCATGAGATCGAGCCCCAGGTTGGGCGCTGGGCATGGAGCCTGCTCAAGACTGTTTCTCCCTCTTTCTCTCCCCTTGTTCTTCCCCCACTACCTCACTCTTAATCTCTAAAAAAAAAAAAAAAGTGAGGTTGAGCATGTCTTCATATGCTTAATTTGGATTTTCTTCTGCGAACTCTCTCTTTATATCCTTCCTGTGTCTTTTTAAAAATAGTAAATTAATTATTCATCTCTCAAATATGTAAATTAATTATTCATCGCCCAAATATGTAATAATGTAAAAGCACTATGATCGGATTGAATAAAAATATTTAATGGCTTAACAAAATGTTTAAAATACAAAGATATTTTATGTCATATAAAATATATTCTGATAAAGCCAGGTACCAAATAGATTGCATAGCTTGATCCCCAAATCTACACCCTTTCCCATATCTTTATACCTATGTATCCATAAAATAAAGCTATATAAACACTGGAAGATATGTATAAAATATTAATAGTTATTGTCACAGGTTCTAATTTTCTTCTTTGTGCTTTTCTATATTTTCTTAAGTTTTAACATTTACATGTGGTATTTTTATAATCTCTAAAAACTGTGAATTTTTACCTAAAAATGAAATAGGAAAAATAAAGGCTGATTATCTAATTATTTGGCACCAAAATCCTGGCAGCAATTAACAACAGGCCTCCTTATTACCTGTCATACTCACCCAGCATTCTGGCAGAGTTCTATAGAGTTTTCCTTGAGGAGAGTCCCTGAGACTCTGGTACCTGAAAGAACTCCATCACTGTCCTCACTTTCTCCTGGAGGCTTCTGATTTCCTGGAACATGGTGGGGTAGCTTATTCCCCTTCTAGGGTTCCCGTTTTCCATCAGGCCCAATGTTTATAACCTCATTTTACCTACAGGGTTCTGCAGCCCCTCATTCCCAAGAATTCCTCACAGAATAGTTCCCAAGAGTACAGGATGTTCTTTTTCTTCCTTTTATTCCCTCACTTGTCTTTGTTTCCTTGGGGGACAGGAACATTTTTTTGGCTAAAAAAACCCTGTCAATTTTGCTTTTCAGCTCCTTCAATGGGTAATTTAAATGTCTCATTAGTTTTTTTTATGCATGGATTTTAAGAGAATTCCTTTGAGTTTTTGTTGTCCTTTTATCAGTTGATGTGGAGACATAAGCTATCATTATAAAGCCTCTTAAGAAATTAAAAACATTTCTCTGAAGCAATCTCCATAAAGAACTCCCAAGATTTGTGTTTTACATCTCAGACAGGACTTCTCTTTGATTAAATGCTTGTTTGTCAGCTTCGGAGGTTGAAATGAAGTTTGCTGGTGTTTTGGTTATATTTCTAATTTTCAGAGGACTGGCATGAGAGCACTTGCAGTGTGTATTTTTTTTTCTTTTTGGTTTTTGGTTCGATTTTTGCTTCTGTTTTGTGTTATTTTTATTGTTGTTTCTACAGATGTGGCTATTTCCATAAAGGTTTGGGCAATTGCATAACCACTAATGGAAAAGAACTGTCTAAAAAATAAACTAGACAAAACAAAATGCAATCCCTCAAACCATTAATTTCAACTTCTCTCAGTGTAATTCGGGGTTGAGGTGATATTCAGAGTAAAAACCTATAATTTTGTTCTAAGTGTATTATACTCCTTCCTCCTATTAAGTTTCTATATCCAATTCCCCAGGCGAGTTCTTTTTTTTTTTTTAAAGATTTTATTTATTTATTTATTTGAGAGAGAGAGAATGAGAGAGGGGGAAAGGTCAGATGGAGAAGCAGACTCCCCACTGAAGAAGGAGCCTGATGCGGGACTTGATCCTAGGACTCCAGGATCATGACCTGAGCTGAAGGCAGTTGCCCAACAACTGAGCCACCCAGGCGCCCTCCCCAAGGGAGTTCTCAAAGCAAGTGTTGTATTGATTAGGTTTTTATATAAAGTCCACTACTGGACTGAGATAAAACTAACCTTGTTGATAAAACCAGATACTTTTTTTTTTTGTCTTAGAACCAGGGTCAATCCTATTAAAAAAATATCAAGTAGGCAGATTGTCACTGTCTTGTCTCCTATTTTGGCTCTGTTTGGGTTCCCCAGCAATAAATCTCAACCATCATGTTGCCTTGGAAGACCCCTTAAAGCAAACATTGCCGACAGGCTGTATTTTGTCAGGCCAGATACATTTTGGGAGCCCTGGATGTAGTTAATAATTGGTAAATGTCACATCAAAATTCGAGTGGCAGAATCTCTTGGAAAACTGAAAATTTTGGCTCATAGAACTTAGAGTCCTGCTGGTCACCTCCTCTCTTTATTTTATAAAATTTTTATTTTTGACAAAAATTATAGATACTTAATGTACACAAAATGTGATGTTTTGATTCATGTATACATTGTGCAATATTTAACACATTAAACATTAAACCATCCATCATCTCCCATGGTTACCTTTTGTGTGGGGGGTGAGAACACTTGAAATCCACTCTCTTAGCAAAATTTCAAGCATACAATACCTTATTATTAATTATAGACACTATGCTGCATAATTAGGTCTCCAGAACATATTTGTCTTATAACTGAAATTTTGTTCTCTTTGATCAATATCACTACCTTTCTCATTCTACCTCTGTTACTAGGAATTCAATTTTTTCTTTTTAAGATTCCATATATAAATGAGACTGTGTCATGGTTGACTTTCTGTGTCTGGCTTACTTCACATAGAACCTGTCTTCCACGTTCATCTACATTATGCAAATAGCAGAATTTCCTTCTTTTTTTAGACTGAATAATAGTCTATTGTATATTTTCTTTATTCATCTGTTGAGGAACTCAGGTTGTTTCCATATCTTGGTTTTTTGGAATAATGCTGTGGTGAACATGGAAGTGCAGATAGCTCTTCAGGATAGTAATTTCATTTCCTCAGATATATACACAGAGGTGAGTTTGCTGAATCATATAGTAGCTCAATTTTAATGTTTTGAGGAACCTCAATAATGTTTTCCATAACTGCTATGCAAATTTACATTTCCACCAAGAGTGCCCAAGTGCTCCCTTTCCTCCACATTCTTGCCAACACAAGTTCTCTTTCAAATTTTTGATAATAGTTTTCTAACAGGTGTGATATAAAACCTCATTGTGGTTTTTATATGTATTTCCCTGATGATTACTGATATTGAGTGACTTTTTATAAACTGATTGACCATTTATAAGTCTTCTTTGGAAAAATGTCTATTCAAGTCCTTTGCTCATTTTTAAAATCTGCTTATTTGTTTTTGTGCTATTGAATTGTATAAGTTACTTACGTATTTTGGACGTTAACCCCTTATCAGATAGATGATTTGCAAATCTTTTCTCTCATTTGTTCATTTTTTCCTTTGTTGATCAGAAACTTTTTAGTTGGATGTAGTCCCACTTATTAATTTTTGCTTTTGTGGCCCATGCTTTTGGTGCCAATTCCAAAAAATCATTGCAAGGCTAATGTCGAGGAGTTTTCCCCTTTTTCCTTTTAGGATTTTTATGGTTTCAAGTGTTATATTTAAGTTTTAACCCATTTTGAGTTGACTTTTGTGTATGGTGTAAGATAGGGGTCCGATTTCATTCTTTCACATGTGGCTGTCCAGTTTTCCCAACACCATTTACTAAAGACTCTCCTTTCGTGTGTTTGTTGAAAATTAGTTGAACATATACGCTTGGATTTATGTCTAGGCTCTCTATTTTGTTCCACTGATCTGTTTCTGTTTTTAAGCCAGTACTATATTGTTTTGATTATTACAGCTTTGTAATATAGTTTGAAATCAGGAAGTATGACTCTAGCTGTATTTCTTTCTCAAGATTGCTTTAGGTATTTGGGGTGTTTTGTGGTTCCATATGGCTTTTAGGATTGTTCTGTTTCTTTTTTTTTTTTTTAAGGTTTTACTTGTTTATTTGAGAGAGAGAGAGAGAGAGAATACAAGTAGGGGGAAGGAAAGGGAGTATTAGGGGGAAGGAAAGGGATACCGAGGGGAAGGGAGAAAGAATCTCAAGCAGACTCTGCCTTGAGCATGGAGCCCGACATGGGGCTAAAGGTGGGGCTCCATCCCTGGACTGTGAGATCATGACCTGAGCTGAAACCAAGAGTTGGATTCTCAACCAGCTGAGCCTCCCGGGAGCCCCTGTTTGTTCTCTTTCAGTGAAAAATGCCATTGGAATTTTGATAGGTATCACACTGAATATTCAGATCTCTTTCAGTGGAATGGACATTTCAACAATGTTCTTCTAATCCACAAACATGGGTTATCTTTCCATTTATTTGTGTCTTCAATTTCTTTCAACAGCATTTTATAGTTTCCAAAGTACAGCTCTTTCATCTCTTTGATTAAATTTATTCCTAAGTATTTCTTTCTTTTTGATGCTATGGTAAATAGGGCTTTTTTCTTAATTTTTTTTTTTTGGCTATTTCACTGTGAGTGTATAGAACTGTAAGTGGTTTTTGCATGTTGATTTTGTATTTTGAAAATTTAAGGAATTAATTTATTAATAGTTTTATTTATTATTTATGAATAAATTTTACATTTATTAACATGTTTTAACAGGGTTTTTTTTTGCTAGAGTCTTTAGAGAATGCTGTATATAAGGTCATGCCATCTGCAAAAAGACAGTTTTTCTTGAAAAGGATAACTTTTATTTCTTTATCTTGTCTAATCACCCTGACTAGCATTTCTAGTACAATAGGAGGAGGTGTTCTTGTCCTGTTCCTGATCTTGAAGGAAGAGCTTCTAGCATTTTCCCATTAGGCATGGTGTCAGTTGTTGGCTTATCATATATGATCATTATTATTTGAGGTCTGTTCTATTGCCCACTTTGTTGAGAGATTTTTTAAATTTTTTTTATCATGAAAGGATGTTGAATTTTGTTAAATGCACTTACTGCAACCATTGAAATAATCATGAGTTTTATCTTTTATTCTATTAAGGTGGTGTATCATATTTGCAGATTTGCATGCATTGAACCATCTTTGCATTTTAAGGATAAATCCAACTCAATCATGGTATATGATCCTTTAAATATACTATTGAATTCAGTCTGCTGGTATTTTGGTGAGGATTTTTGCCTCTATGTTCATCAGGGATATTGGCCTATATATTTTTTTTTTCCTCACGGTGTCCCTGTCTGGTTTTAGTAATAGGGTAATGCTGGCCTTATAAAATGAGTTTGGAAGTATTCCCTCCTCTTAAATTTTTTGGAATAGTTTGAAAAGGATTAGTATTAATCCTTCTTTAAATATTTGATAGATGTTCTCATGAAGCAATCTGGCCTGGACTTTTCTTTGTTGGGAGATTTTGATTATTGATTCAATCTTTTTACTTGTTACTAGTTTACAGTCCAAATTTATATTTCTTTATGATTAAGTCCTGGTAGGTGGTATGTTTCTAGGAATTTATCCATTTTTTTAGGTTACCCAATATCTTGGTGTTTAATTGTTCGAAGTAGTGACTTATTATTATTATCCTTAGTATTTATGAGGTATCAGTTGTAATGTCTCCTGTTTTATTTATGATTTTATTTATTTGAGTCTTCTCTCCTTTTTTATAGTCTAGCTAAAGATTTATCAGTTCTATTTATCTTTTCAAAACCCAACTCTTAGTTTTATTGCTATTTTTCTATTACCTTTCTAATCTCTATTTCATTTATTTCTGATTTTTGTTATTTCCTTCCTTCTACTAACTTTGGGCTTAGATTGTTCTTATTTTTCTACTTAAGGTATAATGTTAGGCTGTTTTTCTGAGATCTTTCTTTTTTCTTAATGTAAGCATTTATCACCATAAACATCCCTCTTAGAACTGCTTTTGCTGCATCTCATAAGTTTTGGTATGTTGTATTTCCATTTTTGTTTGTCTTAAAATATTTTTAAATATCCTCTTTGATATTTCCTTTGACCCATTTGTTGTTCAGAAATGTGTTATTCAATATCCACATATTTGTGACTTCTCCATATTTCTTCATGTTATTGATTTCTAGTTTTATAACATTGCGGTAGGAACAGATATGTGATATGATTTCAATCAAGCTCCTTAAATTTGAAGACTTGTTTTGTGGCCTACTATATGATCTCTCCTGGAGAATGTTCCATGTGCACTTGAAAAAAACATATGTTCTTCTGCTGGTCTGCAAAGTATGTGCTGAGAAATCTGTTACTAGTCTTCTGAGGGACTCTTTTATATGATGAGCTTCTGTTTTCTCACTGCTTTCAAATTCTGTCTTTGATTTTTGACAGTTCTACTTTAACGTATTTTGGTGAAGTCTTTTTGGTTTAACCTGATTGGAGACATTTGAGCTTCATGTACCTGTTTGTTGGCATCTTTCCTCAGATTTGGGAAGTTCTTAGCCATTATATTTTTAAACAAGTTATCTGTCCCTTTCTCTCTCTCTCCTCCTTATGGGACTTCCATAATGTGACTTTTGTTTTGCTTGACTGTGTCCTATAAGTCATATATAGACTTTCTTCATTCCTTTTCATTCTTTTTCTTTATTTCTCCCCTGACTGGGTAATCTCAAATGACCTGTTTTAGAGCTCACTGATTCTTTCTTCTGCTTGACTGGGTTTCCTACTTAAGCTCTCAATTTTTTTTTTAGCTCACTCATTGTACTCTTCAGCTCCAAAATTTGTTTGGCTCCTTTTTATATTTTCTATTAGTTGAACTTCTCATTTGTTGCTGTATTATTTTCCAGATGGTGTTAAATTGTTTATCCATGTTCTCTTGTGGTTCTCTGAGCTTCTTTAGAATAGTTATTTTGAATTCTTTGTTGAGCATTTCATAGATCTCCATTTTTTTGTGGTTACTGGAAGTTTTTTGTTTTCCTTGCGGTGGTATAACATTTTTCTGATTCTTTGTGATCTCTGTGCCTTACAGAGGAGTTTGCACATTTGAAGCAGCAGTCACCACTTCTAGACTTTATAATTGACTCTGGTAAGGAAAGATCTTCACTTGTGGGAAGGGGCATGCTGGGGCATGCTGTGACCTCAGGTCTACTAGTGTGGGACACAAAGTGTGGGAGCCTGTGGTGGTCTGGATCTGGGGGAAATGGTGAATTGTTGGCGCAGGCAGCTGGGATCTGGGTTATCAACAGCAGTAACCCTTGTTGGCAAGAGCTGAAGGGCATTCCCAGTGGATACAAGAACTGTTGGAGTTCTCAGCAGCACCTCCAAATTTCATGCCATGGAACCAGAGCGGTAGTATTGATGGCTAGAGCTGGGGGTGCATATAATCAACTGTGGGAGCTGGCTGCAGGTGCTTGTGTGGGGGCAGGGTGGCAGCAGGCACATGCACAGTGGCAAGGGCAGTGGCCAGTGGCAGGGGATGAAGCCAAGTATGGAGGCAGCAGGACCCTAGGCCGTTGTTCCATACTCAGGTGGCTGCAAGAACTAACCACAGGTACGTGCATGGCAGTGGGGCCCAGTGATGGGAGTAGGGGTTGGTGCATGCAGGTGGGGGCTTCAGGGTTTAGCTGTAGGCACCTGTAGCAGTACAGACCAGTGACAAGAGTCTAGGTTGGCTCTGAGTACCAGAACAGGTGCATGGTCCTGAGCTGGCCTTGTGCACACACAGTGGCAGAAGCTGTGGCTAGCCATGGGTGGGGTGGCCGCGCTGGATCCCAGGCCTAGGCTGTCCAGAGCGCTGTTGACTGGGGTGGCTCTGGTCAGGTGGAGAGCAAGGAGGAACTCAGGCAGCTGGAGTCTGCAAACACAAAAAGCTATGGGGCCGTCAACAGTGAGAGCTGCCTGGGGTCTGTGGCAGCTGTGTTGGCTGTTGGTCTCCTCAGCAACAGAAGCTGTTGGGGTCTACAGCAGAGCAGTCTGCTGGGCTGCCGGGCTCCTCAGAGATGAAAGCTGTGGCAGTCCACAACATCCACGAGGGCTGTTGAGTCTCGGCAGTGAAGGCTGCTGGGGTCCTCTGCAAAGGGGGCCACTGGGAACTATGGTCGCTCCCACCAAGCAGTTGACATCGGTAGCCCCTGCCCTTCTTCTTTGTTTCTAGCCATTTCCAGACGTCTCAGCTATGCCAATCTCTGGATGGGGTGAGACTGAAGTGGGTCCTTCCTTGTAGCACTTCAAATGTTGGGAAGGGGGTTGCTCACCCCACTTTCCTTTTCCTAGTGAGAGGAGTTCCCTCTTGGTGGGAACTGTGTCAGCCTAGAGGATGGGTGGATGCAGGCAAAATGAAATAATTTTTAACCCCTTTCATGTGGCTATTCTCCTTTTTTGTTTGTTTGTTTGTTTTGCTCAACTGCATTGTTGAAGTTTCTTAAGGGGACCCCTGAACTCTCCCAGAGCTTTTTTTGTTCTTGGATAGCTAATTGTTGTTCTTTGTTGGAGGAACCGTGTGGGCTTTCCTACTCTGCCATGTTGCTGATGTCACTTGGAGCTTACCTCTTTGCGGGGGGGCAGGGCGCGTGCTCTTACTCTCTATTTTACTATAGTTTCCACTACTCCTTACTGTTTTATACCTGTTCCCTTTATGTCAGTCATTTATGCAACTTCCATGATTTCTGTAGGCATTCGAGTCTATGTTTCCTTCCATAAACAAGAAACTAATGACTTAATTTTAAGTTGTGGTTCATAAACTTGAGTATATATCAAAATCATCTGAAGGGTTTGTAAAAACACTGAGGGCTGGGCTCAACCCCCATTTTGCAGGTCTGAGGAAGGGTCTGAGAATTTACATTTCAATAAATTCTTAGATGATGCAGACACTGCTCTTCCAGGGACCACACTTTGAGAACCACTGCTTGAAAGCATTACTTCTCTGAGGGGTATCTCTATCTTCGTTTATTCATTCACTCATTCATTTGTATATTTAGTATTTTTTTTTAACAAAGTACTTTGCTTTATATGGAAGATTCATTAGTAATCAAGTATATATGGTTCTTATTTTGATAATCAGGCAAAATTTTTAAATTTTATTCATTTCGTACACAGATGTATAATTATGGATGTGATAGTGCTGTGAAGAGTATTCAGAATGGCCTCCTTAAGGAATGACACGAGGCTGATCCATTGAGGGTAAGTAGGACTTGATCAGACAGATTAGAGAGGAGAGAGGAGCTTTCTAGGTCATAGGAAGAGCACGTGTAAAGCCAGGCAATGCCACCTCCCACATCTAAATGATGAGCCTCTGACGGGGGTTTCAGAGATTGCGGGAACTATTTCAGGTTGGGATATTTCCCAGTCATCATTCCAAGGAACCAGGTGCCTGTTCTGATGACTTCTGAGGCTGATTGTTTCCCAAATTGCAGAGTCCAAAGCCAGGAGAGAGGGAGCCATCAGTCCTGGCGATCTCCCCCATCGGTTCTCATCAAGTGAGCTTGCATAAAGGAGCAGTGGCAAAAGTTATTTTGAAATCCTGTTCTGGGGGAAATCCCAGTGGCATGTTGGCAAATTCATTCCAATTTCTCTCTCCTCCGGTTTCTGGGCCTTTGAGCATTGCTAGGAAACAAATTTTTAAAAAGAGACCAACTGGAAGATCAGATCCTCAAAATAGCAGGCTCAGTTCACCTGTGCCTCTGTCTTGGCCCACCAGTCCTTTTATTCCTCCTTGCATAAGCCGTCTGTGACACAGTTGTCCCTCACCCCTCCGGGTCTTATCCCTGCCTGCTCACCTGTGGCTTTTGAGTTCCCACGTCATCGGTGGATTCTCCTTCTGTGCCATCTGAAAGCATCTGTTTTTATTTCTTTGGCTTATAACTCTTTCTCTTTATTCTCAGATGTCCAAATGTAAAAGCATTTGTTTTAGTCTGCCTTCTGTCTTTCCTTTCTCTTTCACCAAAATCTATAAACAAGAATGCCTTCTATTTAAAGAATATTTTCTTCTATATTCCTTCATCTATGTTTTCTATTTATACACATAAAATTCATTTGCAAATAAGAAATCTGACTCAGCTCTCCAAGCCCTTGTTTTCATTTTTCCTTTGAGAAAGTGGAAGGTTTTTGATGTTGGCAGCCATTGTCGTCTCTTTTAAGGCTGATTTGCTTTCTACCTCTTCAGTATTCCTCATGGATTGTTTTACATATTCGTTTTCTAATATAGCAGTAGAATAGGACGTTCTTCGAGGTTGCCTTTAGTTCTGCGATATTACAATTATAAGGAATTTGGTCTTCTTCCATATAAATTTTAATTGAATTTCTAGCTTTTAATAAATTAATTTTGCTTATTTCATAGCATCATAAAAAAAGAATATGCCTTTCACTTACATTTTATGACTTCTCTCCTACCTTGCAAATTAATTGCATAATGCTACTAGCCAACCTCTTTTTATGTGATTTTATTTTGTACTCTTAAAGTAGATACCTAAAAATATGTCCTTTCTTAAATGTGTATCTTACACACTGATTTTTAAATATTTATTTTGCAACCCCATCTGTGCCCTTCCCAGTTCATACCTGTGCATTCTCTTTCCAATACAGTTCTCTTGTATCTTCCATGATCTGACTGATAATCCAAAACTTTACCCAGGAATAAGCCTCTTAGACTCTTCTTTTCCTAATATACTATTTGGAGTAGAAGCAAATCTGTCTCTAATTTCCTTGTATCCTATAAACTTTTCTGTCACTCTTGTCAAATATGACATTTGCCACTTTCTTATTTTATGGTCTGATAGCGCTGGCAATTTTGAACTTCCTTACCGTGTTTGTATTATTTTTCTAGTTTAGTTATTTTTATTTATTTGGTTAAGATTTCCTTTGACCTTACTCATTTCTTTGGATTCCCTGGGTTCCAACCTCACTTTCTGAGGGTGCTATGTTATTCCCTTCTCTTCTATTTGAATTTCTTTTATAGTCTGCCTTATTATTTTCATTTTCTTTGATATTTTTCTCAATGCTCTTGTCTTTTCTTCTTCCCCTGCCCAAGGATTTCAAGTGGAAAGTGTCATTATTCTCTGATAACTTGTAATGCATTCATATAATTTTAAATTCTATTACTGGTAATCTTTATGTTGAACATGTTTTAGTTTATATTTCTTAAATTGATTAAAACATAAAAAACATAAAGATCTTTGACACTTGTCTATATAGGCTAAGAAATTTAGTAAATTTTAATTTCCCCTCATCTTTTTATGAAAATGCATTCTAGTGTTATTATATATAGACTTTCAGATTATTTAAAAATCATTATTAACTTAGTACTATGTCTTAATTTTTATTTTTAAAACGTGTTTAGTTATGTAGCCATATTATAACAATTATCTTATTTAATCCTTTGTTTAAACACTTTCAATGCTAACTGTCCAGATTTTTCCAATCCTGAGTTCATTATTTTTATTCATCTCCCGATCAACTCAAATATATCTTTAGTTTTATCAGAGAAATTCAGTCAAAATACCTAGGAATCGGGGCGCCTGGGTGGCTCAGAGTTAAAGCCTCTGCCTTTGGCTCAGGTCATGATCTCAGGGTCCTGGGATCGAGCCCCGCATAGGGTCTCTGCTCAGCGGGGAGGCTGCTTCCCCCTCTCTGCCTGCCTCTCTGCCTACTTGTGATCTCTCTCTCTCCCTGTCAAATAAATAAAATCTTTAAAAAAATTACCTAGGAATCTCTTATTGTTGATGACTTCTAAGAAAGACAATTAAATATGAATAGATTTTTGAGGATAAAACTTTCCACCTTGAAAACTCTGCTAAGTGGAAAGGGTACAGATGTTCCTCAATGTATTAACTCCATAAAGGTCCATCAACAGAACAAAAAATATTATATTATTTTTCAAAAAAAGAAAGAAATGAAAGGCTCTTCATACATAATATGCAAAGATCTCCAAGTTATAACATTGATAAGATGAAAACATCATGGTACAATGTATATCCATGTTCATAATAGCACTATTCACAATAGTTAACAGGTGGAAGCAACCCAAGTATCCCTCCAGGGATAAATGGATAAACAAAATGTGGTATATACATACAATAGAATATCATTCATCCTTAAAAGGAAAAAAATTCCGACACATACTATAGCATGGATGAGCCTTGAGGGCGGTATGCTAAATGAAATAAGCCAGTCACAAAGAAACAAATACCGATTCTATTTGAATGAGATACTTAGAGTAGTCAAATTCATAGAAACAGAAAGTAGAATGGTAGTTGCCTGGGACTAGAGGAAGGGGAATGGGTACTTGCTGTTTAATGGGTACAGAGCTTCAGTTTTGCAAAATGAAAAGTTCTGGAGATTGGTTGCCCGAAAATGTGACTGTACCTAACACTACCAAACTATATACTTAGAAATTAACTAAGATGGTAAATGTTATGTCACATGTTTTTCCACAATAAAGAAAATATGGTACAAAGTATAGAAACTTTGAGGTTAAAAAAAAACAGGTCAAAAAAATTAGATGTATTTGTAATTGCTTAAATATGCACAAATAATATAGGATATACAGGAATGTGTCAATAGAGTTTTAAGTGGATAGAAATTTGAAACAGACAGATGTGGGAATCAGCATTAGGAGGGATATTTTTCACTAGATACTTTTTAAAATCTTCTCTTTTTCAACTATGAAAATGTATTACTAATTCACTAAAAATAAAACAAAACAGTGAGTAGATGATGTTCACATTTATGGCCCCCAAATCAGTCTCTTACTTCTTAGTAGAGGAGGCTGTGTATCTGATGGGGAAGGAAAGCTGCTCTTAGAGGTTTCATTCTCCATATTCAAAATGTTTCTTTTTACTGATAAAACCTGTTTACTGGCTGTGGTAAGTAGAATAATGTCCCCCCACAAGATGTCTTCATCCTGATCTCTGGAACCTATGAATATGTTACTTTACATGGCAAGGGGGAATTAAGGCTACTGATCAGCTGACTTTAAGAAAGGGAGGTTATTCTGGATTATTTATTGGGTTCAGTATCATCACAAGGGTTGATAAAAGGGGAAAAGAGAGGCAGGGGAGGAAATTAGATTGATGTGATGTCAGAAAGACTCTACCTACTGTTGCTGGTTTTGAAGAAGGAGGCAGGAGGTTGTAGTCCAAGGATGCAGGGAGCCTTGAGAAGCTGGAAGAGGCAAGGAGACAAATACTTCTCTAGAATTTGCAGAAGATACGCAGACTTTCCAACACCTTGATTTTAGTCCAATGAGACCTGGGTAGAACATCTGACCTGTAGAACTGTAAGGTAATAAATTTGCATTGTTTTACCCTGCTAAGTTTGTGGTCATTTGTTATAGCACTAGTGGGATATGGTAGTTATGGAGTGGGCTAAGGAGATAACTGGGAACAAAATAATCAAACTTGAATAATTTCTCTAAAAACTTAGAAACTGAAAATTTCTCTAAAAACACTATTTATTCATTTTCTGATTACATTTGGATAAAGATGAAAAAGGAAAAAGGAAACCCACATGGATATTGGCACATCATCATCTCTTCTTACTATAGGAAAGGACTGAAATCAGAGTGACTCTTACTTTAAAAGGCACATATTTTTCTATTTTCTTAATTGTGGGATTCCTTTTATCCTTCATCCAGGAAATCAAAAAACAAAACAAAACAATCCTAAACTACCATTACAAATCAGAAAATAGAAAATACAAGAGAAAAACCACTCTTGAAATTAAACACAAATCAAGACATGCCTAGGTAGGGATATTGTTTTTTTCATAAATTTAGCTATTTTGGAATTCTTCGTTGGGTGTCTGGCACAAAGCTTTAACTCCCAAAACCACCATATCAAGTAGGAATTATTAGTGTTCCCATTTTATTTATTTATTTTTTGTTTAAAAGATTTTATTTATTTATTTATCAGAGAGAGAGAGAACAAGCAGGCAGAGTGGCAGGCAGAGGCAGAGGGAGGAGCAGGCTCCCTGCTGAGGAAGGAACCCAATGTGGGACTTGATCCCAGGACCCTGGGATCATGACCTGAGCTGAAGGGAGCTGCTTAACCAACTGAGCCACCCAGGCATCCCTAGTGTTCCCATTTTGAAGATGATAATTCCAAGGTTAAAATAATTGAACAATTTGTTCAAGCTCATCAGTTTGAATCTATGCCTGTTGGTGCAAGGGCCCATGTTCTTAGCCACCACAGTTCCCTGCTTTCATGTTCTGCCTCGGTTCCTCGCGGCTATTTTTCAGGGGCACTGTCCTTCATATGTTGCTTCTGTAGCCATTGGCCTCTCCCTATTTCTTATCCAAAGACTTCATATTATCTTCTTCCCTCACATTCTACCTTTCTAGTCATTGATTCCTAATTTTCTAATATCACATTGCTCTTTACTACTTTCACTGCAGATTTTAATATACTCATACTTTTAGTGTCCTGGTGTTTTTGTGTGTTTTATATGGCCTTTTTTTTTTTTAAGGATGGTCATTTCAATAATTCTATATTTGAGCTTATTTTCTCTTTCATCTCTTGATTCATAGAAACACACAGGGAAACACAAAGTACAGGCACACTTTGGAGATATTGTGGATTTAGTTCCAGACCACCGCAATAAAGTGAATATTGCAATAAAGCAAGTCGAATACATTTTTTAGCCTTTCAGGGCATGTAAAAGTTCTGTTTACGATGTCCTAATAGGCTCTATCTCCCTTTCATGATTTCTCTGTAGCATGTGATGCTGTTTGATAGCATTTTACCCACCGTAGAACTTCTTTCAAATTAGAATCGATCCTCTCAAACCCCGACACTGCTTTATCAGCTAAGTTTGTGTAATATTCTAAGTCTTTTGTTGTCATTTCAACAATCTTCACAGCATCCTCACCAGGAGTGGATTCCATCTCAAGAAGCTACTTCCTTTGCTCATCGATGAGAAGCAACTCCTCATCATTTCAAGTTAACCCGGCTTTGCAGCAAATCTGTCCATCCTCAGGCTATGCTTCTAGTTCTCTTGTTAGTTCTTCCACATCTGCAGGTATTTCCTTCAGTGAAATCTTGAACCCTTCAAAGTCATCCATGGGGGTTGGAATCAACTTCTTCCAACCTCTTGTTAATGTTGATATTTTGATTGCTTCCCATGAATCATTCATATTATTTTTTTTAAAAAGATTTATTTATTTGAAAGAGAGAGAGCGAGCGAGCATGGGGTAAGGGAGAGGTAGATGGAGCAGGAGAGGCAGATTCCCTGTGGAGCTGGAAGCCCGATGCAGGGCTCAAATCCAGAACTCTGGGATCCTGACCTGAGCCAAAGGCAGACACTTAACTGACTGAGCCACCCAGGTGCTCTGAATCATTTATATTCTTCATGGCATCTAGAATGGTGAAGTTTTCCAGAAGGTTTTCAATTTACTTTGCCCATATCCATCAGAGGAATCAGTACATATGGAAGCAATAGCCTTATGAAATGTATTTCTTAAATAATAAAACTTGAAAGTTGAATTAACTCCTTGATCCTTGGGCTGTAGAATGGCTGCTGTGTTAGCAGGCATGAAAACCACATGAATCTCATTGTCCCATCTCCATTAGAGCTTTGGGGTGACCAAATCCATTGTCAAGGGGCAGTAATATTTTGAAAGGAGTCTTCTTTTCTAAAGAGCAGTTCTCAATAGTAGGCTTAAAATATTCAGTAAACCGTGTTATAAACAGATGTGCTGTCATGTAGGCTTTGTTGTTTCCTTTATAGAGCACAAGCAGAGTAGATTTAGCATAATTCTTCAGGGCCCTAGGATTTTCTAACTGGTAAGTGAGCATTGGCTTTAACTTCAAGTCACCAGCTGGTAACAAAAGAGTCAGCCTGTCCTTTGAATCTTTGAAGCCAGGCCATGACTATTCCTCTCCAGCTACGAAAGTCCTAGATGGCATCTTCTACCAGAAGGCTGTTTTGTCTACATTGAAAATCTGTTGTTTAGTGTAGCCACCTTCTTTAATTCTCTTCGCTAGCTCCTCTGGATCACAAGCTGTAGCTTCTACACCAGTACTAGCTGCTTCACCTTGCTCTTGTTACAGAGCTGGCTTCTTTCCTTAGACCTCGTGAACCAACTCTGCTACCTTTCAGCTTTTCTTCTGCAGCTTGCTCACCTCTCTCAGCCTTCAGAGAACTGAAGAGAGTTAGGACCTGCTCTGGATTAGGCTTTGGCTTAAGGGAATGTGGTGGCTGGTTTGATCTTCTATCCAGACGACTAAAACTTTCTCCAGATCAGCAATAAGGCTGTTTTGCTTCCTTATCATTCATGCATTCACTGGAGTAGCCCTTTTAATTTCCTTCCAGAACTTTTCCTTTGCATTCACAGTTTGGTATAAGAGGCCTAGCTCTGGGCCTGTGACCATTTTCAACATGCCTTCCTCACTTAGCTTAATCATTTCTAGCTTTTGATTTAAAGTGAGAGACTTGCAGCTCTTCCTTTCACGTGAACACTTAGAAGCCATTGTAGGGTTATTAGCTGGCCTAATTTCCGTATTGTTGTGTTTCGGAAAATAGGGAAGCCTGAGGACAGGGAGAGAGACAGGGGACTGTCCAGTGGGTAGGGCAGTCAGAACACACAAAACATCCATCGAGTAGATTCACTGTCTTACAAGGGTATGGTTTGTGGTGCCCCCAACCTAATGCAGTAGTAACATCACCGATCACAGATCACCATAGCAAAGATAATAATAATGGAAAAGTTTGAAAAATTGTGAGAACTACCAAAATGTGACAGAGACATGAAGTGAGCATATGCTATTGGAAAAGTGGCACCCAAAGCGTTGACTTGATACAGGGTTGCCCCAAACCTTCAATTTGTGAACCAAGGCAATATCCGCAAAGGGCAATAAAGCGAGGCATTTCCGTAAGTGCTTTCTAATTTTTTCTTGTTTTCTATGAAAGCTTTCCCCTCCTCTCTTCAAATCCATGGCACCTTTTCACTTCTTTTCGGTTGTACATTCCACAGAAGGTAGCTCTATGAGTCCAGCAGGCTGGGAGCTCACACTTCCTCGCCTTCCGCAGGGAGAGTCCCTAGCAGATGTTGACTTCTGAGGACTACCCAGTGCCGACTCGGACAAATGTGATCTAAGGCCGCTCTCCTGAACCAAGGAAGGGTTGTCTACTGCCTCCTGCTCTTCTGATTCGTAGAAAGCAATTCGTCCTTTCGTAGTAGAGGTTGTCTGAACATTTACTCTTGAGTTTTCTCTGACAGTTCAAGCGGAAACATGACAAATACAATCCCCAGAGTACATTACTCCACGAAGCTTCCTGTTTCTATCCCTGCTTGTAGCCTGATCGCATGTGACAATGTCATCTACCACCTGTCTCCTTTTACCGTGTTCTCAGTGCGCTCTCCAGTATCTCTGAATGTGTGGACAAAGAGGTGTCTCTGAGGCTCCTCCAAACATGCGTGTGTGTGTGTGTGTGTGTGTGTGTGTGTGTGTTTGCGGGCATGTGCTTTACTCTCCATCTTCAGACTTATCTCTTTGAGGTCAGGAGCCACACAGGGCAAGAGGGCTGGGAAGGTATCTGTAGAGACATGCTGCTCTGTCTCACATGGTGACGCCTTTGCTGACCACTGTAACTACATGACCTCATCTAGGCTTTGTTTGGTAGAAATTCCTTTCAGGGCATCAACTGTTGATATTTATTTCCGGTTTCCAGTGCTGCCACAACTCACCGTAACCCTTTATTGCTACTGCAGTGGGAAACATGACCGGTGCGTTGGTGCCACCATCACAACCCAGAAGTCCGTGTAGAGACTCTTTGAGTCCACAAAGGTCTCTTTGCTGTGTGATGCTTCTTGTTTCTGTCCTCAGCTGGAGCCCCTGTCTCTGCGTACCATGTTTCCATCCCTAGCTACTGCTCTACTTTCCTTTACCAGCGTCTTCTCTACTTCTCTCCATTTCTTTTTGAACCTCACCTAGGTGATGTGCTCTTACGAAGCCAGAGACATTGTGTGTTCAGTTAGGGAAACATGATCTGTCATTGCTTTTCATCTCTAATTGCAAACCTTTGAAATTGCCACTGGTCGCCTGTCTCCCATTTGGGGCCTTAAACACTTTGTTTATACACGGTCCCCTTTTGTCTTAAAGGCTATACATGATGTTCTTCCCAGGAGGCCCTGCTCAGCCCTCTTCTCCATCTTCCCAAGAGTTTCCTGACTGTAGGTTATACTCAGATGATTTATTGAGCCTCATCTGTAATATGTCTTTGATTCCCTTATACTCACTGAGAACCTTCTGTGTCCCTAAATGAAAAGCACTTGGCAGGCAGTTAACCTTATCTTCCTTTGCCACAGTTCTATTTCATGCTTGTATCAATGAAACCAACTCCTAAACTGTCTGCTACTTTTACTGAAACCATCCACATGTCACAGTCTCTTCCTCACAAGTCAGAGAATCATTGATCCTTAGGGTTGAAAAGGGCCTTAAAAGTAACTCAGTTATATATGATGACATGAGGATAGCATGACATAAAACTAAACAAAATCAAGATGTGAAACTATATATACAATGTGGTCTTTGTGTATGTGTGTATATGTGTGCTGTGTGTGTCCTGGGAAGGTACCTATCACAATGTGACAGGGTTATCTCTGGGTAGTAGGATTACCATTGCTTTCAGTTTTTCTAATAGTTACCCACATTTCCCAGATTTTCCTTATTAAGCAATATTAGATTATAGGAAACCCGGGAGAATTGCCTTAAAAATTCCAAAGCGAAAAATTTTCGGACTTGAATTCTATAACAATGCTATTAATTATCAATATTAGGCTAGAATGACATGTTAAAAATGAGAGAACTAAAAAATTTAGCTTCAATTCGTCCCTTCCAGGAGGCTCAGTGAAAATGATTTATCACAAAACAAGGGAATAAGCCAATGCAGAAGACACGGAGGCAGGAAACAAAACAGCAACCCCCCCCCACCCCACCCCCGCCACCCCCAAATTTGAAGAAATTCCTAGGATAACAGACATGCGAACAGTCATGGGAAGTAATCCCCTTAGAAAGGAACACAAGCTAAGAGGGAGAGCTCACTTTATCCTTGGGGAGAAAATAAAGAAGAAATTAGCTCTGACATGTCCCTAAATGTCAGTTTCAAAGGCTAGTGTTATTCACACATTCATTCACTCAACATCTATTTTGTAAGCACCTATTATGTGCCATTGCTATGCTAAGTGCTGGGGACACAACAGTGAACCAAAAAATCCTGTTTTTATAAAGCATAAGAAGACAATGGCTATTATCTCCTTTAATCCCCCCCCCTTTTTATAAATGAAACCTTTGCTCCTTATTATAAATTAGGAAGTCTAATTCAGAGGGTTTGCATAATTTGATCAAGGCTGCCAACTGGCAAGTGCCAGGGCTAGGATTCAAATATGGACTTGAAGCCTGTGCTTTCTTTGCTCTGCTCAAAGTAGACTTTTTTTCTTCGGGGGGTGGGGAGGTGGGGAGTCCTTGCCAAGAAATTTGCTTTCTTAGAATTGTATGCTTAGCAAAAACGGTGGGGAAGATAATTTGGAAAACTCTCCTGGCTGGCCATTTTGCAGATGATGTGTCTGGGTAAATCTGCACCTGATCGTCTGTGACAATCGGCTCGGGTACAAATGGGAGCCCAGCAGAGGTGCCGCAGCCCGCGTCCTGAGTTACCACCGCGCTTCCCGAAATGTCTGCTCAGCATAACTGCAAATTGAAAATAAACTTGTAAACCATTGTCAGTGATATAGCTCAAAGACTTTATGTGCTGAAGTGTCTTTAAAGTTGTTTTTCATTACAGTCTGCCCTTTTTCAATGGACAGAATTCATTTTCTCCTCTTTAAGTGTGCTCAGTGAGGGGAAAAGGGATCTCGAAAGGAAGACATATGTCTGATTTCCTGGTGCTGCGAGTGAAATGCCTCCTATTCTTGAAAGCTGGGATCATCTCTTTCTCTCCCCACTGCACCCCGCGGGGCTTCTCCAAAAGTCCATCATGCTCAGGTGAGCTGCTCCAAGGTACTCAAACTCTGTATTCAGCCAGGAGAGAGTTGCTGGGAGAGGAGAGTCCACAGCCACTGTGATGGGAGATTTGGTGTAAGCCCCTAAACCAACCTTAGCTTTGGTTGACAGACTGGTTTTAGGCTTTTGACTTGGAAACCAGGACTTCTTGGTTCTAATCCTAGCTCATCTCTAACTAGCTCGGTGACCTTTGATAAACTACATAATTTCTCTGTGCTTTGGCTTCCCGTGAAGTAGGAATATTATCGATAGCCCCTTTGTAGGATTTTAACAGGAACTAAGTGAGATAATCTTCTTTTTATAAATAAAGTCTTTTTGTTTGTTTGTTTAAGATTATTTTTTTGACAGAGAGGAAGATCACAAGTAGGCAGAGAGGCAGGCAGAGAGAGAGGGGGAAGAAGGCTCCCCGCTGAGCAGAGAGCCCCGATGCGGGGCTCCATCCCAGGACCTGAGATCATGACCTGAGCCAAAGGCAGAGGCTTTAACCCACTGAGCCACCAAGGGGCCCCTAAGTGAGATCATCTATGTTAGATTATATACATGGATAGGATATAACAATGCTTGGCAAAAGGTACGAATGATTTGGGGTTTTAAGAAATGATTTCCTCCACAGTGATTTCTTTTTCCATGCCTTCCTATCCTTAAAATAATTTGCTCCAGGATTTCCATACAAGATTACCTCCCTAAAGGCCAGTATGATCTGTTTTACATGTAATTGACTCTAGATTCGAAAACCAATCAGTTTTCATTCCCAGTCTGTTCTCCCTAGGTCAGACACTGTGTCCTGTCAGGGAGGAAGAATTCCTGTCCCTTCAAAGGTCCTTGTAGCTGGACTAAAAATCAAATTGACCTGAGACAGATTAACAGGAGAAAATAAAATTTAATAGCTTCTGTACGGGGATTCCACACAGACATGGAATTTCTAACGATAGTCAGGCCAAATGAGGTCTATATGTCATCCTGAACTAAGGGGAAGAAGGTAGAAAGGGTTCCTTTAGAGGAAAAGAATGTACTTCACAGGGTGAAAGGAGAGCAGATGTTTGGTAATCAGATGTTTGCCCTCCATACCGATGGGTCACTCAGACAATATTTATCTCGGCTAATAACCCTTATTCTGAGAAAGACCCCCGATTTGATTCTTCTATGAGGTTAAGGGGGGGGGAGGGCAAAGTTTTCTGTTGAGCCTGAAAGATTTTATTTATTTATTTGAGAGAGGGAGAGAGAGAGCATGACTGGGGTAAGGAGCAGAGGGAGAAACAGACTCCCCGTTGAGCAGGGAGCTTATGCAGGCTTGATCCCCTGAGCGGGGTCCAGGATCATGACTTGACCTGAAGGCAGACGCTTAATTGACTGAGCCACCCAGGTGCTCCAAGCTCAGAGGATCTTGATTCCTTTGGCTAAGAATAATCTTCATGTCAAAGGGGCCCATCTTGGGACAGCCTGCCCTGGGCCTTTCTAGTCCTCTCAGGAAAAGTGGTCAGTCCAGATGCCTCACCTCTGGTAGGCTTCCTCTCCCTGTTTGCACTAAATCTTTAGACTTAGATGCTTCTGAGAGTGGGTGCCTTTCTCTTCCCCCCACAGCTTTTCCAGCACCTCACAGCACCTCCTAACTTGAAAAACCGGGGTCAAGGATTCTGGGAAGAATTGGTAACCTTCTCAAAGTCTTACTTTATTAAGGAGTCTATAATGGCTATACCAGATGTCAAAAAGAATAATACTTTCTTTCAAATCCAGAAAATGTAACTAGTGTTCTAGATTAGCCGTAAAGGCTCGTCCATCTCCAGTCTTACCCCTGACCAAATCTCCTCCATGAGCATCCAGGGCAAGCTCAAAACCCTTGTGGTTCACTATTCAGTAATTAAGAGACAAGCCTGTGTGCAGCCTGCCACTGACCTTCAGAGACTCTGAAAACTAAAGCCACCAAAACCTGTGAAGGAGGGACGCCTTGAGGTAAGCATCTGCCTTCAGCTCAGATCATGATCCCAGGGTCCTGGGATCGAGCCCACATTGGGCTCTCTGCTCGGCGGGGAGCCTGCTTCTCCCCCTCCCTCCTACTTGTGCTCTCTCTTGCTATCTCTGTGTCTCTCAAATAAATAAATAAAATATTAAAAAAAATAACAACCAAACAACCTGTGAAGGAAAAGAAAGCCTACCCTTTCTTTGGAGATGGAAGCTCCTCTAGGATCTCTCCTAGGCCCATTTCTATCTGCTGCCACTTCTCTTTCCTCTCCTCCCCTCATTCTACTTTGTACATCATTGTAGATATCTGGGAGGGGGTGGACTCCGTTCTCTCCTTATTCCTCTCCGTGGCACAGAATACTGAAAGATCAGCTCATGGTGCTGTGCCTCTTTTCCTTTGTTTCTTCCTTTCTCTGGGCTTGAATACTGAATACTGAGTCTCCATCATTTACGAGGAGGGCGGGCCCCTCGCTCTGTCTCTTCTCTCCCGGCAGCTGCCCTGGTTGGTTGCTCCAGGGCCTGCTGCTTCCAAGTAGACCTAAGCACCATCTGGTTGTGGTGATTTTGTCTCCACTTCCTTCTTTCCCTTTACCATGGTTGGGATGACCAGGGTACCAGGCCCGCTTTGCATGAGGTAGAGACTCAGCCCTTCACTCTTTGTCTCTCTACTTCTCCCTCGTCTTTTTCTCTTTATCCCACATACCTGCTGGCCTATGGAAGCTGCTGTAATTGGGCTTTGTTTGCTTAAGCAGCAGGACTTGGGAACAAATGTCCTTTAAAAAGATTGTTCTTTGTGGGGTGCCTGAGTGGCTCAGTCGGTTAAGCATCTGCCTACAGCTCAGGTCATGATCTCAGGGTCCTGGGATCGAGCCCTGCATCAGGCTCGCTGCTCAGCGGTGAGTCTGCTTCTCCTTCTGCTACTGTGATCTCTATCCCTCTCACAAATAAATAAATAAAAATCTTTAAAAAAAGTTGTTCTTTTGTTTTTTTATTTCTTTAGTTTGACTGTCAAATACACTTTTTACTGCTATCTCCTTGTCTCTCCCTCTGGATCTGCTGTATGTTTTTTAGTTGTATTTTGCATGAAGCAGATAGAAATTTATTAGCTTAGAATAAGGTTGCAATTGAACCTCTTTAGTTTTTACTTCCTAGGACCCATTCTCTCTCCTCCTGGAAACAGTTCCCCGGTCTATGTCTGGGAAGTTACCCTTTCCCTATCCTCATTCATGTTCTTTGGGCAGACCTCCCATGCCCTGGGGCATGTGGCTCAGGTCTGGGCAATCAGAGCATTGTTTTGTCCCGCTCAAAACAATGTCCCAGTGCTTGATTCAGGGATCAGAAACTAATATTACTTTTCCTGGGACTGTTAAGAAATGTTTTTTCCACTGGACTTGAGATAGGAGGATGTGATGTGGGCACTTCTGGAGCCATCTTCAATCACAAGGGGACAGCCTGCCTGAGAACAGAGCCCACACATAGGAGTACGTGAAGCTATGGATGGAAATATAAAGGGAGGTTGAGCTACAGGACAAAGTATCCCTGAAGCCAGCTCCCTCCTTGAACGTTCATTTAAACCTAGCAAATTCTCTCTTCTTAAGCCCATTTCAATGAGATTGTCTGTCACTTGAAACGAGAAAATGCCCACAAAAGCGAGGGGTTCAGTTCCAGGTTCTCCCTCTTCAGTTTACCGGTTTTCATCATTCAGATTTGAGGCCCATTCCCACTTCATCATAAAATGATGTTTTGATGCCTTCAGCTATTGTTCCTTGTACTTTTATCTTCCCCAGGATACTGTGAATGAGGCAGGATTGGAGTGTTCCTGGATTTTCTAGCGGCAATATCTTATTCATCCCAATTTGATAATTCTTAGATCCATATTTTCAGACCATTATTTTCATCTCTTATATTTAGGCCCATAATCCATTTTGAGTAAATTTTTGTGTACAGTTTGAAGTACCAGTCTGAAATCACTTCTCTTGCATAAAGATATCCTACTGTTGCAGATCATTTGTAAAAAAGACTTTTTTCCTCTATTGACTTGGCACCATTGTTGACCATCCATGAATCATAAATGTAAAGGATTTTTGAACCCACGATTCCATTGATATATATTTCTATCTTTACACTCGTATCACACCATCTTGACTTGATTTGTAGTAGGTTTTGGAATTGGGTGATATAAAGTCTCCGGGTTTTTTCTTCAAAATTGTCTTGGCTACCCTGAGGTCTTTAAATATCCATATAAATCTTAGGATCAGGTTGTCAGGCAAAAAAAAAAAGCCTGCTAGGATTTGGAATGTTGAATTTTCTAATCCACGTTCATGGAGTGTCTTTCCATTTATTATTTTTTATGGTAAGAAAAAAAATTTTTTATTATGTTACATTAGTCCATGGAATTAGATCATCTTTATTTATCTCAGTAATTCATTGTGATTCTCGATGTGATCTAGGACTTGCACTTCTTTTGTTAAATTTATTCCCAAGTATTCCATTCTTTCTGATGCCACTGTAAATGAATGGTTTCTCAAACTCCATTTTTAAATTGTTTCAACCTTATATCATCTAAACTTATTAAAGGGAAGAAAATATTTATACAGTTGGTTGGTGGTTTTCATTTTTTCTGTAGAATCTCCTTAACATCTGCTTTCATTTCCAGATGACACCAGTTCTTCTGGTTCTAAAGTTCCAAAGAAGAACTTTAATGTTCTTACAAGGCCGACTGCTAGCCTCATATCTGTCTGTGTTTATCTAGGCATGTTTTTAGTTTGCTCCATTTTTGAAGAATAGTTTTGCTGGATATAGATTTATTTACTGACTTTTTTTTTTTAAGAATTTTGAATGTCATTGTATTACCTTCTGGTCTCCATGGTTTCAGCTGAGAAGTCAGCCATTAGTAACACCATCGTTCCAAGAACTCCCTGTTGAGGTTGAGGATTATGTCTGGTCACACTCTCCTCCCCAACTAGAATGGCAGCTTCTGGCTATCAGAGCTACTGACAGCCTTGGTAGAGCTGCTGCGGACCAGCACTACCACTTTTACTGATAGCCTGAGCAAACAGGAGTTTTCACGTTCGGCTCCAAATCCAGTCAACTCCCTTCAGCAGTGAAGCTCTTCCTTTTCAAGGCTAGCCTCCCCCTGGCAAAATTACCTCCCTGCCTGAGCTGGGGAAGGAGAGGAAAGAATGGGAACCACCCTATGTTCTTAAATAGAGTTCTAGCAGCTTTTTAATGAATAAACATTCCTCGATGATATGTTGTTTGCCTTTAGTCCATCTCCAGAACCCTGAAATGGATATTTATGGAAATTTGAACCAGTTTTATAGTGTAATTTTGGGAAAAGGATTTGCCAAGCTCTTCACTCTACCATTGGCACTAGTTGGGTGATTTGAACTGCAATAATAATATCCACTTTTACATATATTCTCATCTTTTGTTTTCTTTGACCATTTTTGAATCAGTATTTCGGAAATGACTGCTGGTCAAAATCATTCTGTTGTAACTGTATAAAAGCTTTGAAAGTTTGGTTACTCTGTAATCCACTCAGCATAACACTCACCATACTAAATAGAAAATTGCCTAATAAATGATCCTTAACTCTCACCAAAGTGTAAGGTCCATTTTGGTGGGGACTTTGTCTCCTTTGTTCATCAGCTATAATCCTAGGACCTAGCATAGTCTAATATATTACAAGGTACTTAAACTTATTTTTAAATATTTGCTGAGTAAACAAGGAAATTTCCCCTACTGTTTTTTATCTCATGTAGGTGAGATTGTACTGAGGTAATAGTGAAAGGTCCAGAAATGCAGAAGGCATTTTAACTAGAATTCTGTAGCTAAATAATTAGTCACCGGGGTCTTCTTTATTTAGGAAAGCACTGCTCTGCCCTCAAAATGAGTGATCATTTAGCTTATTTTGGTGAACCCTAAAACTTGTTTTAGAAGGCACTTAGCTGGTAATCATAGTTTTAGGAAGAAATTGTAATAGCATGGGAAAATTAGGACTTGGAATTTTGATTTGGCTCTGTCAATAATTGGTCGAGTATCATTCTCTCTGGGCCTCCATTTTCTCATTTAAAGTGAGAAAAATGGACTATATTTTATTAGTTTGCAAACATGGCTAAGCAGAAGACTGACCCATAAAGATCATCCCAACGTTAGAATTTCCAGGGTTGAGGTACAGTAACCCGTATTTTTAAAGCTCCAATGAAAAGGGCTTTTCTTTTTCTTTTCTTTTTTTTGTTTGTAGTTAGCTAGGCTGGCAAATGGATGGCCTTTGAGAATCGCTGGACTAGATGATCTCAAAGGTTGTTTTCAGTTCGAAAACATCTCTTCCATTCCCCTCAACAAAAGTGCAACTCTCTTTGCACTGTGTACCCAGGGTCACCCCAAACCTCTGTAGGGAGGGTAAGTCTTTGAAGATGTAGTTTATTCAGGCAGCACAAGATAGGTTCTGACTTGTTTTTGTGGAGTCATACAGAACTTCGGTTGCATGGGAATTGGATAAAGGAAGTTTACATCTTTTTTAGCTGACTGATGATTGATAGAGGTAAAGAACTGCTAATTATCTCATAAATGAAGCTGGCAGGGTATTTTGATCACTTTTTCTTTCTGAACCTATAAGTGACTATCTGCTACTGTCTCAGTCATTTCTCATCCTTTAGGAAAGCAGCCCTTCCCAGCATGAGTTTATTTTCAAATAAATTGAATAAGGCTTTACATGTGAAGAGGGTGTATTGGGCACTGTGCACAGGTCTCTTCTTGACCTATTCCACAGTCTGTTTTCCTGGGAATAAAATGAAATAAACTTTGAGAAAAGTGTGGCAGATAACTGCCTAGACTAGCAAATTTCTTTTGCTCAAACTCAGGCATTTGATTCCTTTTCGTCGAGAAATAAAGACCCACCTAGGTCCCAAAAAGGAAAGCTGAGATCAATGTGATGGTCTATAATGCTAGTGTTCTCTGTGTTGGTAGAAGACAACATTTCCCTTAGATACTAAAACCCAGTATTTGCTGAATTAGACTTTCACCAGGCAAGCCTATGTGTGCAGTAGAATGCTCCCAAAGTACCAGAGATGTATTCTGTTCTCCAAATAGAACCATAGGCTGTATTTCCCTATCCATGGATGGTTGTGAAATTGGTGATTCTCCTAAAAGGCAACAATTCTATTTCAAAAGCAGAAAATAACGAATAATTTTAATATACAATTTCCTGCCCAGCGATTTTGTCTTCTTGGAAGAATGAGCCACTTTAACAGAGAAGTCTGATAGTGGCAGTCATTTTGATTAAATTATATATGCCCTAGCAGAGATGTAACCCATCCACTAAAAATAATACATACAAAGAGAAGAAAAACATATAAAATATTTATAGCTTTAATAAAAATCAGATTTAAGACATTATGGAAATTATTATTAATATGGAAAAAGAAACAGGAAAATTATTTGAAGGGAATGTATAGAGTAAAAACTGCATTAGAATGGTGGGATCTTTTTCTTTTTCATACTTTCTATAAGGTAGTTTTTAAAAATCAAAATATTACAATGGTTAATTAAAAATGAATGCTGGGATGCTTGGGTGGCTCAGTTGTTTGGGTGTCTGATTCTTGGTTTCAGCTCAGGTCATGATCTCAGGGTCATGAGATCAAGCCCTGAATTGGACTCTGTGTTCATTGCAGAGTCTGCCTGAAATTCTTTCCCCTCTCTTCTTCCTTCCCCTCTGCTCCCAACCCCCACTTGCTCATTCTCTCTCAAATAAATAAATAAACAAACAAACAAATAAATAAAATCTTAAAAAAAAGAATGCTAATTGAATGAAGATCATCTAACAGCCTGAGCACGTCTTCTTCCCTGAGCTCCATTTCCTCATACACTCCTTCAGTCAAAAAGTCACAGAGGGAGGGAACAAGTGCTCATTAGGGGGATGAGTTCATCACAAACTTAATATGGGTCTGGCTTTCCCAAGTTTCGGAAATTTAGTGGTGGTGGACCCCTAAGCACATCTAGACTACTGTACTAAGTACGAGAGCATCTATATTACAAAGGATATTGACCAATGATATTGGCAAGTAGGAACTCTGACAAATGAATGGTGAAAACATGGCTCCATCTGCTCCCTCAATCTTGCACGTAAGTGGTCATCTATACCTATTCCAATCTCGACTACCACTACCTTGAATACCCCATTACCATTACCTACTCTGCTTTAGAACCTATCAGTTACTCCCTATATTCTATAGCAGCCACTTTCTAATACCATCCTTCAGCCAAATGAACTTTCAAAGCATTTTTATCTCTTCTGTTCTTTGCTCACACCATTCTGTCTATCTGGTGTCTGCCCTCTTCTTTGATCAGGTTTTACTCCTCTTACTTTATTCAGCTTAGATGTCACCTATTCTACAGCATTTACCACAAAGCAGTAAAAACTCCACAGAGTGATATGCGTTCTCAACTATTCTTCCAATGTATCCTTTTCATACCACTGTCACATTAGTAATCACATTATTTAATCACAGGATATACTTCTAATGTTTATTTCCTAGACACTCAACTCATCTGAAAGAGTGACCCTACCTTATTAATCTTGGCATACTGCTATTTAATAATTTTTGACAATGAGTAAATAATAAACATTTATTGAGTGAAAAAATAACCATCTATCAGTTATTATGAGTGAATGAATCAATGAAATGTCAACAATCCTTTTCCAGAATAGAATAGGAAACTCTGCAAATCTGCTCCTCCATGAAAGCAATGAGAAGATTGGAAAAAACTGTTGTAATAAACTTTCTCAGAACTCTGTAAATGAACTAAAGGCTTGCAACAATCTGGGGGTTTATTTAAGAAATATGACTGGGTCTTTATAGGAACAGTGAGCTTTCTGGGATTTTAATTTGCCAATTCCATCCACCTCTTCCTAGCTCTGCAGTAGTCTTGAAAAACAGCATCCCCAAAACTATGGTAGCTATGGAAACTAGCAGCCTACAAGCCACTGGAAGAGATGTAATGGGTTCAGAGTATCCCCAAATACCAATTCTTTGAGAGAATAGCTCAAAGAATTGTCACTATTTGACCGGACAACTCACTGAAGGGTTCTATTCTCAGGGCTTGCCCTTATTGAACTTGATAAAGATCTCACTCTGTGAAAACAGCCCTATCCACACAGCATTTGTCAAATACAATCAGCGACAACTATTTAACCTAACAGCTGCCTGAGGCAACGTTACCAGTTGGCAATAATAAGAAACTGACCAAATTCTTAAAATGAAAACCTGGAGATTGAGATGTCCATAGGAGACTTTGAAAAGTTCTGGCATATTCCTGGAATTCTAAAAGGTCACACACATACCAGACTGTACATACTCAGGAATGACCCAAGAAGTCCTGATGGTCATAATTCTGGTTAACTTGGAAGCTCTGTGCAAATAGGAAGTAAAGGTGAGTGTGGAGTTGTAAACTGCTTGCCAGCGCATCTAAAACACTCATGCTCCTGCCTCCCCTCTCCACAGTACCTTTGCAAAGACTGGAAAACACATTGGTTCAAGGCATTTAAAGACGTCTCTGTCCAATCACTAGCTGGCCACTAACTTCACTGATTAGAGACTTCCATGGCCACATATGATAAAGAATATAGACTATAAAGTTACTCCAGGAAAGTCGGTAAACAAAGAAATAATTAAAAACTACTACAACAAACAGCAATAACAATAGACGTGGGGAGGGGACAGAAATTGAATATTCAGAATTGGCAAATTGTATTATTTAAAATGTCCAATTTTCAACATAAAAAGAACATGCAAAGAAACAGGAAAGTATTTCCCATTTAGAGGGACAAAACATTCAATAGAAACTGTCCTCAAGGAAGCCATGTTGAACTTACTAAAGGCTTTAAACTAGCTATAATAAATACATTAAAAAAAAACCACACCACATAGAAAGTATTAATAAAGAGAGAAATTATGACTAAGAAATAAATAGAAATTATTTTCATAAGTACATGAAATATTTTTCAGGATAGGCAATATACTTGGCTATAAAACAAGAAATTACAAAAATTTAAGATAAATGAAATCTTTCAAAGTATATTTGTCAACCAGAATGCAGTTTAATTAAAAACCAACAATAGATATTGAAAATCTTCAAATATTTGAAAATAAAATAATACTCTTTTAAATAATATATGAGTCAAAGAAAAATCAAAAGAGAAATTTAAAATATTTTGAACTAAGGGTGCCTGGGTGACTCAGTCATTGGGTGTGGCCTTCGGCTCAGGTCATGATCCCAGGGTCCTGGAATCAATCCCACATCTGGCTCCCTGCTTGGTGGGAAGCCTGCTTTCCTTCTCCCACTCCCCCTGCTCATGTTCTGTGCTCACTGTCAAATAAATAATTAAAATCTTAAATATATATATATATATTGAACTAAATGAAAATAAAACCAAACTATATCAAAATTTATGTGATACACCTAATGCAGTGATTTAAGAGAAATACAGAATTAAAAAAAGCCTATTTTAGAAAAAGAGGAAGGTCTAAAATAAATAGTCCAACCTTCACCAAAAAACAAAACAAAAAACTTAAAAAAAAGATGAGATGAAACAAATAAACAAAACTGAACAATAAGCAGAAGGATGGAAGTAAAACAGACTAAGGTGGGAAATAAAATAGGGAAATAAAAGCAATAGGGAAAAAACAATGAAGCCAAACTTGGTGCTTTGTAAAGATCAATAAAATTGATGAGCCTTATCTAGATTGAAAAAGAAAGGGAGAAGACACAATTACCAAAATCAAGAATAAAAGAAGGGACACCACTACCAAGACTGCAGGAATTAAAAAGGATTGTACAGAAGAATATGAAAAATTCATGCAAAAATAGTATATCCATATAATAGAGTATTTATCCAAACACAAAATTGAGTTGAGTTCTTGTATGTGCTACGTGGATGAACCTTGAAAACATTATGCTAAGCAAAAAAAGCCAAACACCAAAGATCACATTCTTCATAACTGTATTTATGTCCAGAATAAGTAAATCCACGGAAATAGAAAACACAGTAGTAGTTTCCAGGGGCTGAAGGGAGGAGAACAGAAAGTGACTGTTGATGGGTATAGGGTCTCTTTTTGGGGTGATGAAATGTTCTGAAATTAGATAGTATTGATCAACTACAACTATGTAGTATACTGAAGGCCCTAAATTGTATACTTTAAAAGAACCAACTTTATTGTATATGAATTATTTGTTAATAAAAAGTGCCTGTGATTATAACAGAAAACTGATGGAGAAAATAACTGCCAGCACCCAAAAAAAGACCACAAGAGTTTTAAATTTGCTTATCTTGAGTTTGTTTTCTGCACAGTATTCCCTATGGTTAAAACTTAACTCAAGCCATGTTATTGGCCTCCTTAAAACCCTTTGAAGGCTCTCCAAGTGTGGTCTGTGGCGTACTTGGGATTCTTACTAATATTGTAGATTCCTAAACAGATTTCTTGCTAAAAATGCAGATTGCTAAAAGCTGTTAATATCTTTGTTAAAATCTTTATTTTTCAAAACTCCCCTCTTTCAGTTCTTACACATGGTAAAATTTAAGAACCACTGAGTTTGATTTCAATCTAAACTAATTTGGCTTACAGGAATTTGTATGACTTAGTTCTCCCTCTCATTCCAGTATTAACTCTAATCCCACCTCCAGTTCACCATGCTTTATCAGCAACAAATATCTTTCATTTCCTTGTATGGTTCATAGACAATTTATATGCAAATGGGCATGGCTGTGTTCTAATAAAACTTTATTTACAAAAACGTGGGGGGTGTGTCATATTTTGCTGACCCTGCTCTAATGAATAAAGATCTGATACTTCAAAAACAGGGTACAGAATAAATAATCCTCTGAGAAGTAGCTGAAATCTGCTTTAAATATTTATTTGTATATTATTAGTCTGAAATTTGTCTCCTTTAAGGTAACAGAAGCTCTATGAGAATATTGAGTTTATTTTGTTCAGTAGTATATTCCCTACTCCTAGGGCAGTGCTCAGCATATATTTGTTGAATTAATAAATGAGTTAAGGAACATATACTATCAGCACTGTTGCAGGAATTGGCTCTGGAATTACAAACAAGGGAAAATTAGAAAGTATAATGACGAGGATTGTTTTGTTTATTACTATTTTCCTAGTGGTCAGAACCATGCATGATACATAATAAGTGCCCAATCAACATTTGTTAAATAAATGCAAAACTGATTAGATAAATGAATAAAGGTGGATTCAATCCTTGCCTTCATGGAACTCTGTTTGGGTGGAAGATAGAGATAGGTAAATGGGTAATTACCATGAAGTACGATCATCAGATTTAAAAAGACAGAGCGCTTTAAAAGCAATGAGCATATAGCTCAGAGTTGGTGGAGAGGAGTGTCAGGAAAGGCTTCTGCATGATGGTCTTCTGAGCTAAGGATGAAAGATTAGGATATCCAGATGCTTGGTGAAAAAATGGCAGAAGGAAGAGGGAGGAGAGAGGATAACGTGAAAAGCCCAGAGACAAGTGAGAGAATGTACTGAGTATGGCCAGACCACAAAGCAGTGAGAGAGAATGCTTGAGAGGAAGACAGGATCTGGTAAACTTATCTTTAAAGGCGTTTAGCTTTCATTCTGTAGCCTCGGGGAACCTTAGAGTTGAAATGAAATAATATGATCAGATTTGTGTTAGAAAGATTACATGTCCGGGCGCCTGGGTGGCTCAGGCCATGATCCCAGGGTTCTGGGATTGAGCCCTAGGTCAGGCTCTCTGCTCAACGGGGAGCCTGCCTCTCCCTTGCCCTCTGCCTGCCACTCTGCCTACTTGTGCTTCCTCTCCACCAAATAAATAAATAAAATCTTAAAAAAAAATTACATGTCATAGGAAGAAATTCATAGGAAAAAGAAAGGATGAAGAGACAAAATGGTAATTATTTTCTAATAGCTAACAGAAATCCAGTCACCTGTCCAGGATGGGAATGGGTGGCCTTGGGAATGAATGAGCTCCCTGTATGTGGACTTCAGTAAAGCAAAGGTGGATGAGCATTCATCCAAACTAAAATTTGTTGAATTGGGACTCAAAAGGCTCTTTTGGCAACTTAGATTTTATAATTTGTGACCTTTCTCCTATCACTATTAAAGGATAAATTAAAAGAAAAATTAGAATAAGGGGAAAATTAACTTTGTTTTGAGAACTGTTTGAGACTTTAGAATTTTCCTAGAGAGAACAGAAAATTTATTCAGTTATTTAGTAAGTGCTTACTGCGCTCCTTATCTGTTTTTGGTGCCGAACATACAACATGGACAAAGCAGACACAACCCCTGCTTTCATGGAGACTATAGTCTGGAGAAGGACATAGACTAGAAGCAAATAAGACTGGTTCCCAGATTTCTAACTTGAACTAGGGCTAATAGGCCCAATTATTGAGATAGGAAAATTGGACCAGGAGCAGATTTTGAGAGAAGATAAATAATGACTGCAAAGTCTAAGGTTGGTAATCATTGTTTTGATCCGTTCTAAAGGAGCTCATCTACTCTTTAAACATGAAGGACAATGACCCAGAAAATTCTCTTCTTATAACAAAGGATTGACATTAGGGAGTATTTGTGACTTCAGCATCATAGTTGGTGAACTTCCTATTTAGAGAGACGATATGATATAATCAAATGCATTAGTGAAGGATTTTGTATTTTGAGAAGCTCTACATCGCTCATACTATGTTTGCCCATACCTGCATGCTTTTTTTGAGTTATGAAAGGGCAATAAAGAATATTGATGAGTAGCATTTGACTTGAGTCTTGAAGGTTGACTAAAATGGAGGTGTGGTGTGGGGAGACCACCCCAGACCATGGAGTACCTGTCTTGATACAGGAGAGAAGACTTTAAACAGTCTTCTGTGAAGTTTAATAAAGTTAAGTGAGAGATACCTTTGCCCTAGCTGGGCAATTGCTGAAACCTCTGGAGATTTCAAACCACATCCAATTGCCCATACATGGCTGTAAATACAGACTAGACATGGCTGCTGACCTGGGATAGGAGGCGGGGACAGGTTTGCTTGCTCAAAGCTTTTCAGCAAATTCATGCAATCTACCCTTAATTTCATAGAAATATATTTTAAATTATTAAAGCTATTTAGAGTTTTGTATAATCTTCCATTTGTTTGAAGAAATGAAAGTATCAGCATGTAATGTAAGTGAAACTTACTGGTTCTTATTTGGGGTTGGGGCTTAGACACAACTTAAATTGCGATGAGAATGGATTTAGTATTTGAGAGACTTAAATATACAGGACTACATATGCATTACTGTGTTTCTTTTCTGGTTAACAGACTCTAATCAACCCTACTCTAATCCATTAGGTTTACTCATGAAAGAATAAAAATGCTGATTCCATGGACCAAGCTATAAATAATGCTGGCTTGATAATCATGGGATCACAAGTTCTTCTATGGTGAACTGGCTTCCACTAAAGCATCCAGGGATTAAGGAATTCTAAGAAATGTATTCTGATTTTGAATAACAAGGAAGCTTGAACTTTTAAGAATATTCAACAATTCACTCCTAAAATGTATAAATACTTGGTAATAACATTGTGTCTGATTCCTGGTTAGCCTTTAAGAAATACACATTGAGTTAACAGTTGAATGAATGAATATGCCTTCATGGACCTTCATCAACATTCTGCCATCTACCCAAGAGTAATAAAGCAAAATGATAGCTTTCTCAACTGAAATTGATTTGACAGTTTATCAGAAACCTAATGTAAATCTTTTTATTTTGATTTGGATTTTAAAGCTGGACTTTAGACCTAGGTTGCCTTAATTTGTACCTCCTTCTAATGTGGAGAGAAGAATATCCAATTATCTCTTTCTCCTCTTAAAATGTTAGGGATTTCACTTATTACTTAATACATGACTATGGAAATCCAAGCAAGTCCAATCTCTGGGATTCAGTTATAGCACACCTGCTAAATTTAATGCAAAAGAATGTAGCATTTCTGGTATAAACATCAGAACCAATTGAGTATAATTATAAAGCAGAAGTGAGTAAACGAAAACAAGTGAAAAATCAAGCTGATGTACAAGAACATGTGAATGGACAAACATCATTTTAGGAAAAGCACAGTTTGACAACTGCCTCAGGGGGGCTCCCCCTGTTTTAAATTTCTCTACCTAGAAGAAAATCTGATGGAAAGTGCCTTGAAATCCTTATACTTAGACACTCTTCATAATGGCAAAAGCCAACTAACATTGGTCCACAAAATCTGAGAACAAGTGAATTTCTCTTCATCATCACCTCACCCTGAATATCTGCTTTCTGTTCCCTTCCTTCCCACCCTTTGCTGTCCCTTTCAAAAGTTCTCATTGTCTCTATGGCTGACTCTTCCTTTGTTACTTGAGTCATTTTCTCCTTTGTTTGCCTTAAAAATAAGAAAGCATGTGCAAAGCCTTTGTAAAGTGTGTTTTGTGTTTTTGTTGAAAAAGATTGATTTTATTTATGGCTACATCTGATATAGATTACTTCTAGAATCAGAGTAGAGGTACAACCCTCCCTCTGAGGATCCTGTAGGCAACCTTGCTTATGGCAGTTAAAAGCATTCTTGTATGAGAGTTTCTGCCTAAAAGATCTAGTTCTCATGTTTTGCCATTTAATATTAAGTAATCTTGATGGATGTTCTAAACCTATTTTTTTTTTTTTTTTTACCTGTGCCTAGATTTTAAGGCTGTTGTCCCAGGTATTTGCTCAGTCTTTGGGCTGTAAATCTGGATTTTTTCTTTTTTTTTTTTGAGAGAGAGAGAGAGAGTGAGGAAGTGAGCACAGGAGAAGCAGACTCCCCACCAAGCAGAGAGCCTGATGCAGGGCTTGATCCCATCACGACCTGAGCCAAAGGCAGACACCTAACCGACTGAGCCACCCCGGTGCCCCTCTCTTTTGTTTTGTGCTAACCTTCCACACTTGTTTGTTACTTCAAACACTGACTGCCTATTTGGCCTTGGGAATATTGCTAATATAGCATTTAAATGTGTATATACTTTAAAACCAGAGTTTTCTCCTCTTTTGTTTCCAACATGGTGAGTGGTATTGAGAGCAGTATGATGAATGGAAAAAACATTTGAACTCCAGTCAAAAGACCTGGGGTTTGAATACCATCCTTCCAGTTATCAATTTTTGACAATTTCTCTGGCTTTTAAATTCTTTAACCTCAAAATGGTGCCAATAATAAATACTGGGCTTCATTTTTGGGAGGGACCAGCTAGCTTCTGATATCATGCCAGAAAAGCTTCCTTTCTCTTACCCTGTTTATCGTTTCTCTTCAAGAAGTCAGATTACTAATCTGAATGGTCATATTCCATGACAATGATTAGTCACATTTATACCTGTGCGGGGGTCACTATTTGTGGACAGATGACATAGGTGTTTCTCTCTGCTGCTTTCCTCCTGTTCCTATTGTGTCCATGATCTAGTACCAGGAGGTCTGCAGCCTGACCATACATCCTTCCCCTCTTTTCTCTATGTGTTATGAAGTCTTTCTACCCTAAGCTTGGTAAGGGCATGTGATTGGTAGAAAGATGAAGCCATTTTGACCTGGACCTAAGCTATGAGTGAGCTATGAGCTATGAGCCAACTTTGTTTTTGTTTTGTTTTTAATTTAGTTGAGAGAAAGCGAGTGAGCGAGCATAAACGGGGTGGGGGAAGGCAGATGGAGAGGGAGAAATAGGCTCCCCACTGAACAGGGATCCCAACATGGGTCTCCAACCCAGGACCCTGGGATCATGACCTGAGCCAAAGGCAGAGGCTTAACCATCTGAGCCACCCAGGTGCCCTGAGTGCCAACTTGGTTTCAAGATAGAATCCTTTATTAGGCTATTAGACACTGTATCAGTAAAATAATAGTGTGATACAACTAATGAATCACTGAACACCGTATCAAAAACTAATGATACAGTGGCTAACTGAACATTAAAAAAAAACATCTTAGGCCAAAAAAGAAAATAATAGCATGATATTTTAAGTGGATTGTTTTGCCTTTCATTGCATTTGTTTCTTGAGTATATTGCTTCCTCTAGGAATTCAATCTTCTCCCATAAGGTCTCAGAGAAAATATAGGCAAGAAATAAAAGGAATGAATTTTTAACCTAAGACTGCACTAGAGACTAAAACCTCACCTTAATCCTTAATACCTTTTAATAAGCTTTTGTGAGGAGTTAGAGGCCATAAGTGAAAGCCGTTGGTATGGTCCATAATAGATGCCTAATGAATGCTAGGATCTCTATCAAGACTCTTTCCCTGAACGCTAGGGTCTTGATCCAAGAGTATCAGCATTGTCTGGGAGCTTATCAGAAAATCAGAACCTTGGTTGTACCCTGAACTACTAATTTGCATTTTAACAAGATTCCCGGGTAATTACTAGGCACATTACAACCCAAGAAGCATTGCCATGGAGTATGTGTCCCTCATGCTGTTCTTCCTGCCCCAGGCCCCTGTGTGCTCCCACAGCCCCGCTGCTTCCAGCTTGGATTGCCTGTAGGACCGAGGAGCATATTATTACCAAACGGCATGCTTTCCAAGTTAACGCAGATATCTCTGTCGATGAAGTTGGAAGAGAAACCTGCAATTGTGAAGTTCTCGTTCCCTCAAGGAAATGCAGACTAGCATATCTTGAAGAGACTAATAGAAAGCAAGCACCGGCAGGCGCAGAAACAGAGCTCGTCTGAGTGTGGTTTGAGACCTGCGTGGAGACAGATCCCCCAGTGTAGAGAGGGCTTGGCTTCTTAATGAGCTAGCGAGTGATGGATGCCTCTCCAGAGGATCCTTTGCTTCCAAGAGGGAAAAACGTCTAATTGAACTTATAGATTGTTCTTTCGACTTTACAGAAATGTGTGTGTGAGCTCTGAAGGGTAGAAGCTCGGTTAAAAGTTCCTCCTGAGCTGGGCTAGACTCGGAGTGAGGTGGGGTCATAGATTTTTGATTTGCACTTTCCTATTAATATTCATTATATTTGGATATTATCCAATCAATAGGTGGTTTACTTTTAAATTCTGGAATTTGTATCTCTACTTGCATGTTGTTTAACTATTAAGCTTTTTTTTTTTGTCTTTGATTCTCTTCCTTTCCAGGTTTTTCCTTTTTCTTTGTACCAAATTGTCATAACGCGTTATCTGAAGAAACTTTTTCTAAACTTTCAGCATATAAATAGAATGACTACTGAATAAGATGCAAATCTCATGTAAAAACAGAAGTTTGGAAAGAGATTAGTGACTGCCAGGGGATGAAGAAGGAGGCTGATTAGAGAGAGAGAACTTGAGAGGTGACAGAACTGCCCTGTTTCTGGATTATGGGAGCAGTTACCCAAATGTATCATTTGTCAGAATTCACACACTTAAAAACTAAGGGGTGAATGGTAAAGTATGTAAATTATAACTCAAAGAAAGTGAGGGGGCTTTTTTCCAATCTGAAAACAAATTAAAATAATTACACAGACTTCCATTGGAATGGGGTTGGGGGTGGTGGGAGTTGGGGTGTAAGTTCTTACCTCGGGAGGCAGCATGCTGCACTGGTTAGGGACACAACCTTTATAGCCAGAGGGCCTGAGCTCGCTCTGTAAGTTACACAGTTCTCCATTGCCTCAGTTTCCTAATCTGTCTACTGAGATAACAGTAACACTACCCTGTGGGGATACTATTAGGATTTAACAACAGACCAGAGGAATGGGACCTGAAAATTTAAGGCTCTGCAAGGGGAGAAAGTCTCTATGCATTCTTCTCCCTCACCTCACTCTTGGTGAGGTCATCCCTGTCTCTGCTGAAAAATAGTCTTCATCACTAACCCCCCACACGTAACGCTGCCCAGCCTGCCATGTCAGGGAGCCACTGCTGAGTAAAAGCTCTGGAATAAACCTCAGAGAGAGAATAAATCACCTTTCACGCCATGCTCCCCCCAGGTGAGGACTGAGGTCATTGCAAGAGGCATAACAAATAGTCGACATAATGTACCAAACTAATAGATTCTATAAGGAAAACTAAATGGAAAATTTTTCTTGAGTGCTAGGCACATCTGGCTTAAGAGACAGTGAAGCCGGTGTTATTATAGATGTAGCTGAATCAATAATACTTTTTCATTCATTTCTTTTTCATTTCATAAAAATGCCTATTTTAACCAGCAAAAAGGTACGGAGATATTATCAAGGGCAATTTTTCATGCTCACATGGATTATATTCTGGGACACATCGTTCTTCTAAATAGCCCCATTTTTTTTTTTCCCTCTCAGAAATGTATTCAATTCTCTTCCAGCAGTGTGAATTTCTCTGGAAAGCTTTGACAATCAATTAAGTAAATGAGAAAATAGAATGCTTGTAATTATGATAATCAAGCTATATGAAACCCACCCTCTTAGGTCTAATACCCACACATCTTTAAGCAATATATTAATTAAGCTCTGGGTAATTGTTACAATTAGAATCAAGTTTTTATAATTTTTAAAAATCACCCAGAGAAAAAGGAAATATTTTAAAAATATATGCAGCTGTCGGTTTTTAATGCAATTCATTATCATGATTACATTGTCATTTCCCTGGCTGCATAGAAACAATTCCAGTATGCTTCAGTGATATGATTTCTCATTTAGAATTGGAGGAAATTTGTATGTAACACCTTTGTCAGATGTCTCCCTCTTTCTCTAAGTCAGAGGTTGGCAAACTTATACTGTAAAGGACCAGATAATAAATACTTGAGGCTTGTAGGCTAACAGGCAAAACTGAAGATATATAAACTTACTGAAATAACAAGAAACAGATCTCTGCAGTTTCTGTATTAATGAAATGAAAATATAGTAAAATAATAATTAAGTACTTTTTTGGCAATACACATCTACTGAGACGAGTTTTTTTTTTAAAAGAGATTTCATTACTTAGAGTAAGAGAGCACACAAGCAAGGCAGAGCAGAGGGAGAGGGAGAAGCAGACTCTCGCTGAGCCGCGAGCCGATGCCGGGCTTGATCCCAAGACCCTGGGATCATGACCTGAGCCCAAGGCAGACGCTTAACCAACCAAACCACCCTGACCCCTGAGAAGAGTAGAATTCTTACCTTTGGGAAACCATGATGCTTAGTTAGGGTTCAATGTTGGTGTCTCCCCTCCTGAGTCTTGGCAAATGTTCATCCTGAAACCACGCTTGGCCTGAGGGCAGCAGGCTAGAAGTGGTTTGCAGAGGGTAGTTTGCTAGCCAGTGAGCAGCATTCTCAACTTGAGCATGCTCGAGAATCACCTGAATGGCTTGTTAAAATAGATTGCGGAGCCACACCCCTAAGTTTCTGGTAGGTTCCAAGAATTTGCATTTCGAACCGTTTGCACTTGGTGCTGATGCTCCCGGGCTAAGACCACGCATTTACAGCATTGCTCTTGATGCTGGCCCTTTAGAGGAATCTCACTGAATACAAATCTATGTATTTTGTGATTTCCTTGTTAACTCGTGTATTTCAACTCACCTGATGGACTTGACTTCTTGACCTCTGGGGTACAGCAGTAGTAAATCCAGTTAAATTTCTATTAACAAGTAAAGACCTATTTAAGCTAATTCGGGGTTGATAAGAACAGGAATTTTTGTCTCTTAAATAGCTATTAATCTCTTGCTTACAAAGTCGGGCTTCAGCAAGCAGCACCTATTTTCTGCTGTAAAGAATGCCTGGAGAGCATTTTTCTAGTCTGAGCCAACTTTTAAAATAGTATGCAATATCCCAAAGAATATATGTGGGTGACGCGTAAGAACAGTTTTGCCTTGAATTTAATGTGTCCTAATTCACCAAGCATGTTATCAATATAATGCTCTCTGAATTGGAATTTGTTGACATGTTCAACCCATAGAATTTAAAAAGAGACTTTCCTGAGGCCTCCAAGGGGGCAAGGGAGACACCAGTTTCCTAATTCCTGGAGCAGCCTGTGATCTCTGGACCTAACCCTCTCTTAGTTGACTGGTAAACGGCCGTGGGCTCTTGGGAGGGGCTCTGAATGATGTGAGCTATGACCTACACGGAGGTTGAAGAGAAGGTCAGTGATAAACAACAGGGCGTTAGCTCATTGTAATGATCACAACTCACCAAAGGGATTCTTTCAGAAAAGAAACAAAGTGGAAAATATGTTCTCCTTCTGTTTATTTGTCCCAATGGTTTAAAAAAAATCAGCTTTATGGAACCATGATCTTCCTCAAGACAGATGGGCTTAAACATTGGCATCGTGCTTTCAATCCACAGTTTACATTTCAAGAGGAAGGTGAAGAAACTGAATGTAAAGACGTCTTCAGCATCTATTTGTCATTTTTCAGTTTTATAACATTGATACAAAAAATAGTATTCTGATTAGCAGCTTGATTGGCAACCCATGTAACCCTAAATAGTACTACAAACCTGGAGAGTGCACTTTTACAGACAATTACGTTTGGCGAAATAGTATGTACAATTCTGACAAATAAATACATAAATAAACAATCATTCATATATAACGATATACCTAAATGTCAATTATCATCAACAAGCGTTTCTAGTAAATTACTTCTTTCATTCACAAGTTACTTGGTTGCTTATAAAAACTATCCTCACCTTTACAGAAGAAATGACATAATCAGTTCCCCGACTAAACCCACATATTAGGAAAGGTAGAAAAAGAATCCCAGAAGCTTTCTGTAAATGTTCCATTGTCTTTTGACAGAAGAGACTGAAAAACTCTTTCCTTAGCTTCTCCGTTAAGAGTTTGTTTCCCCCATATCATCACACAAAGGGGTTTTGCTCTGAATTTCATCCAAATCAAAAATGATCTTCAAATTTTGATTCTCGTTATTTAAAAATACGATATTTTATGTTGAGACTGGCATTTGGTCCAATATAAGAAGACTCAAAGCCACGCAAACTAGCCAGCAAAGATAAAACTTTTTTTCCAAAAATAAATTTAAAAAAGAAATTTCAAGAATACAGATACTAAATATTGATACCTTTTGTTACCCAATGCATAATGAACAAAACAGGAAGGCGGACAGTCAGAAGGTTTTTATAAAAATTGTCTGAATGACTCCTGGTACAATACTGCCTGAAACATTATTTTATATAAGAGAAATGAAAATACATTTAAAAATGGCTTAAATAATTGAAACCATAATTTGACCAGTGCCATAAAATTAAGAAAAGTAGAAAATTAGAGCTTTTTTTTCCTGATCACTTGACTTAAACATTTTTTTTTTGAACATTCGAAAAATGAAGGGCAAACATGCTTTTGGCTACTGAAACACTGGACAAATGGCCTTGCCTCACCAAGCTCCATGCAGAAGAAAATGTACATAGCAAGCAGATTCCAGCTATACATACAGGGAAGAAGAAAAAAATGCCTTTAAAATATATACATATGGTCTTTGATGACTATTTACACGTCTGTCACATGGGCACTACCTAGCATAAAAAAGTTAGGAAATAGTTCTTTAAGACATATGATTCTCCAGTTTTTGCTCCTTTTAAAGATTAGGGCTCTATTTATAATGTACACACACACATACGTAGAAAACAATTCATAGATGTACACATATGATGTTTATAATGTGCAATTCCTTGACACGAAGGTGGCTTGACTGAGCATAAGGTAAAATGCAAGATGGTTGTAGAAGACACAGGCTCGATTCGGCTATGTGACTGAAATGTGAACCAAGTACAAAGTCATGAGGCTTTCCCAATGACCGGAACTCACAGCAGTTGAGGGTTGGGGGTTAGAGAGGGGCTCACCTTGTGCTGATCCATCTCTTCCCAGGCTACCTAACGCTGTTTTCCAATCAAACTCGGCAGTCCAGCTGACTGTTTGATGAAGATGTATTGGAGGACAGGAAGACCTGTCTCATATTGCATTCTTTTGGGGCTGGGGATAAAAGATCCAGTGTTGTCAAGAAAGAGGCCATGACTTCCATTCGTTCATTTTTGTTTACTATCAACTTCTAGGGGGAGCTTCAAAAGGTCAGGTTAAAAGAAAAGTTATATTCGTTCAGTTGCAGGGCTGTCTTGGAATGAAAACAAACACAAGTTTTCTAATGAATAGAAGATGTGCAGTGTGTGTGTTTGCAGAGTGCCTATTCTTCTTCTGATAGAGGGGGACGAGCTCTACCGGCCCTTAAAGTTCTTATTGAGAATTCAGATCAATGTTTCCTGAGATCTAAGTCAATGAGATATAATACATTTTGCAAAGCATGTGATTCAATTATTGTAATATGCTTCCAGCCAGAGGCTCCTCCCCAAAGAAAGGCAGCTGCCTTCACTTTCAGCACCCTGGGAAATCAAGGCATTGCACCGAAGTAAAAACTTATTCATTGAAACCAGAGGAAATGATAGAGAAATTGAAGCTTCTCCAAACACCTAAGATATCCAGGGAAAAGTCATAGTTTTAGAAGAATCAGATGCACTAATAGTTCATGTTTGATCTTTATGCTGGCAGAATTTATATTTAAAATGATGTTACTACTACTGATGACCACCGTGGTAACTAATTATTTTAGCATTTGGCATAATGCATGACACACTGCATTAGCACCTTTTAACTAAGGATCTCAAAATACTTAGCAAATGCAATATGCTCTCACAGCACCTGTGAGGTAGGTGTTTTTTCCATCCATTTTATAAATGAGCATATTAAAGCACAGCAAGGTCAAGATGCCTGCTCACATGTCCCAACAAGTATGACAGTTTCAAGAGAAACTGATCCCAAGCTTCTCCACCTTTCCTTCCCATGAACCTCAGTCACTTTCCCAGAAACCTCAGGGCTTCCAGAGCCCCTCCTAGTCCTAACAGCATGGCTGCCAGAGGTACTTGAATGTTGCAGTTGTTAGAATATTACATCTATCAACTACAGGGCTAAACCATTCAACAACATTGGGACCCATTGAAAGATTATCTCACAGGCTTTGCAAATGTGTAGGAGGGGCATCTTATACTATTGCTAAGCTTGCTTATGTTAATTATAACGCATATGTAAATTTGTATTGTCTCCATGTAATTTATTGTTTTTCTGTCCTCCTACCAACCTATTTCTACGCATGTGCCTTCCCAAGCCAGAATCTGTAATATGCACTTAGCAACACTGTATGGAGGGAAGCAGGTGAGATTACATTTGGCAAAATCTCCTTGGAGGCACCAGGTAATGTTTGTTCCAAAAGACCAAAAAAAAAAAAAAAAAAATCTTGTTTACTTTGTTAAGTAGCATTTTATATACATTTCACCCGATGACCAGGTTTAATCCTCGAATGAGTAAGCAGAGTTGTCTTCCAACCATACGGAATATTTGATTTTCAAGTCTAAATTCCATTTATTTAGCTGCAGCCTCCCTGTCAGGCCTAAGTTCATTTCTTGGTAGAATGGCAAATACTGTAGACATTACATGGCAAGAGATGTAAAGATTCAATGTAACAGCACACACAATATTAATAATCACACCGGGTGTGTCTTCCTGACTGTGTATTATTTCTGAAAAGGAGTTATTTACTTTTATTTTTGCAGAGGTGATATGAAGACAGTACTGCGAGTCTCAGTTTCCCAGAACCAGATTTTTATCTCAGATGCGCAGTATGTAAATTCTAGCAGTCTTTACAATGTTGCTTTTTGAGACAAAGGCAGTGCCTCAGGACCTGAGACTGAAATCTGGCCCTTATGACTCATGTCTTGTTTCCTTGACCAGAGCCTAACATTTGTAAATGGGTAATCCAAGAAAGAGACTAGGAGAGGGAAGCAAAAAGCTTTTTACAAAACCCCTACACCGGTTCATTTCCCCTGGTGACACCAGTAAAACACCAATACCCTCGGCCCCCTTTCTTAAAAAAGAAAAGAACTTATTTACATCAGTAAAAATCCTAACATCTGAGATGTTTCTTGCTTGACATGTCATTCCAGATTCTGTGCATTTCTTCTGGCGAGATTTGATGCACGGTGATGACACGGCGGTATCTACACAAACTGTAGGCCATTTTCCAGTGATTGAAGCCACTGTTCTGGAAAGGATGTATGCCCAGTTTTCGAAGACACAGCCCCACATAGACATCTTCAAGGTGAAGCAGCCTTGTATGGAGTGAGGTCTTATAAATGAGTTCCGCCACATCAGCTGAAAAGATATAGCCGGTCCCCGAACAGAATGGTGGGTAGTTACTGTCAGGGTATAAATCCCTGGGCATGTACCACTTACTGCGGACGTCCCGGATTGGCCCTCCATTGATAACATAGCCAGTAAAATACCTTCTTCTTGGCTTGGTGGAGGGTTTTAGGAGTTTGTAAATAAGGTTGTCCATGTTTACAAAAATGTCACTGTCTGTTTTCATGACATACTTGGCTTTTGAACAAAAAGTGGCCACCCATCTCATTCCCATTAATGTTTTGAGGGTAAGGTTATGGTAGGAGTCAATGAAGTCCTCCACGATGATGTCGTGGAAGATCTGACTCTCTTGCTCCACCATCTGATTCAGAACAGGATCGGCGTTCTTGCCCAGGAGGAAGAGAGTGGCTATCTTGATCCCTTTGAAGTTGTTCTCATCCCCCCACGTCTCTCGGATTGCCTGGCGGGCATCAAACTCTTTGTGGGTGGTGCTGATGAGGATAACAAGGAAAGGAATGTTTTTCTCACATTTGCTGGGCTCATTTATAAGAAATTCAAAAGAATGTGGGTTTATAGGTCGAGTTCTTATGTTGCCAAAGGTGAAGTTTTTCCTGGCAACTGTTAGGTGGCTGAATGGCTTGGAGCCAGTGTAGGAAGAAGTGGGACGAGTTATACTCAGATACCAGAGGGCGCTGGCCCAGCACACAACTGTCAAAACATAGAGACAGGAGACCTTCGAAGCCATTGTCTTGAGAGCACGTCTATTCCAAATATGGTAGAATATGCCTTCTTGGCATTAGTTTGTTTTCATCTTGCAAAGGCAGCATATTACTAATAAATCTTAAAGTTCGGCAGAGAAGCGTGAGTATGGAATTGTCCATGGGTCTTAGTGGCAGTCTGGCATCTCTGCATTCCCTTTACTTTCTTCCAAACCTGATGGAAGGTTCCATGGCTCCTAAATCTTCCTCTTAACTCTGCAAAATCAATAAAGTACAGTTGTTGTTCAGATTTATTTAGTCACTTTACATCCTCAAATAAACATAATAAGGGTGTTAGAATTACCCACGATGACTCAAATCGTAAATGTAGTCATTCGTTTCCACCACTACTGAAAACTTCCTGACATGACCATCCTCCCTTTCCTCCCCTGGAAAGAGGTTATTTATGTTTATTCATACCCAATTAACAAGAATTAGATTATAAACTCCAGAGGAACATGAAGTAAACTGAACATTAGTAATTAAAACAGACTCTCCCCTCTTCACAAAAGGACCCCTTTGCTGTTAAATTCCTTCTGACACTGAAGTCTTCTTTCAAGCAGGAGAGCCTCACGCCGGGCCTCTTACCTCTTTTCCACGCTTCTAAGTCTGAGCGTTTGTTCACTCCATTCTGATGATGTAGCCAGTTCTCAACATCCCTCTGCTTTCCCTAGCTCTATATTTGAAAATGTGTGCATGACCACCGGAAAATCTCTGCTCAAACGGTCTCTCTGGGCTCTGACTTACAATTAATTCCTTACTTTCCCTTACTTTTTCCTAACTTTGGTTCTCATGAATGTTAGTCCCTAATTCTCAGTTTCCTAAGAGGCTTCATATGAAGAAGACATTTATCCTCGGGCATGGACACCATCACCCAACGGTCCTTTCAGACAGCTGGCAGCATTCATTTTGGAGTTGATTGAAATGGCATTACATTTGTGGTTTTCAACAATTCACCCTGATGAAAAAACAATTCACCTTTGATGAAATTATGCTGGCCCCTTCCAATTCTTTTTATGCAGTTACACTTGTCAGTAAACACAGCAGGAGTAGAATAAGAGCTACAATTGAGCTTGGGGCCACAGATCCAATGAAGATGGAAAGAACGCTTTAGTTGGTTCACATTAAAAAGTTGTCCTTCAGAACTCTAATGCTTTCTAGAACTTGAGCTGCTGTCATGCCAGTGAAAAATATATGCCAGGCTACAAAGTCCATTCATGTAACGAATTATCTCTTCCTTCCCAGTTAGAGCAAAACGTGGTAGCCCTGGAAGACAGAGATAGCAGATCATGGATATTAACTTCAACAAAGTCTGCTTCAGAGAAAACTATGCACTTATGTGGACAGACTGTGTTGAAAGAATTTAATTGGGATTATAGATTGAAAATCAGGCTTCCAAGCACAATATTCATAATGAAATGAAAAGACATGATGGGCAATAGCAGAGATAACACACATCCTCTTGTCGAAGCCAAGAGCTGCCTGTGAATATATGAACCATATGAGACCAGCAATAACTCAGCGTGGTTACGGTTCTAACTAAATGAATATTAGAATGGCTTCAAGCAGCATGACTCTAGGCATAGGCAGGCCTTCGTCCAACCCATAATAAATACTCTCTAAATAGAAGCTCCAGTTATCTTGGCTCCTGAAGGAAATGTCCGCTCTAAGGTGCGCCATCGCTGATAAGAACGACGTGATGCGTGGCAAGCTTTGAAACTTTAAATAGCAAGCGAAACGAAGTGAAAAGCCAGCAATAGAGTTTAGAAAAGGGTTTCTCGACTTGGAATATACGGACAGCAGCTCCATCTGAATGCCAAAGGGATGTGAGTGAGTCTCGACGTAGCACTAGAAACCAAAGTTTCTCTGTCATTGTTCCAGGCTAGAGTATCTGTTTCTTATGAGCCTGCTGTTATCATCCGAGAGCCCTAGCCACTTTTCATACTTTCCTCCTAAACTGTGAGTCATCTATTACTAAGCTGCTACAGGGAGCAGTACTCACTGGAGTACTGTTGGAAGTATTCACTGGAAGAGGCACCTCTCAAGCTCTCTTCTCGAGCCCCTACTCACATGGGTGCCTGTGAGGTAATGGAAAAACGGAAGTAGAGCCCATACTCCTCCTTAAGGAGCACATGGTCTAGGAGGAAAGACTTCCTGTAAATGATTAAAATAGAGAGAGAGAAAATTTCCTCCTGAGGCTTCTGGAGGACACAGGAGAGGGGGGCTGGTGGGCAGGGTGTAGGTGGACCAGATGGGGTCATGCAGACCGCACGCAACATCTCCACAGGGCGCCATTCCTATAGGCTGAGATGTGAAGTGTACTCCTCCACCCCATCCCGGACTGAAACAAAGAGATTGCCTTGGGGAAGACACCATACAAAAGTTACCTAAGCTGAGTCTTCAGGGGAAGTACAAATTATCTGGATGAAGGTCAGACATCTGAGGCAGAGGGAACTGCCTATGCAAAGACATGAAGTGAAACGCACGGTGTGTGCCCGGACTGCCACTTACAGAGGAAGGGAAGAGGAGAGGGTGCTGGGGAGGAGGGTGGTGATGGCGAAGTTTTAGGCTCTCAAGATAAGCAGGGGGTAGATGGTGAGTGGTGCTCAGAAACCGTTCTGAGCCGAGTAGCTTATCACCTATCTTTGCAATCTAAGGGGCGTAAGGGAGGATTTTACCTTCACCAAGGAGTAAAACATGCCCACTGATTTCAACAGCAATTTATTTTTCCCCATTAAGGATTTGTTTTTCCCACAGTTCTATGCCCCAGAGGAATAACGACAATTTGTTTTCTTTGATACCTTTCTGTGTGATTTTCTGGGGGAAGGGACTCCATAAATAACAGGTACTTGGGAGATTTAGAAATATCTAAAAGAGGGAGAAATGTAAGAGAACTAGGTAAGAGTGTGAATAAAGTATATGTATCTAGGAACACTTTTCATAGAAGAATGAGCATTCTCTCTTAGACAGCTAATGAACATGACACTTCTCCCATTGTTATTTCAGGTCTTATTTTATTTTTTTGTAGGTCTCATTTTTTTTTTAAAGATTTTTATTTATTTTACAGAGAGAGACAGTGAGAGAGGGAACACAAGCAGAGGGAGCTGGAGAGGGAGAAGCAGATTCCCTGCTGAGCAGGGCCCGATGCGGGGCTTGATCCCAGGACTCTGGGATCATGAACTGAGTGGAAGACAGACGCTTAATGACTGAGCCACCCCGGCGCCCCATACGTCTCATTTTAAAAAGCGTGTAGTATGCCAGATACTGGGCTATGCGCTGTGCACTCCATGCCCTGTATTTTATAGAGTTTCATTCCTTATGGTGTAACAAGGAGGTACTATCTCCATTTTACGGTGGAGAAAATGGAAACTCAGAGATATTAAGTAGTTTGCTTAAGATCACACAGCTAGCCAATGCCTAAGTGAGTAATCATCTCAAGCTTCCTAAGGCCTATTAGGAAAATGGGCTAAATCTTGCATGGGAAAGCCTAGGGTGGCAGGGAGCAACACATGCTGCTCATCTCCCAGCAATGTGTGTCCATTGCTGGAATTTTTGCCTAGTTCATTCTGGTTTGTTACATACCACGTGACACCAGTTCTATGAGGATCCTTGATTGTCAAAAAATGATGACTTGCAAAGAGCACCTGAAAGCTAGGGGAGGGGGGGAGCTGCAGCTGTCCAAGAGCTTCAGAAACACTTTGCAGTTCCCTTTCTCTGAAGCGCCGAAACACACACATGTACTCACACTCACACACTGAAAGAATCAGTCTTTCTACTGACTTTTTTCAGACAGGAGAACAAAAGCAAGCACAGTATTATTACAACCTGGGCACCAATAAATGCAAACAATCACCAATGAAAACACAGGATTAGAAATGGGAAAAAGAACCAGACTAGAATTTGAAGAGTGGCCAAAGATAATGCATACATATGGGGAGGGGTGCTAGAAAGCATCCCATTTGCTTACAATGAAATAGATTTCTCAGGTGGCCAAATAAGCACAGAAATATGCCTCTGGAACAGAAACAGCAATGTAAGTAAAGAGAAGAAAGAGTAGCAGCAGGCTGCATTTAACTCTAAAGCATCATTTTATGTATGTTGGTTGAAGTAGTGTTGGGCAAGATGTCCATGTTTTACTCCTTGAGCAATCTGAACTTGCCGTGTGGCTTTCTGTGCCTCTGTAGCCTTAAGTATAAAATAAGGGCAAAAATAACATCTACATTATCGCCGACAACATTACAGCTATTAATGATCATCACCAATCTTTTGAGCTTCTGGGGGAATTGTTGCTAGACAGGCGGTTGCTATTATGATATAAAGAACGAGTTTTAATGGTGATGAGGGGATCACGCCAGTTGATCAGTTCATGATTTGGGGGCCAGGGCACGTAGGATGGTGGTCAGTTTTTTGGTCTAGCGAATAGACTGTACAGATTGCCTGCTAGAGAATTCTGTTTTCTTCCTGGAAAACACAAAGGCAAAAGTCCACTAAAAAAGCAAAGAAAATGTCCTCTGAAAAGTGCTAGGGAAGGAGCTGAATGTCACAAAGCAGAATCCTCTGGAGGCTTCTTTCAGTTTCATGAAATTTAAAAAAAGCCCCGTTTAACAGAGACGCTAATGTATTAAAATACAATGTTGCACATAGAGCATTTGTCATTCCTATTAGCAGCCCTACTACAACCACAGACGCTGATGACACATTAACTTGTCATCCATTAAATACAAATCCCTCCAAATAGAAACATTCCTCTCCAACACTTGAAAGATTTCCTCCCTAGAGGCCTTGCTGTACCACAGACTACCTCATTCACAGAACCCTTCAGTAGCTGCCACCTTCACCTTTCAGGAAGCCAATGGGGCAGAATTTTCAATTTAAGGAGCACATGTTTCTCCTAGCAATCACATTGGATAAGCTGTTATTTTGAGTAAGTTATTTTTTAAAAAGCCCCTGCATGTGCCCAAATTCTTCTCTTGCATGGCCAGAAGTCAGTGCAGCAGCAAGTGGGTAGAATCTCTTGGGTGAACTGTGCCTAGTTTGGGGTGTCAAGTTCATCTCCTTCTCCGTCATCATGGTTCAGGCAAGTGCAAGTCAGTACTGATTTGCTATGCCCCGGATGCCAGGGGGTTGGTGTTGGTGCGGCAGTCATTCCAGCTTCCCTGCACCACGGGTGAGGCTGCAGGGGCCCCTTCTACCTCCTGGTGCCGCAAGGTGAATAGTAATAACCCCAAGTTCTGATTTCCCTTGGATTTCCAAATCTACTTCATTTGTTCGTCAGAGACATACTGAACACATGTTAGGGATGCCAGGCATTGTTCTGCAATCTGGTAAGACAGATGGGGCTTACTCTCTAGGAAATAGAGGCAGAAAATAAACGCATGATAAACGAATACAAAAATCGTTTCAGGTAGCGATAAGTGATGTAAATAAGTTGGGCAATGGGATAAAGACTGCGTAGAGGTGGGAGGGGAGCAACTTTAGATGAATTGGTCACTCTCTGAAGGGGTGACATCTGAGCTGAGAACAAAAAGCCTTGTGATCTCCAGTCTAGTCATTGAGTCTTCTACTGACTTTTTGGCTCTCTGCTTGGCTCTTTGGGATTAATGCTTCATTAAGAGCATCCTTTTGGTTTTTGATATCTGCTCCTCCCTTGTCTTTTGGATCTTCTTGGCTTCATGTTTCCCAGTGGTGGCCTTTTTGCCCACTCTTACAAGTGCCCTCAGCCTCTAGAGATGGAGGTTATTGGTATTAGTAAGGTATATGGATTAGTTTGCTAAAGTGGCTATCACAAAATCCCATAAGTTGGGTATATTTATTGTTTCATAATTTTTTAAAATTAAATTTTAGGTAGTTAACAGATAATGCAATATTGGTTTCTGGAATAGAATTCAGTGATTCCTCTTACACACAATTCCCAGTGCTCATCATAGCACGTGCCCTCCTTAATCCCTCTCACCCATCTAGCCCATACCCTACCTCTCTTCATCAAGCCTCAGTTTGTTTTCTATTTTTAAGAATCTCCTATGGCTTGTTTCCCTTTTCCTTTTCCCTTTCCCTTTGTTCATCTGTTTTCTTTCTTAAATTCCACACATGAGTGAAATCATGTGGTATTTATCTTTCTCTGACTGACTTATTTCACTTAGCATAATACACTCTAGCTCCATCCATGTCATTGCAAATGGCAAGGTTTCATTCTTTTTTATGGCTGAGTAATATTCCAGTGTGTGTGTGTGTGTGTGTGTGTGTGTGTGTGTGTGTGTGTATTTAACATCTTCTTTATCCATTCATCTGTCAATGGACATTTGGCGCTCTCCATAGTTTGGCTAGTGTTGATAATGCTGTTATAAGCATCAGGGTGCATGCATCCCTTCAAATCTGTATTTTTGTATCCTTTGGGTAAATACTTAGTGCAACTGCTGGATCATAGGGTAGTTCTATTTTGAACTTTTTAAAGAACTTCCTTCCTGTTTTCCAGAGTGGCTGCACCAGCTTGCATTCCTACCAACAGTGCAAGAGGGTTCCCCTTTCTCTATATCCTTGCCAACACCTGTTGTGCCTCGTATTGTTTCACAGTTCTGAAGGCTAGAAGTCTGAGAAGATGTTGGTGGGGCGGTTCCTTCTGAGAGCTATGAGCAAGAATCTGTTCCATACTTTCCTCCTAACTTCTGGTGATTTGCTGGCAATCTATGGCACTCCTGGCTTCTAGATGAACTAATGAGATCTCTGCCTCCATTTTTACACATCATTTTCCTTTCCCTCTGGATGTCCGTGTGTCCCAGTTTTCCCTTTTTATAAGGACACCAGTCATATTAGGGCCTACCTTAATGGTGTCATTTTAATTTGATTAACTCTATAAAGACCCTATTTCCAAAGACAGTCACATTCTGAAGTATTGGGGTTAAGACTTCGGTGAGTCTTTTTTGGGGGACACACAACTTTGTCCATAATGTCTGCTTTCCTGGATAGCAACAAAAGGAAATGCTTGGCTCCACAAGACTTCATTTCTTCACATTTTATGTTCTTGATTTGAGCAGGTAAAGTCTTGGGTTTTGGTAAACTGACTTTTAAAGGATGAACGATTTGTAATTAGTATTCAAAGAAGAATGAAATATGAATGTGTAAAGGGACTCAAAGTTTGGCTTATTTTTAGGTTAAAGAAAAAGCTAGTTCATTTTTTTTTAAGACCACATGAAGAACATGGCATAGTTTTCAAGAGTCCTGTGCTTCCGCTGCTTTCTCTTTCCTTTAAGGTAACACCTCTACCCACAAAAAAATCGATCGATAATTAGTTAGGAAAGTAAAGCCAGGACGCTGGCATCTTTTCCAAAAGGTTGGGGTCAACAATGCCCAAGAAACCGACCTGGGTTCTGGAGAATAAAAACGATTCTCCAGTATCACCTCAAACTACCAGCATTCCTATTATTCAGTAACAATTTCGAATATTCAGAGACCGTATGGTACTACAAAGTGGTTTGAACATTAAAATCCACGTAGTAACTTTAAAACATGGTCCAAAAGAGAAACCCGTTGGAAAAAATCAACCCAATTTTAACCAGTTAAAAGAGAGGAATAAAAGGAAGACAGAAATTAAAAAAAAAAAAAAAAGAAATGAGAAGGCAGGGAGAGAAAGGGCTAACTACCTGTGTTTATGAAAAGCTCTTGAAATGGATGAGAAGCATGATACTGGGGAAGGGAAAAGGGATCCTGTCTGAAAAATGTTTAGATCTCAAATGACTTTCCTCAGAGCTGGCGTATGAGGGAAATCAAAGAATCTTCATTCTGTGGGGAAATACAAGAACTCAGACTGCAACAGAACTAATTGATAAACGAGCCCCAAAGGCCAGAGATTCTACTCGGCTGCATTAATTTGGCGAATGGTATCTCGATGCTCAACGCCCTCCCTTCCTCTCGCTCCCGTAATTATGCTCTAAATAAGCACAGGAGAGGAAGAAATAAAGCACTATTAACACTAGATAATGGTCCTTGAAGGAAGAATTTCATAAACCATTATGTTATACAGCTTGCTAACTTATTATCTCCCCAAATCACAGAGGGCTGGTTTTCTCTCCTAGCCTTTCTTTGAAGTCAGCCTCCTTGGCTGCGGAAGGCACTGTGCCTACAGAAGTGGAAATCCCTGAATGCTCATCGGAGTAAGCATTCTCTCTCCTCTGCCTCAGAAAGACAAAGAGCGAATTTGTTCCTTTAAAAAAATTTAATTACTAATCCTTTCAGAGACCCCATAATTGAACTCGCCCAACAGATCATTTGCAACAAGGAAGTGGCAGAAAGCAAAAGGTAATATTCATCATCTTTTGGCAGCTGAAAGCATTTCCCTCCCAAATCTGGAAAAGATTATTTGAACCTTTCTCCCATCAGTTCAATATGCCTTGAAATTTATTGTAAAAGTCTTTATAAGTTCCTGCACTCAGAAGAATGGGGCCGACTTGAGAGAGGAGTGGTCAGGCTGAGGATGTCTTTGTGTGGGCTTAGGGCTCTTGCTATTCTGAAAGCTACCCTCTTTTTCATTGCTGAAAAAAGTGCACTTCAAATTAGAGGAGAGGATTATAGCTTTCTTCAAATCAATGTGTTGCCCTAGTTCTAGAATTCAGAGAATTTTAAAACATCGCTACAATCCTCTCAGGGAAAAACGAAAATGAGGATGTCTCATTATTTTAAATAAATGCTCGGCTTCCTTCGCAGTGATGGATATGGTACCTTGACGCCCTTAGATGAGACACATTTTTAAAGATGGGCAGAGCCATCACTTATTTAATCACAGGAGCCTGGGAGCCTGGCAATGTGGTAGGGCCTTGGGTCGGGCTTCTCCGCTGGCAAAGAAACACCAGGATGTTTTTATTACAGATGTGGAAGAGGATAAGAAGAAAGACATCCTACTCATATAAACAGCAGCTGGGAGAATTTAAAAATGATGAGCTCTGCAATACCAAAAAAGAGTATTCATTTGGCCCATTATTTTGGGGAGGGGAAGCTGATATAAATGGATATTATTGGAAACCAGGACGATGTTAGGGTCTTGCTATCGAAAATTTACAATGTCTAAGGAGATATTTCTTAGCTCATCCCAGAGAGGTAATATTTTAGGTCATATTCCAAAGAATGATATTTGTACCATGAAGGAACTGATAACATCATATGGAAAAGAACCTACAATTCTTATTTTCCTTTTGTTTCCTTTTCTAACTCAAATGACCCTTTAAAGAATATCAGTTTCTCAGAATGCATACTAGCCAAAAATAATTTCGTGTAGCTGCTGTCAATGGAAATTATCTTGTAGGCAGTCAATCTTATGGCACTTCGAGTTGCTGGATTCAATTCCCAGACATTTGGTCATCTGCTCTGGGATCTGAGCATCCCTCTACCTTTGTCTCCCTGTCTATAAAATGAAAATGGTAACATATACTTTGCAGGGTCACTGTATGGATCAAATAAGATGCTGTATCTGAAAATACTCTGGAAGCTAAATACTGCTACATGAATGGAGAGTCTTATCATTATTAATATAAACATGATTAATAAAAGACAAATCCAGAGAGGATCACCTATAAAATGTTTCACGAGCAACAATCAGTCCATGCATTTTGACCAACTGGGGCAAAAGCAGTTTCCTAACTTGGCTGATATTTTTCAAAAAAGGGAAAAAAAAGCTTGGCATTTGACTGTTTCCAGTTCAATTTCATTTTACAGTGTGGGTATTAAGTGGTCTTGTACTTCTCTGGAAAAGGGGTACACAAGCTAGAGGAAATGTTATGATTTTTAGTAGTGATAATGTGATGAAGAATTAGATTTTTTTCAAATTATATTTGAAAAAAGACAATCAAAAATCTACCAGATTTAAATAGCCCTCTGAGTAGTGTTTACACAGTCATCATTAACATTCTATGTAAACTATGGTAGTCTGAGGCTAAAGCTCAGACTACCTTAATCACTAAGGCTACTCCGTGATTATTTTAGATATATTTTAGACAAAGCCAAATCAAGATTTATCATTTTTCCTTCATAGGTTGTAATAGAACCTTAGCTAGGTTGTAATAGAACCTATCTACAATGTACTATTACAAGGCATATGGTCATTTCATCACTTAGCTAAGGGACTTTGCAATTTTCAGCATCACAATCAGCTTTGTGAATTGCTCTAGAAATGCTCCCAAAGGAAAGCCTGGGTGACAAGTTCTGTTTGATAGAGCAGCTTTTTAACCACACCCTTTTGTTTTTGAAATCTGTGATTTTGTGTATAATTTTCTTAAATTAGTACCTACTGGCCAGTCAGGTGAAAAATACTGCCCTTAATGGCCATTCTCATCCTCAGTCATCCATTTGGGTCTTCACAGTCCTTACCTCTTTCAATCCCCAGCGTTGCTCCCCACAAGTATTTACCAGACTCTTGCTCAGCTTCACCTCACCAGATTTGGTGCTAGAGATCTCCCTTTCTGTACATACCCCTCTTTTTACAACTTCTTTTTTGCTAAAGAGTCTTATTTCCCCAATGGTTAGAGACCAAGCCTGCCAGTGTTCATCCTAATGGTGCCTTGAACTCTTCACCACAATCCATCTTACATAGCTCTTGAATCTGTTTGAGGCTACACTGGACTCCTCTCACTTGGATTCCATGAGAGGACTCAAGACATTATTCTCCCCCAACGCCTCTGAGGCTCAATTCTCATTCCTGTGTCACTTTGCCATTCTCCCTTCCCCACTGCCCTCCACAATCATCTTCCATCTTTATTCTTACTCCTGAGCCTTTAAATTTTGTGGGGTAAGGTCTCATTGTCAAAGAGACTGAGACAGTTTGGTCTCTTGGACAAAGCACAGGATAGACAGTCAACAGAAAAAGAGCCAAGTTGTAGTTCTGTCATGAAGTCTCTTTGGAAATATTTTCCTCCTTAACAATTTCTCTTAGTTTCAAAATTGCATTAACTCTCACTGATCAGAAATTCTGCACCAGTCCATGATTTTTCAACCCACTTGACAAAGGGCTCTTCTCTGTAGTATTTGGCATTTTCAGTCTTTCCACTCCCATTGGCTCTTCTGTCTCTAGAAGGATTTAGAAAAATGACGAGAATAACAATAAAAAAACCCTTTTGACCCTGGCATCGCTTTGAATTCTTGTCATATTTTTCTCTTCCATTTCATATCCAGAGACCCTAAATAAGCACTCTGTCATGCTTTTCTCCATTTCCTCACCTACTTAACTCTTGCAATCCAGCCTCGTGGCAAATGATGCCATTCTGAGTAAAGCCATGAGACCTTCCCTGAAACACTTAGTCACTCTTTTCTTCCAACACTTGCCAAGGATTCCTCCTTACTGCACTCCTCATGTTTCTCTGCTCACATTTCTAGTGGTCTTTGTGCTTTTTTGCCCTTCACCTGTCCTCTGCCTGCTCTTCCCATTTTCCACACTGGGACTCAGCCCTCCCTCCATTCTTGTTAGCATGGGGAACTCACTCTCTAGTGAAAGGCTTCTGCTGTGAGCTTTCCAGCAGTGTTCACCAGAAAGCTGGGTCAGAGACTGATGAGCTTACCTCCCTTCCCATTTTTGGTACGGTTCTCTTTTCAGACAGAGTATAGATGTAAGTTTATACCAAAGCAGAGAGATATTTGCTTCCCTTCTGCTTCCTACTTTTCTGTAGAAAATAGACTCCGAAACATGTGTTTGAGATCAATTTCTTAAGTTAGGAAGTTTGTATCATAGACAAACTGAACAAATGTAGAGGACAGGTTTTGTTAATGACAACAATAGGTAAAAAATGATTTTGTGCTTTTTATTCACCAACACATGTAGGAGTTTTATTCTTTATATTGGAGATGTCAGGCTGTTTCTGAAACTGTTAAAATGTTGTAAAGTCCCATTCAAAGCATGTTTTTACTTGGCCTATTAGAGATGAGTTTCCATGATATTCTGAGGCTATTTTTTTGTTTGTTTGTTTTTAAGACTGCATTTTAATAGTCATTTTTCTAATAAGTCCTAGAAAGATGGTACAGGTGACTTTTTAAAGAGATATCAGGCTATTTGCTCTCCCTTTCCCTTTTTATATTATTTGAAAACCATCAGACAGTTTGGTTCTATAAAAGTAGAATTTAGGAAAAGGTCTCTAAATATAATGAGAAATAGGTCAGTTGTGAAAGAAAATATACTTTTTTTTTAAATGCATGAGCCATACAAATGTAAAACCATCAGAAATTAGAGGAAGAAAATCTCACTTGTCATTATTTTCTATCTCTTCAGTCAAAAGTCTCTATGATGAATCCCCATGATGAATCCCCTTGCCTACAGTCTATGGAACAAGGACATGAAAGGGGCCTCCAGGAGGCTCTTGAGGAAAAAGATTGACTTCTAGGATATGGGGCTCAGGGGAGAGGAAATAAATTAATATACTGGGTTGCCTAAAAAAAAGTGTAACCATTTTTATGACTGGATAGATTAGCATAACATTTCATTTTTCAAATTTGTTAAATCAAGGTTATGATATTAATTATTTTGAAGTAATATTTTAAGCAATAGTTTCTGTTTAACCAATACTATTTGCTAGGATTGTATAAAATGCCTTACAAATAACTATTTGTACATATGATTTATATATATATATATTTATTTTTTAAAAAGACTTTTATTTATTTACTTGAGTGAGAGAGAGAGAGAGAGAAAGAGAGAATGAGCCAGAGAGAGAGCATAAGCGGAGGGGAGGGGCAGAGAAAGAAGCAGTCTCCCCACTGAGCAGGGAGCTCAAGGCGGGGCTTGATTCCAGGACCCCAGGATCATGATCTGAGCCGAAGACAGATGCTTAACTGACTGAGCCACTCAGGCGCCCCATAATTTATATTTTTAGGGGACACATCATTGCTTCTCTGTTTCTACTCACACTTAAATGTTCTCTATAAATTACATATACTCTTACTAACAATTATAAGTAATCAGTATTCTTGTTCCCTTCTTACAAAAGAGGAAACAGGACCAAACAGTAAGCAACTTGCCCCAGTGTCACACAGCTAGTGAGTGATTAAACCTGGATGTGGGGGCGCCTGGGTGCCTTAGTTGGTTAAGCGTTGGACTCTTGATTTTGGCTCAGGTCCTGGTCTCAGGGTCTTGGGAATGCAGAGTGGGGTCTCTCAGTGGGGAGTCTGCTTCTCTCTCTCTCCCCTTCCCTCTGTCCCTCCTCCCCATGCATGGGGATCCCCCCCTCGCCCCACTCCCATGCATGCTCTTCTCTAAATCAAATAAATCTTCAAACAAACAAACAAACAAACAAACAAACAAACAAAAAACCCTGGATATGAACACGAATCTCTTAAACTGTAAGGTGTGTGTCTGTATGCCATATCCTACATTTCACTTTTTACATGCAGTCATATCAAAAATTTTGTTTTTCCTACTTCCATGAATAATGTGAAGGTAGGGGAAATGAACTCATGGCTGCTGTGCATCTCATCAGGGCTCAAGGGTCTTTCTGGCCCTGAGATCCTTAGTGCCATAATGTAAATGCATAGTTATTATTTTGTAATGAGAACTTGAGAAAGGATGAAGGATTCAACTCCATTCACAAGGCTACTCCCTTCGAAATATTAAGATATCTAGAAAACCATACCAATAATGCTGCTTAGAGCTCATACAGCTCTCTAAGTCAAAAGGAAACAGTTGATCTTAAGGGATATTTTAATTAAACTTTGAAGGTCAGATGAATTACTCATCTCTGCCATAATGAAGCGGTCATTTTATCTTGAGAAGAGAGGAAGACTTGGCATCTGAGGCTCTGCTACTTCCTCGCTATGTGACTGTAGTCAAGTAAATTCTCCTTTTAGGGCAAATTAGCTTATTCCAATCTACTTCTCATCCAATTCCCCTTTAGCCTTTCTCCCAGGAGATGGGCCAGTTGGAAAAGAAGCTGAACCCAAACTCAATTTCCCAGGTCTCTTTACAACTTGGATAAAGGCGAGGACCTAGTTTCCACCAATCAGATGCCTCGGGGCAGGACGCATTTGCAGGCCTGAAAACGTAAGATGGCAGCTGCTTTCCAGTGACTTGGATTGACTGGAAAGCACACGGAGTGACAGGAGCTACTGGTTTTTCTCGAAAGGCTGTGACAGAATTTCCATTCTCCAAGAGGGACAGAATAGGTCTGAGCAGAGGCAGTGGAAGCAAAGCTGTGCCCCCTAAAGCAGCTCTGAAAAACTGTCAAGCACTGTTGGGGCTGTGCGGTTCACGGCCGAGTGGCTCTGGCTGGTTAGTAACCAGAGGTGGGTCTTGCCTCCCCGAGATTCCAGGAGCTACCTAATACCTTACCATAAATTCCTTTCTCTATTGCTTGGTAAAGTGGCTTCCGTTTTTTATAACTAAGAACCCCAAACCACACCATCCTCTCTACTTCTTGAGGTATAAAATGAAGTGAGGATCATCTCATTTTCAGGCTGGTTGTGAGGTACACGGTAAGCTTTAAAGTGGCATATAAATTTGTTATTATCAATTGCTGGACATTTAAGCACTGCTGAGGTAAACTACCCACCACCATAAAATGAATGTGTCTCTGCTATACTCAGCTTGGCAATGCTATAGAGCACTGCTCATATAAGAAGCAGCTTTTTGAATTGAGGATCATGTTTAAAAACTCCATTGTCTCTCTCAATGCTATCTAAAATGTATGGCATGTGTCTTTTGGCTGGATGTTACTTGGCCCTCTTGTGATCTTGCTTAGGGCAAGATGCCCTGGATGACAACTGATTATCTCCTTCAGGAAACCTTGTGCACCTTTCTTCTAGGTGAACTCAATGAAAACCATGCAGCCTTCATTTAAAAATAGGCCACCATAAATACACTCCTAAAAATTGCTAAAAATGCATTTGGTTCCTTTTTTGTGATGTGTTAATTTTGCCTGTCTAATTAAACATGGTATCATACATGTGCCTACTCCTGAAGACATGTTGACAATTCATTATTCTCTATTTTTTTTTTCCTTTGGGAGGGAGAATTATTTTCTTTTTAAGATTTCTTCATTTATTTGAGAGAGAGAGAGTGTGTACCTGCATACAGGGTGGGGAGGAGCAGAGGGAGAGGGAGAGAGAGAGAGAGAAGATCTCAGCAGACTCCCCTCTGAATGCAGAGCCCACCGCAGGGCTTGATCTAAAGACCTTGAGATACTAACATGAGCTAAAACCAAGAGTTAGATGCTTAACCGACTGAGCCACCCAGAAGCCCTTGGGAGGGAGGATTACTGAAAAGAACCACTATGCTTTTGTTTGCATTTCCTCATTCATTATATTTGATAATCCCATGATTAAAATTTATAGCTGTTATATTAAATACACAAACTAAAACGCAAATTCCCTTCCTGTAAGGAGCTTATAGTTATATTAACTATAATCTATGTGTGAAGAAATAAGTAATAATTAGAGTTATGGTATTATAACTGAAACAGTTAATTCTTGATGGATTAGTTAACCCAAATTAAACTCCTTTCATATCCCATGAATACATTAGTTAACCCAACTATGGTGATTGGGTTATATTCGTGGAAGACACAAATTTCACTTGGATCTCAAATTTTAAAAAGTGAAGAGAGAAATCTCAATAGGAGAAAAATTGGTCATGGGGAAGAGACATTCAGTGGTAAGAGAAAAGCATTTGCAAAGAAACAAAGGTGTTAAATCGATTTACTTGGAGAATTGGGAGCCATCAGGTATGGTAGAGTGTTGGATTCTTGATAGAATGTAGTTGAGATTAAGTAGGCAGAGGGAGTCACTGCTCATGAATTTATTTTTTCTCCACCACACCTTCATTTCTTCATTTTCAATATACTCTCATAACTTTACCACTGATTGTATTTTGGGTTGATTGTTTCTTTATGTCCTACAGAAAGACTCTTCAGTTACTAGGCTGGTTTTCTCATTGCTTTTAACTGTGTCTATTTGATAAACTGTAACCTCCGTAAGGACAAAGACTTTCTCTGACTTTATCACTATTTTTATTACTCTTATTATTATTTCTAGCTTTATCACTACGCTAAGTATAATAGCATGGTACAGGAAATACTGTAGTATTCAAGGCAAATGTCTGCCTCTGATCGAATTCCTGAACTCATAACTTTGTTGTAATGATTCTTGATTAAAAATAAATTTTGTGGAAAAAGATATAATTTCTGTGAATGACAATAAACACCCCCCCACATGATTAGGCTGGCATTAATAAAAGAGAAATTCAGAAAACATAATACAGAATCTGAACTTTTTCCAGGGTGAATATTTTTTAAAATTTTTCACAAGTTGTCAACTGTCAAATCCTTGAATTATTCTTTCCTGGATGTCTTTCTGAACCAATTTTTTATAAATTATCTGACTTGCTGTTGTGGCGGGTCATTTGTGATTACATCCATCTTGTCCAGTTACAGCAGTAACATGTGTAAATTGGATCTCTAAGGAGTGATAAAGTGATGCAAATAGTGCTTTTCACCTTGGGTTACCATAGCCACAGTCATTATTTGCAATAGCTACTGTACTGTATTCTATGAAATCCCCTAATAAGATGCTTCACCTCATGTCACTTCCAAGCTACTGATAAAGATATACACATTGAAAAATTTGGAACCAGCATAACTTCACTTCTAAAAATGCCCTTCCAGGAAATCATTTTCAGAGCTACTATTAGGTTGGTTTTAGTATGCATGGAAATTCTTTACAGGGGCCATATGTTACCAGATTCAAGAAGGAAATATACATTTTGGGGTAATAGGAATGGGGCAAAGAATAACCTCCGATAACTGAAAAGTTTTCAAGGCATGAATGAACTCTTTGGTTCCTGGGTATATGTCAGTCCCAGAAGACTAATAGAGAAGCACCAATATTTCTGATGTCTGGGGAGCTCTAGGGCATGGCTCCTGGGGCAATTGTCAGAAATCAGGATTATTACTTATCTTCCACTGGGGTCAGAAAGCTAAGCAAATAAGTAAATGCCCAATAGGAGTAATGTATTCATGGGGTATGAAAGGAATTTTTCAAAGTGCTGCTTTGTCACCAGACTGTATTCCAATATACTTATTACTTTGGGTTGTGAGATGCTATTGGGCAGAAACACTGGGTTAAATGAAGTTTTCACATTAATTTATTGCAGGACTGCTCAGAACCTTTAATATGATCGATTCCTTTGAGAATCTCAAGACAGTCATAAAATGACACACTGAATTTTGTTTTTATTAGATGCTTCCTAGCAACACAGTTTGAGACGCTGTGTGCTATTGGACAGTTAAGGCACTCTGTGACTTCCCTTTTGAAATTGTAAATGACTGTCATCACATTATTGTTATTGTATTTTTTGTTTCTTAAAAAAGGGGTCTAAGGAAAGGCAGACTGGTCACAGACTTTTGGGTACTTTATGGGGTAAGCATAATCCTATTAGAGTATCTATTTATAAAAAATTCTTGTAAGCCTAGTAACTTCTAACTCTTAATGTTCCTAACTTTTCTAACAGTGTATTTTAGGGCTATACTGCTTTTGAGAAAGTTTTTATTTTAGGAGTACAAAAAAGATACATACTCCAGACCAAAAAAAAAAAAAAAGGTACATACTCAAGACAAGATTTTAGAGGATCAAAATAAACAAAAAGAAGAAAATAAAAACCACTCATAATCCTATCAAGCAGATACAAGGACTGTTGACAAGTAAATGTAGATCTTTTCTTTAGTCTCATCTTATATATTTTTAGTTCTAAATATACGATCATGTTATAATGACATTCTTTTTAGCATCATCTACACCTTTGCATGCCATTACCTACTCTGACTTTATTTTCAACGACTACTGTATTCTATTTATGTAATCATCCCTCCACTGTCGGCTATTTAGTCTAACAGACTTCCTGCGTTTCCCACGCTTATTCTGTTAGCGTTCTCAGAGACTCCAGTGATGTGAATATTAGAACAGATGACAGTGCTCTCGGTTCTGTAAGCCCTGGCCTAGAAACTTCCCATGTCTCAAGTATGGTGCCAGAGAACAGAGGCACCAACAACGATGTGCTGCCCGGAGTCCCTGAAATCATACTCACGGTGCTGCTGACAGTCATAACTTCCCAACCTGCCTCATTAATCTGCAACTACAACTTATATTTCAGAGGAACAACACAAGCAATCGAAACCTGCAATTTATGGGTCAAATCCACAGAACAGTACTAAGTCAACTCTTCTGGCTCTCGGGAGGAGAGAAGAATACAGCATCTGGGGGCCTTTACGATGGCAGCATGAAACAGTTCCGTGTTTTGTTTGAAGTCTTCCAGATTATTTATCCCAAAGCTTTAATATTCTATACTATTCTATAATAAGTAAGTGATATAAGTGATATAGTGATATATATATTCACTTACATAACACAGAGTATCAGCACAGTTAGGGACAGTTGTTAAGAGGTTGAAATTAGCATGGCACTATCAAGTATTGAGGATAGCTATCGGGAGATTCTCCATCAGAGTTCTTCTGGGCGTCAGGTCAGCCATGACACAAGGGAACCTGGTGGGATGGATCCCCCTGGTCTAAGTGGGGTGCCATGCTGTGTTGTGAGGATGGCATCTTGGCTATCTTTCACCCTAGCCGTCCTTCCTGTGAAGCACCTTGAAGTAATATATCAAGGAAGTTAATTTCGACTAGAAATACCTTGGCTATCTCTATGTGTCAATTGTGAAAATTTGCGGCTAGCTGCAAACTTTAATTTTTTAATTGCCAAGAGTTCAGATTTCATCAATATTTTGAAAAGACAATTAGTTAAGAGACCTGTGCCAGCAGGCAGTATGGTGAAGTATGAAAACTATAGACTGTGTAGTCAGACCTCTCAAGTTCACATTCTGCCATTCCCCAGCTGTATCGCTGCTCTGCAATCATTTCCTCAGCTAGAAGACAGGAAAGGTGTGCCTACTTCAGATTCATGAAAATGAAATGGAATAAATATCAGGAAAGCACTCACTCTCAGCGTGGGCACATATTAGTGCCTCATAAACGCTATTGCTAATTTTAATATTTGAAGAAAAATCACACATATATTTAAATATTTTAATCCATTTTATGATGAATTAGGATTCTGTTGTTAATTTTCTCTCTTATGAGCAGACACCGTGTTAGCTCTCAGGGGTAGAAGGTGCAATAACATAACATAGCATCCTCTGAGGAGTTGAAGTCTGTAACGTTGTCACCTGGAGTTTAACGTAGTGGTTTAAATTATAAAATAAACACCGAAAAAGTATGTATGAGATATTGTAAAGGTGCACTGCTCAGTGTAGATGGATGTAGGGAAGATTTGCTGGAGCCACATGGCACAGGCAATGGTGTTTTACTTGCCGGGCATGGGCCACTAAAATGGGGTTACTGTGTTTCTCCAGATCTTTCAACTCAGCCTATGATCTAAAGAACTCCAGTGTTTTTGGTTTGGTCACTAGTTTTTATTGCCCTACAGAAGACGTGATAAAACAAGCCCCTACTATTCTGTATATAAAGTAACTTTTGTAATACTATATATCTTTTTATAGCTTTGTTCAAAGAATAAATTTTAATTCATTTGGGTTGTTTTTTCAGCTTCTTTAATATTTATGCCAAGCTACATTCTATTCAAGTGTCCAAAAACCTGGACCAGATCAACAGTTTCTGGTCCTTAGGCAAAAATAGGCAACAAAACAAAACAAAGCAAAAGGAAAAAAAAAAAAAACCCAACAGGCAATTGTATCTTAAAGGAAATATATTATGGTATAATATGGAAACATATTATAGTCATTAAAATGACAAATCTATATAGCCGTCCATCCTTATTTCCTGTGGTTTACCATATTTTTCCTCCTCCCTGAGATATTCTCTTGGTGGCAAATAGAAAATCTCAAAATCTGTACTTACTGTAACAGTTGGATTTTTGGATTTTTATTTGGGGCACTTTACTTTCCTAATCAGGAACATGGCTTCAGTGGCTATTGGCAAAAAAAAAACAGCCAGATATTGCTTCTCACTCCCTGTTAGGAAAAAGGGGGGAGGAGGCTGAAACAAGCCTTTGATCCTCATTAGATGGCTGATACATTTCACTTGTACATTTTGCATAAGCTGTTCAGACAGTGTAGCAATGCATGTGAAACAGTACCCATATAGTCTCAATATCTTTGGGGAATTTGCCAAATTGGAGGCTTAATCCCATTGTTTTTCTTATCCTAAAGTCACAGAAAGGCACTATCCCAAATCTGTGGTCTCCCTTCAGACACAAACATGGCTCACAGCGATCAAATATCAGATGTGAATGAACCACGAAAGCCAAACTTCTTTCTGACGGGTGAAGACCTTGAGCCGTTCCATATTGTGGATGAGGAGGAGAGGGCTGGATGGCAGAGATGGCTCTGGAATAGCTTTTTAAATTTTTTTAAAATAATTTTTTTTAAAGATTTTATTTATTTATTTGACAGAGATTGAGATCACAAGTAGGCAGAGAGACAGGCAGAGAGAAAGGGGGAAGCAGGCTCCCCGCTGAGCAGAGAGCCCGACGCGGGGCTCGATCCCAGGACCCCGAGATCATGACCCGAGCCAAAGGCAGAGGCTTTAACCCACTGAGCCACCCAGGCGCCCCTAAAATAATTTTTTTAAAGTTAAGAAATAGCAATGTATCAGGACAGAGGGTAGCTATACTTGTGGCAAATGTAGCCAAATGTATAAATTTGTTGAATCACTGAGTTGTACACCTGAAACTAATGTAACATTGTGGAGCAGCTTAAAAATAACAACAACAACAACAACAACAACAACAACAACAACAACCCAATGCTTAAAAAAAAGCTATTGGAGGAGGTTCTAAGTATTACACAGGTACATATATCAAGTTGTCATTCTCAGGGAAATGAGGACGGCATGTAAGGCAGCAGCCCTTGCTTCGCTTGCCGGAAGATGATTTCATTCATTTATAAGTACGATTGCTTTAGAAATATCATCACAACATCTTATAGGGAGAATGTCTGTAGAGCGATTAACCATTTGTAACCAAAGCAAAAGAACCAATAGAATCTAAAGCTAGAACTTGGGTCTCTGATTCTATTAAGAGACTTGTTATCTTCTGGAAAAGAGACCACACTGTGCCTTTCAAGGACAGACAAGCCAAGGTAAGCTGGTCTTTCTCCATCTTCCCACGAGAGATGTACACTGAGAAGACTATTATTCAGACAGCGCTAACTTTTTGATAAAGAAAAATCTAGACTTTTTTTGGGTCCATCTATTTTTTGGCTTCAAGTTTAGTTTTCTACTGGGGCTCGAATGTTTACATGAAAGACAGGTCCATGCACTGAACCTTCATGCAAAGATACAAAATGGAGGCTCCTTTTAGTCTGAGTGGATTTACAGATCCTGTGACCCACAAGAATGCCATTGCCCTGACCTGATTCTTTGTTATATTTGAATTCTGACCTTAGAGAGTGCTTTTGAAACGCAGACCAACATACCAGATTTTATCCAGTCAAGTTCTCTTCTTAGATAATAATCTACGACAGTTTCAACCCTTCACCGACACAGAAGTCCAACAGTGAGTCGGCTTTTGTTAAAAACTCTGGTTTCATCCCTACAGTTGAAATTTCAACGTTGGAAGTAGTCTTAAGAGGTGATTCAAGACAATGATCTACTCCAGGGATAAATGACAGCGTCTCAGATACAGATATTTCTTAGGAGCTACAGGAAGAAACTTTTTAGAACTTCCCTTGGGAATTTGTGCTGGATCTGATCAAGTTGATATAATGATGTCATTTTTCATGTACAGACTAGCTATTCCTATAATTTCAGCACATATCTTCCAGTTTTACCCTGGGACCTGGTGGGAGATAGTCAAATCAATTTTCTTATATAGTACTTATGTGAAGACAGATCAGAACTTTTAGCTTTCCTTTCCCCAGATTAAGACCTGTCCAGTTCAGTGGTGGCACCGAAAAATTTTTGCCCCACATGTTCATTCCATTGTTGCAGTGTCACTTTCCAGTGAGCAAATCAGGAAACAGCTACCTTTGGGTATGGTTTTCACCTGACTCACTGGTATTGAAATATTGTCAGGATCTTTCCGAATTTTGTTCAAAGAACTGAATTTCCCTGCGACCCTCGCTGTCTGATGTGCAAGAGTTATTGGTGCCTCTATTTTTGTTTTTGTTAAATTAATTTCCAAGTCTGGGAGTTTGGGGCTCATACCCTCTGCAAGGAGACACAGCCATCTGTGATGTAGCTTAGCCTCTGAGCTGTGGGGCTTAGAGGAAGCTGTATCTCAAGGACAGGGAAGCCAAGGAGGGAAAGGGTGACATGCTTATTTTCACTTTTCACGGACAACAGTGGGAGTGAATCTAAACTCTGGTCGGAGATGGCAGTAGGTGCCAAACTGCTACTATCATTTGCATAATGTGTAATCTAAGGTGTTGATTCCTCTCTGATAGACAGGCACACTTAGCGCCGGGAGACGAAATTACACATCACTCCTCTGCCTGCCCCTTAAGAAACCAATCACATTCCTTCTCTCCATCAACTCCACAGAGGCGGGGACCTTTCTGCTCCACTGAACTTGGTTCTTGTCTCCACTTAGCAAATTGACTGATGGCACTGGCTCTTCCCCTGATGCTGCTAAATGCAGCTGCTCCCCCAACCCCCGCAAAGGAAAGAAACCGATGTAAATGTGCCTGGCTGGTTTGGGGTGCGTTTTTTAAACTTTCCTTTTGTAAAACTGCATCCTGTCCTTCCACAGGACTTACTCTTTGAAGACTGTGGAGGAACATGTATAGTTTGGAAAGTAGTGTGCTATTAAAATCGAACCACTGGCTGTTAATGTAATTGCAGAGTAACTTGATTTTAATATGCTGTTCGTTGAAGGTGGCTGTTGGGCATAGAATTCTGGTTTTAGAGACTGGACGCATAACTGCATGTTTACTAAAATCATCAAATGCCTTTGTTTTAACAAATGGATTCTCTCATTTTAATAAAATTCCTAACATTAAATAATCAGTGTAATTTCTATTTTGAAATACCTAGGGATCAGAAGGGAGACTCCCACAACTTTGACTTTTGCAACATTGTCTTAACTTTGTTGCTGTTCTCACTCTATAGTAATGGCTTTGCTTAGTACAGTCTCTGGGAGGCTCAAGGTTGGAGGTTTCTACACCCCTCCTATTATAAACTTTTCTTTTTTAAAAAAGATTTATTTATTTTGCAGAGAGAGTACACACCTGTGTGTGTGGTGGGGGAGGGGCAGAGGGAGAGAATCTCAAGCAGACCCCCTGCTCAGTGCGGAGCCTGAAGCTGGGGCCCGTTCCCAGGACCCTGAGATCATGACCTGAGCCGTCATCATGAGTCAGACGCCTAACCAACTGAGCCACCCAGGAGCCCTGCTATAAACTTTTTATAAACATTTATATTAATATTTGTTATAAACATAACACATTTTCTCTGATTCTCAAATAATCATCCTCCTTTTTAGCAATGAAGAAACTGAGACCTAGGGTATTTAAGACACGTTTCCCCATTCTTTTTGGTCAAACCATATGAAATTGCCACTATGTAGCTTAAAAGTAGTTGAAATATGTAGCTTTGTATGGCTCAACCCGATAGCTATTCTGGAAAGCCAGGATTCAGACTCAAGTCAGTCAGGGTCAAAGTCAGACTTCCACTAAGTTGTGACACTGCCATATTTACTTATATTCTGTGTTGTTACAAGAATATAACCTTGTATGCATTACATACTCAATGTATGTGGTTAATATCTGTTGTCTGGCCTTTTAAAAATGGATTTAGAGGGGGCGCCTGGGTGGCTCAGTTGGTTGAGCAACTGCCTTCGGCTCAGGTCATGATCTCAGACTCCTGGGACCGAGTCCCACATCAGGCTCCCAGCTCCATGGGGAGTCTGCTTCTCCCTCTGACCTTCTCCCCTCTCATGCTCTCTCTCACTGTCTCTATCTCAAATAAATAAATAAAATCTTTAAAAAAAATGGATTTAGAGGAAGTATCATAGAGCTATGTTTTGTAACCAGTTAGTAAAATATTAGATCTCAGTTTTTCCTACTGTAAATCTGGGTGGTTATAAAGGACTATTAGATCCTGTCTCTTGAATCATTAATTCCTCTACTCTCTACATATGGTACAAGTTTCTCAACATCCAAACAGTGTCCAAAGAGTGATGGGCTCTTCTCAGAACAGGTAAAATCCTGCGTTTTCCTGTGTTTTCTCCTGCCAGTGAGGCTTAGCAATTTCACAGCTCTTATGAAATGACTGAGAAAGCACTTAGGTAATTTGCCTTCAAAATATCCCTCTCCTTTCTTATCCACTCTATTAACATCTCCTTCCGCACATTAATTCCTTTCCCCTGCAACACTCTCTCTTCTAGAGATAATACTTTAATTTTTTGGCCACAGCTGTTTAGCTCAAATCCCTACATTGACCACTTTCAGAACCTACCTGCATATTTTGGAAGAACCCAAGTGGTTTTCATATTGAGTATATCCAAAAGATATGATTTTGAGAGCAAATCAATGACTGCACAATTTATAGTGAAATTACATAGTAATTACTCAATTTGCTTGTGAACACTGACTCCTCTCCCTGGGTTTTAAACAGATGTCACAGCAGATGCACTTCACTTAAAGGAGAATTTCTATTAACTGCAGCAATAGTTGGGCTTATTACTGTCAGTGGTGCTGAATTAAATTGGTAAGAGAGGGCACTGTTGAAAACTATGAGGGCATATGACTCAGACAGGAGAGGGACAGAAGTTGTCACGCATGGGAGGGTCCCCACAAGCAAGTGTATCAAATAGAGTGTCAGTCTTTCAAAGGACTGAGGCATATGTGGCTTTGGGGTTATGCAACCGTTATCAATAGTAATAACTGAATTTTGTACAGAACTTTCTAGTGTGCACACTTCTACCTACCCCCCGTTATCTCATCTGATTATCACTGGCATTCAAGACGTAGGTATGAGTGTCCTGAGGCTCAGAGGTCACCCAGAGTCTTGCCGGGGAGGGGGGTCGAGCCCAAACAGGCGCCCGGGCTGCCTGACTCCCAAGCCCCTTCTCTTTTCATCACACCATGCAGTCTCTTCAAGCCACGAGTCAGTGCAGTCAACAAATCAATTAGATGCTGCATGCGTTTTTAATCAAATTGACGTCTTGACTTGTTAATTTAAAAATCAAAGCGAGCGAATCGCTTGTTTGTGAAAATACAGGTTAAGAAGCCCTTGTTTACTTTTCTTCCAAACTCTCGGTTTCGGTCGTCTAGATTTCCAAACAGCTACAGTTCGAAGCCAACTCAGTGCAACAAAGGAGCCTGCCAGGCGTGCACCGGCCTTTTCCACTAAATCCAGATGCAGCCAGGATAATCACCATTGGTGGCATCCTCTTCAAATGTGTAGAACGATGTGCCCATATTGACATGGATGGTTTAAAACTATGGGCAAGTTGGAAGTCAAAGAATATACAAATGCCTCAGTTGAAATCTTGATAGCAGGGAATTAGGTTCATATAGTTTTGGTTTTCCTTTCTACCAACACACGTATTTATTTGTTTTAACATGACCTGATCCCTACTCCACCCCATTCCAGCTTCATGTTCGGCCTCATCCGAATCTGGACAGGGGTCTGTGTGGCCCACAGCCTGCCTACTAGTGACCCCTGGTCCCTGCTCTGTAAAAAAAACACCCAGCCTTAGTGAGGCTTGTCATTCAGGAGGATGCTTAAGTGGCAAGGGCTCCGGAGAATTTCCTTTGGCTTAGTCCTGAGGGCATTTCCCTGGGGCAGGACTTCCAGATGGTGTTGGTGAGAACAACAGAGAGAAATGATTTGGTTGTCTGTCAACAGGACTCCCACACAAATGTAGAGCCTGGCTGGAAAAATCTGCTTTTTCTCTTTCTTCGTGCTTCTCCTTCCTCATAAAAAATCGTCAGCGCTCTCTAGAGATTTCTTTCCCTTTTCCTCTCCTCCCCAAAGTCTCTGTAGTAGCTAGCCTGTAGCCCTTTCTTCCTGCCTTTCTCATTTTCTCATCTGAAGGAGCTGGCTGCCCCACTGTGCTCTCTCCTTGCTCACCTCTCAAGTCACTCACCTTTTCCTTTCTCCTGCTTGGGATCTGCGCCCCCCTCAGGAATACCTACCCTCCTAGGACTTTCTCTTCCTCCTATTTTCTGTCCTCTCCTCTCGCCTTTCTCCCTCAAGTCTGAGGATGGTCCTCCTCGACCCGTTCTGCAGGGCCTATCAGTAAGCCAAAGGCTGAGTCTCACTTGGGGGAGTGGTGGCCGTGAGGCCAGTGGAGAAGGGAACAGAGGAGGAGAGGCAGCAAATGAGACTTGTGGAGAGTGGGGATGGAGAAGATGAAACTAAAAAGTGGGGCAAGATCTGGCTCTTATGTTCTGCTCCAACTTTATATGTAATACTTTGTATATATATTACATTAGAAGTCTAATATTAATATAATAGAAATACATTATGAATATTTTAATTAATCAATATGAGAAATAATTTCCGCAAAACGTCTGACATAGTGAGTGAAATATAATAGACACTCAATAAAAGATGGTTCTTGTATTATTGTTTTTTAAAGATCTAAAGTGACTCAAATAAATGACTTGGTTTCAAACCATGGAGCAAAATCTAGTTTTGATAAACACAGCACTCTACCCTTGGTAGAAGGTTCTCTATGTTTTAATATCCAGGTTGTGGCAGTTGGTTGTGAGGGATGTCACAGGAAACGTATAATAATAGTTGCCAAGTGCTGAAGTTTGCACATGATTTTGGAGGAGAGTGTAAATGTAAAGACCTATATTGCACTCCTGGACATGTCCGCAAACATTCTGTAATCTCTCTAGGTCTCTGTTTCCTCACCCGTAAAATGAAGGTGCTACGGAACCAACTGCTCGCAGTTGTTCTTAGCTCCAATGGGGTCACGAAAAGTGCATGACCCAGTGCTTAGCACACAGTCAACACTCAATAAAGGCTGTCCATTATTGGGTTTCAGATTTAAAAATTAGACCGATTTAAGTCCATCCTTGTAAAGACACTGATTTTACTCACTTGGCCTCTGATTAACTTTCTGGGGAGACAGAAAGGGGCGTGGCTTATAACCCGCTGGGAGCGCGCGACCCATGAGGAAATTTCTCTCTTATATGGACTGTGACGGGAAAAACAGTAGGAACCACTGCACTGCAGAATATCAGAACAAAAACATCCGAACCCACCAAAGTAGGTTTATCATCAACTATATGATCTCTGCCTATTATGGTTCTAGCCATTTCAAATGCCCATAGGCCATTTTTCCACAGGGTTATATTAAGTAATTTATAAGGCAGTTTGTCATATGCTAGACTTATTTCACTAGAGTATAAGGGATATTTTGTGCCTTTAGGAAAGGTACGAGAAACCATTTCTGGGATCTCAAGTAGATTTTATTAGTGAAGAAGGATTTGTTGATCATATCTTATTATAGGGCATTTTCCTAGTGCCTTATTACTATATGGCTGATGCTAATTCATTTGACCAACATCTACAGAGCATTTGCTACTCTCCTGCTCTGGCCTAGGTCTCAGGGAGCCCGAGATGCGTTAGCCATGTCACAGCCGGGTGAGAAAGTATGGGGCCTTGCACACAGCTGAATAAATATTTGCAGAGGCAACTGGAAAATACACCCTTACTTAATCGTATTTGCTGTTAGAGAGCTAAGAACAGGCCAGCCTAGGAGGAAAGGGGAGGGAGCAACTGCTCTGGGTTGCCACACGTTTGCTGCCTGAAGTCTTTACTGTGCTCAAAGATCTCTCTGTGCTGTCTCTTCGGGGCTTAGTACAATTTACTTGGAATACCTGCCCCAAAAGCCCAGGGGAGAGCACTGTGGTGTGGCTAACCCGAGCCCCGACTCCCGGCCCTGGGGACTCCTCTTTTTTTCTCTTTTCAACCTAGGAATTGTATACCATTCTGGTTTCCATTCTCGTCTGTTCAGCGGCCGAGGCCCAGCTTGGGAAGGTCTTTGGTTAGAGCACATCCAAGGCCAGAAACAAACACAGCATGGCAAAAGCAAACTTGGTACGCGGCCATGCAATGAAGGGAAACTGCCACGTCTGTGGCCAGAGAGAGGGCAGGGGCGAGTGTCATTTGCAGAGAGCTCGCCTGGCTCCCTCTCCTCAGCCCCCCACAGCGCACAGCTGGAACTGCTTGGCTGCATCCTGTTCATTCTGTCTCAGCCAGGTCCAGTCCAGGCCGGCTCGGTCGCTACAGCCTCCTAAGGTCACAAGGCAAGTAGGTGAGAAAGTTTGCACTCAAATCCAGGCTGACTTCCGGATTCGCACTGTACACCACAATATAAGTTGTATTCCCAGCACCTAGTACAGGGCCTGAGAAATAGACCTTCTTTCTGGTTTTCCTCTTCCTTCCTTCCTTCCTTCCTTCCTTCCTTCCTTCCTTCCTTCCTCCCTCCCTCCTTCCCTCCCTCCTTCCCTCCCTCCTTCCCTCCCTCCCTCTCTCTCTCTCTCCCTCTTCCTTCCTTCCTCTCTTCCTACCTTCCTTCCTTCCAGAGAGAGAAAGTGGCATGGGGATGGCAGAAGGAGAAGGAGAGAGAATCTTGAGCAGGTTCCACACCCACTGCAGAACCTGATGTGGGTCTCGAACTCACAACCCTGAGATCATGACCTGATTAGAAATCAAGAGTCAGATGCTTAACCTTAACCCTTGTCTATTTTCTTTTTTCTTTAATATTTTATTTATTTATTTATTTGAGAGAGAGAGAGAGAGAGAGAGAGAGAGAGAGAGAACATGAGATGGGAGAGGTCAGAGGGAGAAGCGGGCTCCCTGCTCAGCAGGGGGAGATGTGGGACTCGATCCTGGGACTCCAGAATCATGACCTGAGCCAAACGCAATTGCTTAACCAACTGAGCCACCCAGGTGCCCAAACCCTTGTCTATTTTCTAAGCAAATTTTTCCCACCCATGGCCCTGAGTGCTAACCATATGTCAATAACTCTTAAGTTTATACTCTAGCTCAGATGGCTAGCCAACCGTGTACTTGGCATGTGTTCTCAGATTTCTGAGGAGCATGTGAATGTAGCATGTACAAAGGTAGATTCATGATCTTACAACCCTGATCCTCTTTCAGGGTTCCTTGTCTCTGGGCAATGTACCCACAACCCTGTGAAAGAGGAGGAGCCATTCTGAACAGCGCTCTCTCCCTTATTTCATATTTAATCCTTCACAAAGTCCTGCCAGTTTCACTTCAGAAACTTCTATCTTTACTTCACTCTATCTGTACTGCCGCTGCCTGACCTCTCTGTGGGTATTCTGGGGGTGGCTCCTCCAGTCTTTCCAAGTGATCCACACACATACTTTCTCTTTCCCTCCAATCTTTTTTTCTTCATGCCCATAGTTATCTTTCTAAAAGACAAAGCTGATCGTGTCATGCTGTGTTATGAACCGTGTGAAACCATTCAGTGACTTTCTACTGCACTTAGGTAGTGGGTCGGTTCTTAGCCTGTCTGCAAGATGGTTCCCAAGGCTCTGCACGATCTCATTCTACAGGGTTTCCTCCTTGCTCTCTACACTCCAGCTACTCTTACTCTTTTCCAAATCTTTAAAAATGTTTCCTCACATCACTGGTCCCTTGTAACGCTGTTTTTGTTTTTAAAAATGGAGAACCTTATTCCCAGCCTCTCAATTCTTGTATCAAGAATCACCGGGAAGGAGAAATTGTGTTCCACAGACCCTCCCTCAGTTTACACAGATTTTTTTTTTTGGTCATATAATCTTATCTTATTTACCTAAACTAATATAAATAATAATAGCTAAGATTTCTTGAGTGTTTCTCAAGCTCGTGTCCAGCATGATGCTCTTTTACAATCATTGTATTTAAATACGATATAATTAAAAAACACAACAAAGTCTGATAAGTATGTAATATTCTTCTTCTTTTCTTACAGATGAGGAAGCCGAGAATCCGGGCAGGCAGCTGAGTGTATATTCTGTAGCGTGAAGTGGGTATTCGGCTCGCCCACTGGACTGTGGACTTGGAGTGAGATGAGGCCCGGTCTGTTATTGATCAGCACTGTTCGAAGACTGCCTGGCCTATCGAATGTGTTTAATACCGACTTGTTGATTGAAATAATGATGAATGTTTGAATGAGTAATGAACTAGGACACATTTTAATATAAGCACTGGGTATCCCTTTCATTCTCCACTCTAGTCACCTATGAGGTTATTTAGAAAATTCTTGACAGTTGCTTGCAAATGAGGAAATGGCATCCCCAATGCTAGTGATGCTTTAGAATACCCTCCACTCTTCATTTTGATGACCATCTGCTCCATTTCCAAAGGAGGCAGCTATTTAGTTTGATTTTGCCCACAGTGAAGGATGATTTTGTTTTTTTATTTGGTCCTAGTCCTTCTAGGGCTTCTAAAACAGAGGGAGTCATGCACACATAGACCCATGCTTACAAACACCTGCATGCTGTGTTAGGTAAGCCCACATGGTTGCTATAATGAAAAAACCCTAAATTTCTGAGCTTTATTGATAGTTATTTCTTATTTGTATAACAATCTAATAGGGGTATTCCCATTTGGCCAGATAGCTTTCTACCTGGTCATCGGGGAGCCCAGCTCCTTCCTTCCCTGGGGGCCCCATTCAGCATCAGGGGAGAGTGAGCATGGAGAAGGCACACCTACATCCTAAAAATCCTGGCTCCCAGACGAAGCATGTCATTTCCACTCATATTCCATTGTGAGAAAGTCATCATGTGGTCGTACCCAGTTCTAAGGAAGAGAAGGAAATGCTGTCTAGTTTCATGCCCAGGAAGAAGAGAGAAAACATATTTGAATGAGTGACTGGCCATGTTTACCCTAGCTCCCATCCTATAATACAAAGCAGAGACATGCTTTAAGATTAGTACAAGGTGGTCTGGCAGATGAGAAGATAGAGCTTAGTTTTCATTTTAATTTTACTGTAAGGTTAATGGTGAATATCTTAAAGACCAGTGGAGGAGAGGATTTTGAGTGGGTCATGAAGGAAAGGAAAGGTAAGTCCTTGATAGAAAGAGATCCTAACAATTACAACTGAGACCAGTGCCAAAAACGATAATGTCAGAAGCCAGGAGACAATGTGGGTATGAGAAAAAGATATGCCTGTGCCTTGGTCTTTGTGTAAATATCTCAGAAATTATTTTAATAACCTCTTTTTTCTGGTTTTCCTGAACTCCTTCTATAAGTAATTAAATAACAAACAGAATTACCCCTCTCCACCATGAGTATCTCATCCCTAATGTGAAAATATGAAATAATTAGAGGGTGTGCTGTGTAAGAACTTTAATGTCACGGAAAACTTCGATTTCCAAGACTGTGCTAATTATACAGGATGAGGCTAAACAAAGGGAAGATGTACAATTAGCAGAGCACAACTTATTACAACCAGCTCTGTTTAGAGGCTCTTCTGAACCTTGATATGTCATTAATGAAGAATGACCTAGTATTTATCTTTTAGAGGACAACTCTGGAGATCGTGGAAATGCAAGGCTGGGCTATTTTGGAGAGTAGTAGCACACATTCTAGTCTAAATGGTAGAGAGGAAAGAGAAGGGTCTTCAGAGGGAGAAAACCTCCATCCCTTCCTTGGCCAGCCACTCATTGGCTGGGTGATCATACCTTCCTGGGCTACTCCCTCCTGTATGAGGATAATACTATGTATGAAAACACTTGGCACTGAGCTTGGACCATATTAAAGACCCTGTTTTTATTTTAGATCCATTTCCCTTCCTTTCTCCTACTTTTCTTTTTCTTAAGCAGGATTTCATTTACTTCAATAAAAAAATCCTTAAGACCTTAAGAACTGTACAAGGATGACTGTAATATCAGCTGGATGTACTTCCTCTAAATCTACCAAACTTCAATAAAGGCAGTTATAATATCTGTGGCTCTATCTGAGCAGTGTCAAGGATAAAGAAATACCTTAGTTGTCAGATCCCAGGAGGACTGACTCAGCTCTTCTTTTCTTCCGAAGAAGATAAACTGCATCTCATGCAATTTGCTTTTTGCTAGGGGGTTTTCGTTTTGTTTTCAAACAAGATCTTCAGTGCAAAAGACAATCTCTCATACATACACATTAAAGGAGCTCTGGTGAGTCCCACAAAAGTTTGGATTTTCTCTTGATTCCGTTGCGAAGATATTAGAAATTGATAGGAAAAGCCAAGAGCTTAAAAATTGCACAATATTACATGTTATTCAACCGCGAAATGCTGTGGGCTTCCCATCCTGAGCCTCAGCTCGGCTATGAATGGCCTATATACTCAAGTGCATCTTCGTATTGACTGAAAGGATAGAGGCCCTCAGCTCCTGAGAAGGCATTAGGATTGCATTATCATATCAATAGCCCACATGCAAAGTTCTTGATAAAAAACGATCATAATCCAGAGGCAAGAGATAAAATATGAGAGTTTGATTTGTGTAAACAAATCAAAAGCATTTAAAGTCAGCTACTTAATCTATCTCCAAGCATTGCCAGGAATATAAATATCAGAACAGCCTTGGAGCCCGAACAGGCAAAGAGCTGAGAGAGTAGAAGGAACTCTAAAGATTATTTGCTACTTTTTCCTGACTTACTATAATCCAGCCATATTGACCTTCTTTCAGTTCTGTGAACCAGCCAAGCTCAAAACCTCTTGTCTTAAAGCCTCTATAAATCATCTCCCGGCCTCTTCTCTTCAGAAATGCCTCTTGTAATAGTCAGGATTGTCTCTGTTAAGCTGCATTAACAAGAGCTTCCATAGTTTAGTGGCTTAAGACAATAAAAATTTGTTGTTTGCTCATGCTATATGCTGTGCATGTCCAGTGTGGGTTGGCTGAGGGGCTTTTGTTCTTTGAGGTCACACCTGTCTGTCCCAGGTGAAGGGAGCAACCACATCTTGGGCCACATCCCATGTCAGAATGCCATAGGGACAGGGAGCTGGAGTGACATCAGTTAGATGCCCCAGCATGGAAGAGACATACATCATTTCTACACACAATTGACCGGCCGGACCTAACTCCCATGGTCTCATGGAATCTCAGTGTCAACAAGGCAGCACAATCCTGTCACCTGCCTGGAAAGGGGAGGGACTGGGAAGAGCCCTTTTGCCTCTCACACCTGCCCCGAGTACTTTTATGAAGCCCATTCCAGGTCTTCGCTGTCTAAGCACCCCTTTTATTTTCCGTAGTGCTTATCACAATATGTAATTGTATTATTTGCTTATTTCCTGCTGTCGTTCTAATCACTTTCTTTCATTGAACTCTAAGATCCCTAGGAGGAAGGACCACATCAGGAGGTCATGAAACAGTTTCCCCAAATGGTCAATCTGCCTTATTTATTTATTTATTTTAAAAGATATTATTTATCAGAGAGAGAGAGAAAGTGAGAGAGAGCATGAGAGGAGAGAAAGTCAGAGGGAGAAGCAGACTCCCTGCAGAGCTGGGAGTCCGATGTGGGACTCGATCCTGGGACTCCAGGATCATGACCTGAGCTGAAGGCAGTTGCTTAACCAACTGAGCCGCCCAGGCGACCATGCCTAATATATTTAAATACTGAATATATTTGTCTTGAGTTTGGAGAACCCTTATGATGTTAGTGTCCCGTCCCTTAGTTGACGTCCTTTGTGGCTGTGCGCTGATGCCTCTCAATTACTCCTTATCAGAGGATCCCCTCCCTACATTACAGCTGGGGCAAAGGCAAAGACAAACTGGGCATTCCATCAAATGCTGTTATGAAGCAAACTGGAAAACGATCAATGAAAACCTCATCGGAATCTCCAAAGGTGGTAAAACCCAACATATCCAGTGCAAATTGCTAGAAACCTCGCAAATAATGAAAAGAAGAAAGGAGTTCTGTCAACTGGCATTTTGTTGAAGTTGCTTTAGGCAAATGAACTTGCAGGGAATTAGCTCAAAGCTACCCCGCTCCCCCGACTCACAGGACCTCATCATGAAACCGAGCCCAGTATTAAGAAGGGAGTCTGAAATAACTGCCCATTTCATGGGCCAGGCAACTGTAGTTATTGGCCCAGATGATAGAGGGGATGGTTAAAGACATAAAAGTATGATTCAAGTCCCTTGGAGCCAGCGTGGGGCTCCTTTCCTGAGTCATACTCCAGGGAGGCTGCAATCATTTCTATAAACTTATTAACACTCTATGTAGGGCAAAAAGTTAGCCTACGAAGGAATATTCTGAGTTATTTGTCTTGAGTTTAATCCCTTTAAATAAAAATAATTTAACGATTACTTGTTATTTTGGACACTTTTTATAACTATTCCATCATTTTCTATATAAAAAGACTATTATTTTCAAGCGAAATAAGAAATAATTGAAGCACAATTGCCTGTGGGACAGGGTTATCTCAGCAAAGAAGTTTCAAGAATCAATTAGCTATAGCCTTGGAGAAATGGATTTTTAAATAGGCATTGTCTCAGGTCACCTAAGGCATATATTTAGTTCTCCGATGTTTCATCTTAAAAGAGGCCACCACTAAAATCAGTCAAAGGTTTTGTAGGCAGTTGTAAATATGAATTTTTTAAAAAGGCCATTCTTTTTTTAGCTTGCATTTTTTTCTCCTGGATCATTCGGGAATGAGGGTTATTTCACGGCTCATGGCAAGGGTTATTTACATGTCATAGCACGTAAATAGTAATGAAAGAAACAAACTAAACTTTTATCTTTCCTCAGTACTCCTTAGATACTGATTTCTGCTTTTATAGCATCGTCGTCATTTTTTCCCCAGTGATGGACTGCATAACTGAGCAGTGCCTTCTCTTACCTGTTGGGCCAAGCTTGCCGTGGACTCCTTCTTACTGCAGGTGCTGGGCACAAGATATGGTCTCACTTGGTCTGATATGCAGTGGCCTGTGCCAGGAGAAGCTGCTGCCTAGCAAACTGCAGGATCCTGTGTAGATAGCCAGAAGAGAGAAAACTTTAGAAGCAGTGGAGGTGAATCAGCCTCTGAATTCTGTCCCTTAAGAAACAAAAGATTTGTAATTCAGGCTAGAAGTACAAGACACAAAATGGCCTATGAGTAAGTACTGAATGCAGGCTGATCAAATGAGAAAAATAAAGAACAAATGAGCAAAGGGAGGTCGGAGCTGGTCCCAGGATTGCAAACTCATGTGCCTACAAGACCAGGCGAGTGGCATTGATGAGGATGAGGGACGGGCTGGGTGTGAGACCACAGGTAGGTCCTGGTAGGTCCATGTCCCGGCTTGGAGGGGAGCCAGCATTCCCAACCAGCTGAGGGTTTTCATTGATGCCATAAGGAAAAATAGACCCAATGATGCCACAACTTCAGATTTTCAAAAGAAGACAGAAATGAGGATTTTCATGTAAAAATCTCTCATTTTTTACTGTAGAATTAAATTAAACAAAACTTTGTGCAGGTCAAATAAGGCTAAAGCCAAAGTCTCCTGGAAGGTCAGGGTTAGCTCATGGGTGGCAGGCTCAGTACCTAAGATCTAATGCAACATTTTCAATCTCCAAATGATAAGAAGGTGTTCCAAAGGCTGAAGCAAATGGCTGCTGGTGGCGGGGGCGGGGGTGGAAGGGGAAGGACTCAGCTAGTTAGTGACAGAGCTGGGGCTTCTGAGCATGAGTACCTTCCCTTTTACCCACAACCTTTCACTTTCACTTGGGACTACCCTGAGACTGGCTGAATCTGAGCAGATCTGTTGAAATGACAGACTCGAGGCCAACGAGAAGCAGGATTCAGTTGATCTGAGCCTTGGGTCTCAAGCTGCATTTGTATAAAACTTCATACCAAGAGGCATACTTATCTGTTCTCCCCTTTCATGCCATGGAATGAGTGTTGGGTAAAGCTGAGTGACTAAAATAGGATGGTTCCTCATAGGAAATAATACTCTGACTGCAGGTATATGTTTGGGGTGGTGTTTAAGCCGTATGGCCAGATGTGAAGAATGGCAGTGCGAGGGGTATGGGCAGAGGCATGAGGGGGTCCCCCTGAGTCTACCTGCTGGCTCCGGTTTCTGCTAAAAGGCTGCTCTTTATATGAGAGGCAGTGTTGTGTGATGGCTAAGCGTAGGGGATGGGTTGAAATACTGACCCAGCTGCTTAAGCTGACTATGCCTTAAGCTCTCTAGGTCTCATGTATAAAATAGTGATAACACGACCTGAATCATAGAGTTGTACTGAGATGTAAATGACTCAACACAGAGAAAATGCACCAGGTAGCTGCTCAGTAAATGTGAGTATCTGTAACACACACCAACATGCGCTGAATGCCTAATGTATACTAACTTGCCTATATTTATTATCTGTAAGCATCACCACAATCCTCTTTGATTTATATTATTTTCTGAAGTTCAGTAACGGGAAAAACCATGACCGTGACAGATGGTTTCTGGTCTAATATCACCCTGCTAGGTAGCAGAGCCAGGGTTTGAAACGAGGTCTACCCAGTTTAACCATTGGTTTAACCCACCTTCCAGTGCCTTGCTAGTGTTCAACTGAAGTTACTCTTCAGATCTTTGAAGGGAGAAAAGCCCACTTTGGTCAAACACCAAAGCAAAGGAGTCCTAAGGCAAGTAATCAGAAGCACCGCAATGCTTGATAAAATCTTCTGCCTTATGTGAGAATGTGCTCTTCTATCTTTTTTTTTTTTTTAAGATTTTATTTATTTATTTGACAGAAAGAGAGAGATCACAAGTAGGCAGAGAGGCAGGCAGAGAGAGAGAGGGGGAAGCAGGCTTCCTGCTGAGCAGAGAGCCCAATGAGGGGCTCGATCCCAGGACCCTGAGATCATGACCTGAGCCGAAGGCAGAGGCTTTAACCCACTGAGCCACCCAGGCGCCCCGAGAATGTGCTCTTCTAGAACAGACATGTGTTCACGACGGAGAGTAAGACAGGAGAGTATGTGGTAAAGTTTTAGAACAGATCAACAAAACCAGGAGTTGGTTCTTTGAAAGAATTAATAAAATTCATTTGTGCATAATAAATGCACAATTAAATTAATAAAATTCATTTAGTGCATAAACCCTCATGCTTTCCCTTTAAAATACATGGCTCTTAATAGATTAATAGTGATAAATCAGGGGGCACCTAGCTGGCTCAGTCAGTAAAGCATGTGACTTTTGATCTCAGGGTGGTGAGTTTGAACCCCACATTGGGGAGAGAGATTACATAAAAATAAATAAAAATTAAAAAAATTTTTTAAAAATAGTGAGAAATCAAATTCCATGGAGGTAGCTTTTAGGAATTGAAACACAACTTGGATATTGACATTGGAAAATAACATCTGGAAGATTTACATTAGCATCTTAAAAAAACGCCTCATTTTTACAAAATGAATATTTTCTATACAGAAAAAGAATGGAATAAAACATAAACATTTACTAAAGTATACGAAGCATGAATATAAAGCATCTTATGTAAAACATTATTGAATGAAGAAAAGGATGCAAGGAATAAAGGAAACGAGCAGTTACTGACTGCTAATATGAGCCAAATCCTATGCCAGGTAATTTTGTATACAATTTAGCATTTACTGAATGAAAAATAACCAAATCAGGGCCCAAACAGTCTATGTGTGGCCAACTCAATTTCCCACGGGTAAGTATTTGCATTCATACATCTCAAATCTTACTTGGACATAACTCCTTATCTTTTTTTTTTTTTTAGATTTTATTTATTTATTTGACAGAGAGAGAGAGATCACAAGCAGGCAGAGAGGCAGGCAGAGAGAGAGGAGGAAGCAGGCTCCCTGCTGAGCAGAGAGCCTGATGCGGGGCTCGATCCCAGGACCCTGAGATCATGACCTGAGCTGAAGGCAGAGGCTTTAACCCACTGAACCACCCAGGCGCCCCCATAACTCCTTATCTTGATGACCCATTCTGTTTAGTTGTTTTTGATACATATACAAAACATAAATATAATTAATTTTAGCCAAGCAATGGAAGAGAGGGAGGGTATCCTTTCAACCAAATATTAAATTACCATCGGTGCTAGGAGAACACAAACTAGGAAACGTGTAGATGTAGATTTTCTCTACTTCAGGATGAACATTACCCTAAGAGATAATATCTGTTTTCAGCAGTAATACAGAAAGCAGGAATATACTGGACAAGACAAGATGAAGAGTATAAGCCACTTTTTTCCATTTGATTTCTAAAGTATAATTTTAATATTTAAGTTTGAAGCGTAGCAACATTACATGATTTAAAATGCATCCACATCCAAAAGTTGGTTTTGGAATACAAAACAATGTTTCAAAGTCAAATTGAAATGAATTTGTTCATTATCTAGTCTTTTGGATAATTGCCATTATTGCTATTTCTCCTTGGGCAAATAATTGAAAATTGACTATATAAATTGTGTTTTTCTGGGGAAATAGCCTAGACTAAAAATTTGTCACCCACCTCTTAATCTAAGTTACAGTTTTACCAGGCCTAAAAATAATAGATACTCTAGTGCATTATTCTATTATATCTCATTAACATCCTCCCTTCTTTTTAGCTCCATGTGGCAAAAAAGAATTCTGGGGGTGCCTGGCTCCCCCAGTTGGCAGAACAGGCACATTTCAATCTCTTGCCCTATAGACAAGTTGTGAGTTCAAGCCCCACATTGGGCATGGAGCCTACTTAAAAAAAAAAGTAAAAAAAAAAAAAAAGTAAAAAAAAAAAAAAGTAAAAAAAAAAAAAAAAAAAAAAAAGAATTCTGCCCATGCCATTTTTGTCTAAGGAATCACATTCATTCTGTGTGTCTCCACATGAGTCAGCTATGAAGTATTTTAGTGACAGAATAGGACAAGTAAGGTAGTGATATTTGGACATGAGAGTTTGTCTCTCCAGTTTGGCTTCAGCCTTCTTTGTGGCAATGGAGGGATTTGCACCGTGAATCTCTAATGTCAAAATCTGGCCACATTTGATCTTAGTTTGTGTGTGGTCTGTCTGCAACCAAGGCCTTGAATAAAGAGTGACAGAACGGAAGAGAAAGTGAGGCGCCTGGGTAGCTCAGTGGGTTAGGCTTCTGCCTTCGGCTCGGGTCGTGATCTCAGGGTCCTGGGATCGAGCCCCACATTGGGCTCCCTGCTCGGCAATGAGTCTTCTGCTCCCTCTCCCTCTGCCTCCTCCTCCCTGCTCATGCTCTGGCTCTCTCTTGCCCTCTCTCAAATAAATGAATAAAATCTTAGAAAAAAAAAAAGAACAAAACACAAAGAGCTGCTGCAGTGCCTATTTATTAACTTACCAAGGTAAGTTCTGTGAATTATTAGGAAACTAGGCGGAGGTAATAGCTGATCTATTTAGTTAATGAATTTAGGAGACAGACCAGGGTTTTCATCGGTAAGTTTCAATGATCACGGACTTAATTTTCATTTCTCTTGTCACAGGCTAGATTCCTAGGAAGGAGACCTTGAGACTCTGAGATATCCACACAGAAAGTTTGCTGGGGCATGTTTTCTGGGAGTGACACTCATGCCACGATGAGAGGGGAAGGAAGAAAGGGAGGGAGAGGTTGAGCTGTGAAGTAGTCGGAGGGAGGCCTGAGTCCATGCTTGGGCTGCCGTAACTTCTGCTGACTGGGTCTTCCCTAGTCTACACAGAATATTATTCTAAGCCCAGGATCTCTAGACCTGCAGCATTGTCAGTGGTCTTTATTGTTGCCTTTCTGAAAGGGGCCATTGAGTTCCTTAGAAACAGAAGGAGCCCAACGAGATATGACTCACTGCACTGATTTGACCATCAGGGCCTCAGGGACAGGGCGATCAGAGGAGTAGGCACTGATGATGCTCCAACAACATCCAGGATAAAATACTTAGGAAAAAAGCCAATGGAAGTGATTTTGTTTAAGAATATGTCCATTTCTTTAGATGTAAACACGACCATTCATACTAAGAAAGTACAGCGACAAAAACTGCAGCATGTCTTTGTTTCATGAAGTCACTAAATATTTCTAGAGGCAGTTCAGGATGTATACCATAAGGTGGGAGAAGATTTTAAATGTATTAACCAAGTCGCACAAAGGATTTCAATTAACATCATTTCAGCTTTTTTTTTTTCCTTAAAGTTAATTCCTAGGAAAGATGAACGAAGCCAATTTCTGCTTGCAAATACCAACACTGTTAGGAAAGGAGCTAATGTGAGAGACTTCACCATTGGCTGGGGTAGAAACTTGCAGGGGGACTGTTCTGTACAAAGCTGTACGTCTACTGAAGTTTTTTCTTCTTCTGAGTCCTTTACTCCAAAGAAAAAGACAACAGGGAGACCCAAGATTTGACAAGCACCAACAGATTATGCAGAAACTCCTCTCAGCTTTGCCCCCTACATCCTACACAAAATCTTGGCACCGCAGATTTTGAAGAACATCACTTAGGCATCTGATTTCAGAAAAAACAGACTTCAAATGGAGGAGAACTTGCCATGATTTTAGTACATGAGGCTAGAATTTCGAAACTCAGTAAGAAAATTGTGGATGATTCTAAAATTCAGTGATTAAAAAGTGACTCAGTATTGACTATCTCCATTCCATCCCCTGCCACGTTTCTGTAACAGGAATCAAAGCAGAGAGGAAGTGAGGTTTTCAAATATTGTTCTTTCATGACATAAAACCACTGGGTGCAAACTCTGTCTTATACATCACAGTGGAAGAGCAGAGCCTTGTACCTGGTAGGAGCTCAGTCTCTCTCACTGTCTTGATCTTAGATGAATTGATTAAATATAGCTACAGCCACATGGTAGATTCTAGCATCAGTTTCTTAATTTCTCTCCTATAATAGCCACTGTTTTATTCAACAAAACTATTTTCTATTTTTATGGTATTCTACTAGGAGCTGGAAATACAAAAGAACTCACGTCCTTCTTGAGAGAGATAGAAGTTGGACAAAAAAGTATAGTAATGGAGATACTGAAGTACAAAGGAGAGATCCTGAACAGTGTGTGTGTTCGCGTGCGCGTGTGTGCACGTGCCCACGTGCACGTGTGGGCGTGCACACGCGGCCCTTCCTTGGTGTGTAGTCAAATGCATTTTTCTCTTGAATGAGGTGTTCAGAATACCGAAAATTAGGAGCAATAGCTCTACTTGTTCTGACTGAAAAATATGAATGCAGTTAATGTTTCTGTTAGTCAAACAGGGCATATTGTGAGAATAAAGGAATTTAGCATGGAGCCTCAAATCACATGGCCCGTTTTTCTTGATTTTAAGCTGAAATACATGGGAGCTAGTCTTTTAACAGTTTGACAATATTTTTATTTTCCTTTTAAGAGCTATTCACATACTAGGTCTTGGGGATTTAAAGAAGCATGAAGAAAATCCAACTTGTTCTCATAGTCTTATTATTAAGAAATTCCAAATATCTGGTATACTATGCGCTTTTTACAAGTTTGATAAAACGCTGTGATAATTTCGAGGACTACAAATGTCCTAAGGTATGTTTACTTATAAAAGTTTAGCCTGTATAAATGAGTTGCTTCACAAATGATTTTGGTACAACCTGAATTTACCTTTATAACAAGCAAACACAGAACAATGGAGTAGATCCTTGTTTATGTTTGGCTGTCAAACCTTTTAGCTATAGTTTTATCTCTGCCTTATTAGATGCCAAAGTTGGTTCTGAAAATTAAAACCGTTCTAAAGTATGCATGCAAAGAAATTCTGCAAAGCTTGCATATTGACTGAGTCAACTATTGCCTTGCTGGATTTTTCAGGTCATGCTCCACATATCTTGCAAATATTGCTACAGTAAATCACGCCATGTAAGCTCATGGAATTTGAACATGACTGATTTTGAACATGACTGTCTGCAGCCAGTTAGTTCTAGTGAGAATTGAGTGTGACCCATCTGTGGGCAGTTGCTTTGCTTTTTTTTCTCTTTTTCTATAGGCATTTTATTCTAGATCGGTCTTCTTAGGAATGGATATGGCATCTGTCACTAGAGATAATGAGTGAGAGAATAGGCCAGTGTCTGTACCAATATATCACCACCTTTAAAAAAACAACCCAGCAAAACAAAACCAATAGTCTAAAGCATGCCCACTAGATAGTTGAAGCAGCCACAGCACCTTTTAATTCAAGGGTAGCATCTTGACTTGACGGGTAGGGGAAAGCAATCTTCCTCCTGATTTAAGAGATTTCCCATCATACCCAGGCACATTTAGTGCAGATGCCAGCAACCATATTGACCAGAGAGAGGCATAACAGAGACCCTGCAGCAGCTTCTGCAGAGGGTGGGAGGTGGGGCGTGGGGACTCACAGAGAGGTCACCTTTGTTCATAATGGATCCTTCTGAATGGAGATGGCCAAATTCCAAGATCAGTGAGACTTGCTAAGTTGTGGTATGGCAAGCAATAGGTCCATGAGGGAGCAGTGCATCTTTTCTTCTGAAACATGAAGCTCTTCTCTTACCCTTGGTTTGATGGGTACTTAGATGTGCAAAGAAAATGCACATGTTACTTCCAAACTGGATGCATGTTCCTCAGCAGACCTCCCAAAGGAATGGGAAGTTAAGCCCGCCCCTGTTAAAGAGTTTTCATGTCATGGATAAGTTGTGAAATAAATCAGTTTAGTGATATCAGGGAAACAGAACTGTATGAAAAAACACAAGTTCTTTCATTTGGAAAACAAAAATAGGTGAAGCCTATGGACTGATGATCTCATTGAAGGACTAAATTTGAATGTCAGACACTTAAGAAACAGGTTCCTAGGAGAAAGCTGACAATTTTCACTGCAATTCTGCAACAAGAATGCAGTTTTATACCTGTTATTCTAGTACTTTGATGAATGCTATTTTTTTTCAAGGTTTGATATCCAACCCTAAAGGTCCTGGGAGTGACCCACACCTCACACCCTTGACAGTAAAATCTTCTGGGCTGCTTACTGTCCTCTTGCCTTGAACTTCTCTGACATTTAGGCAGCCCACTCTGTCGCTGAGAACAGGGTGGGCAAGCTCATGTTTTCTTCCTGTGTTATTTTTTTGCCTGATTTCTTTGCAAGAAGAAGTTGTACATTTTAACAGGATGGATGTAGGAGAAGAAACTATTTTTCTCCAAAGATAACAATCAACGACCTTGGGCAATATGTGCTGAGCTCTCTAGACTTCCACTTAAAACTATCTGATAAACTTCCTTTGGGTCTACGTGGTGTTTTCTCTGTGTGGGACAAGACGTGGGACCTACTAAGCTTAGCTGGATATTACTTGAACTGTAGGCAGTAAACACAGATGTGGTCTGTAGTGCACAGATAACTGGAATGATGAATTTTACAGTTGAAAGTTACATTAAGCATTACCTGGTCCTGCCTATATTCATTAAACTTAGTGCAACTGTAGCCCCAAAGATATGGTACCTTAAGCAGTCCATCTGTTCCTTCCATTAAAACCTTCTTGGTCTGGTTCCTAAAAACCAATCCACTTATTTTTCTCTTTCAGTGAAAAATAAAAAAGAAATTTTGAGAAAAGTCACAAATCAGAGCAACTGTGTGTGTACTCCTTGTAATACATTCCCCCTGGGAAAAAAAATGGTAATAAGCACAAAAGGACCAGTGAAATATGCCTCCATTAAAGTAAAATACAACTCTTGCCCAGGCTAAACGCATACCTAGAACTGCCCACTACTCCACGGGATCGTGACATATATGATGGAATGAGGGTGTAAATAGGTCACTCAGAGTGTCCTTTTGTTAAAAAAAAAACAAAACGGTATTCCTTGGGGAGTTTTGGGTAGACGTACTGTATGTTCTTTCATTTCTGAAGGCTTTGTGCAGGAAGCGAATGGAACTAACCTATGCTGAGCAAAATCACCTGCTAAAGCTCAGAGATGGGTGAGCTGCGGCAAGCTCGTGCCCCCCGCGGCCCCCAAGGCCCTGCCGGGGGCACAGGCATCGGCCCATTTTCTTCTCTTCCTTACCTGGAAGATGCAGTACCTGAAATCATGCAGAATCAAACAATGCATGTTCCGAAACCAATAGAGCTAACTGCATGGTGAGATCTCGCGGATGATAAAACACCACATGTGCCCACCCTCGACCACCACAGCCACAGTTTTTATTTTTGTAAGGCAATTCTCAACTTATGTATAAATGATTACAGTATTTGAGATCCAAGATCCTCAGAAAATCCGATGTTGCAGTCAAAACATAATGGAGTTATTTTGGAATAGAGAGCCTATTTGTTCTTCAAAACACGTAAATATCTAAAAATTAAATGATGACCCACTTCGAACAGTGTTGCTTCACTGCAATCGTCTAAGGATTTACTTTAAATGAACTGCCCTGCGTGATGGAAAGTTTCTGTAGTCTGATGCTGTTAGTTCCCAACCTTGGGTGTATGTCTGTGTGTCTGTGTGTCTGTACGCGGCGGGAGTGGGTGGATGTGGTCCGCAATGAAGAATTAATTTCCGGGCGCCTGGGTGGCTCAGTTGGTTAAGCGACTGCCTTCGGCTCGGGTCATGATCCCGGGGTCCCGGGATCGAGTCCCATATCGGACTCCCGGCTCTGCGGGAAGTCTGGTTCTCCCTCTGACCTTCTCCCCTCTCATTCTCAGTCTCTCGCTCTCTAATAAATAAAAATCTTTAAAAAAAAAAAAAGAATTAATTTCCTCATGGGATCTGATCCAAAAATCCATCTGCACACCAATCATTATTTGCAGCCTAAATAAATCATGTCTGGTACATGTAGGTACTGTTATTTTTTTCTAATGTGTACCTAAGCCCTGGTGATGAGAAAAATGTGAATTCATTTTAAAGTGTTGTTGACGTTAGTGTAGATTTTTGTTATGCCTATTTTTCAATCCATGGATTATAAAGACAGAGCAAGTACCTCTGGGCAATCACAACAATTCAAATGTTAAGAAGAAGTTTTTCCTGGGTTAGATGCACTGAAGTAATGTATTTCAAGAGTTGCTGATAAAATAGTTACAGGAGGGACTTGCTAGAGATACATAATATAATGGGGATATGATGGATATAATTGAATTTTCAACTATGAATGAGTCCCCTTAGAAGAATCATTAAGCCATTTGGTTATATTAAGTTTAAATGTTTAGGCCTAACCCCAAAATCAGACAAGAAACAATGACTAGCCATTACCTCTAGGGACAGAAGTGGAATGGTGGGAGCGGCCAGTGCAAAGGTGTTTATTCTCTCTACCTCTAAATCGCTTCCATGGTTGACAATGTGTATGAATCCAATTATTACTTTATATTTTAAAACATGGTTAAAATACAAACATCCATACATAATGAGATCAACAGTCTCTTTGAAGCTCGTGGAGGTGCTGGCTCTTTTCCATTGAACTTGCATTAGAAGGCTGAGAAGTATTTCTCATTCTTTGTAACTCTGGAGGCTTCTCCCAACTTGACAGTCACGTCCGTCACACGTTAAATTAGCCCCGTGCTGGGCACTGGGCTGCACACTTGCTATGTCAACATTTCCATGTGTTTGGGGCTACGGGACTTACAGCCAATTCCCATCCAACTGCGTCTTGTGCAGTACAACTGGCTCTGGGTGCAGAGAGAACAATGATTTTTGACTCCTGCCACCAAATGTGTTGGGACACCCCCCGCCCCGGGAGCATTTATGAAATCCCACTCTGTTCTCTACCAGGAGGAGACTCCAGCTGGCGGCTCCATGGTGTCTTCTCATGAGAACTCTATGAGAACTGGGATTGGGTGTTAGGGACGCACAAGGATCATGGGATATTGAATGCACGCAGACTCAAAAAGCTGTAGCAAATTCCGTGCAACACTTGCTAATATGGCAAATTAGTCTAAAATACTTTCAATTCTGCCCAAAAAAAGTGCTGTCATGCTGAATTACCCCAGGTTAAGTGTTGTCATGTTGTATTATGGCATGACATTCAGGTAGCTCATTGCAGTAAATAAAAACATTTATTTCCTTCAGGGAGATTTCATGGAAAGCAGATGCACTGTTATTTTTTTCTAAGAACTATAGTCCAATTTTAGTAATGCATATGTGAAGTGGATAAAACATCACAAATATAAGATTCCAGGTTTTTTTTTTTAATGCATAAGCTAGATCTTTAGATTTTAAGTATGGCCTGGGGGAAGTGAATTATTTAAATCTAAAGTTCACATTTTCTTTTCTGTCACCCACGTCTACAATGATTTTCTTTATTCATTCAAAGGGAGGATAAACAAGATGGGATGATTTTCCTAATTGATGGCTTTTTTGATTTACGACCAATATACACCAACTGGCTTTTTTTCACTATTGCCCTTAAGGATGTAATCAGAGCCTCAGGCCCTGATCTTTGCAGTAGAGTACTGAAAACTATATTTTATGCTTATATATACATATATATGTATCAAAAGAATCATATATATATGAACTAACAGAAATTTTATTAAAACTGTATTATATAGTTTTATTTTCTACTCATTCCATTCTATCATAAATCATATATATTGTAAATATATATGATTATATACATAATATGATTATTACATATTTTATATATATATATATAATTATATAATCTAACCAAGAGCATGCATTCTCAAGAGCCAGCATACCAACTCATTATTCAAGTGTTTGGCTGTTTCATCTTTCACCCTTTGAATTTCTGTTGTATAGAAATAACTTGCAACAAATATATTCAATGAATGGCTCTTTCGAATCAGTTTTCCATATATGGTATCTAAGTTCAGGTCCAGAAGATGTCTCCTTCCTGTAGATGCTTTCTCTAGACTCCAACACTCAAAGCTCAGTGAAAGGAGGGCCCCGAGATGAGGACCTAAAAGCTGTGCACTTAAGTTCTTCCTGGTCCATGAGGACTCACCAGGGTCAGATCTCATTCACACAATTGCCCAAACCCACGCACAAAGACAAGGATCAACAGATTCCTTTGGCTTCTCAACAGAAGCCTCTCTTCTCTGAGGGTGAAAAGGTGGGTTTAAATAGAGTTTGAGGCCAAGTTGTTTCCGGGGCTTTTCAATATTTTTTTTTTCCAAATTTGTTTATTTTAATTTTTCAGTGTTACAAGATTGATTGTTCATGCACCACACCCAGTGCTCCATGCAGTACGTGCCCCTCTCGATACCCACCACCAGGCTCACCCCCCCACCCCCTCCCCTCCAAAACCCTCAGTTTGTTGCTCAGAGTCCACAGTCTCTCCTGGTTCAACACCCCCTCC
>CM052810.1:117053773-117068767 GCA_028533885.1 Nasua narica | reverse complement strand
TTTGCTCCATTGAGAAAATTTAGGGGGAGGGTTTGAATGAAGGTGGGGTGACAGCGGGTTGTGGGGGAGGGTGGTATACTGGTAAGTTTTCCCTTTCTAAACATTTGATTTACTGGTTTAAAAACCCAAAAGCTCCAGAGGTTGTTTAATCATGGGATTCCAAACTTCAGAAGGCACCACACAGGGGGCGCCCTGGTGGCTCAGTTGGTTAAGCGTCTGCCTTCGGCTCAGGTCATGATCTCAGGGTCCTGGCATCGAGTCCCTCATTGGGTTCTCTGCTCAGCAGGGAGTCTGCTTCTCCTTCTCCCTCTGTCCCCATACCTTCTGCTCACATGCATGCTCTCTCTTTCAAATAAATAAATAAAATCTTAAAAAAAAAAAAAAAGAAGGCACCACATAAGAATGTTCACTGCTGACTATCCTGGGGGGTGCTTGTATATTCCATATTTTTACTCCTGGGCTCCCTGTTTCAATGATTTTATGTAGATGAAATCAAATAATGGGAAAAAATCAGTTGCACTGAGAGAGAGCTAATAATGAAATGCTATCATTCCCTCAGCATGATTATTTTTATATTCATTCAACAAATGTCTAGTGAGAATAGATATATGTCAGGCACTATTCTAGGTGCCTGGAAATACATCAGTGCACAAAACAGATAAAAATCCCTCCTCTGGGGAAGCTTATGTTCTAGGGGGGAGAATCTATATGTATATATACTTTGTGTGTGTGTGTGTGTGTGTGTGTATAAATATAAAATTCATCAATAGAATTCATTTATTCATTTATTGAAATCAGACAGAAACTTTATTAAAACTAAGAACCTTTGTCTGTGGGTCTTGTACACATCTCATATTTCATAAAGTAATTAGATTGCCCTTTAACATTTGCTTTAAACTTTCCTCCTCATTTCTTAATGAGATTACAATCTCCTCACAGCTTGACAAGAGCAAGCACCAGACATAAGGAATATAAAACCACAAAGAAGCATTTAGGCTGTTCTAGAAAGTGTGACTTCTCAAAACTAAAATCAGGGTGTAACAATTTGGTTTGAAACACTTTTTCCAACTCTCTTTACATTTGACGGACAATCATTTTTAGCAAAAGCTGGTGAAGTGAAAAAAACCTCACCTCAATATATTACATTAATTTTTCTTGGTTTCTGAAAATGATGGCTTGTTTTTGAGAGTTGATTTTGATACATTTCATCAACATTGAGACAGATGCTTAGATGTAGCCTTCTTCTAATCTGATAATGACCCATTCACAGACGAAATGACTGGAGTCAAGATGCTGTCTCAAGCACCATATTTAGGAAATGGTATCTATGGCAACATAAATTAAAGTGCATTCATAGAAAGCACCTTGAAAAGTGTCTTCATACAGGAATGCTGCTGAAGAGATGAAAACTCACTTGGCATTCAAAAATATTTTTTGAAGCCCTACTATAGATCAGATACTGTACTATATATAAGAAAGACTAAATCATCGGCCATATTCTCAAGAAGCCAACAGCTAACAGCAAATTCAGAAATACAGACAATCTAAGTAGAATTCAGTGTTAAAATGAGGGCATATTTAAGGTAATGTGAAAAAGTTGCCAAAACTGTTCTCTGTTTCATGTTCTCTCAAAAATGTTCCTGAAATCTTTCTCATCAACCTCCCTTGCTAGAGAAAAACCTTTATTTGTACTAATAACTGCTTAATGTCTAGTGCAGTGTACCATGTTCTTTTGTTTTACCCTGTTTTCAGAGGTCTAATTAGTATTTCCTTAATGAAACCTTTCATATGTTTTAAAATTAAAATAATTATTATACCCAAATAAGCATATTTTAATTGTTGCATTTACGTATACACTATCTCTTTCCAATGAAGATTTCGGGGGCATTAAGCAGAAGATATAACTGTAAGGCAAATAAAAAAAGCAATGGAAAAAGAGACCTAAGTTATAACAATGAGATAAGTAAACCGTAAGAGTTATGGTTACTAAGAGCTGGAGATCTTTTTTTGATTTGTATTTGGCTTCCTGGCAGCCAGTGCAAAAATGAGAAATGTGTCAAGTTGGTTACATACCTTTTTTTAAAATATGAAAGTAATAAACATGCCAGTTTATGAGGGGAGATAAAGGTATATTTGACATTAAACTCTTTTACATGGAGAGGGGAGATTAAATGTATTAGTCATTATCCACATGCTGAAACCTATTTCATATGACCAGTTAAAATCAAGTCCAATAAAAGGAAAGGACAAATAACATAATGTAATGAAGGTAGCTCCAGAAGGAAGTGGATCATTATGATATGCACTCATGACCCAGGATATAAATATATGGATAGATAAGTTACTCAATGTTTTCCCTCAAATCACTTTCTCACCTGGCAGTAGAAATATCTGCATAATTGACAATTCAAGGGGTAACTCTCTAGAAAAACCAAAAAAACAAAACCAAAACCAAAAACACAAAACAAAACCCACACCACAAATCTTTGGAAAGCTGGTTTTCTTTTTCTCTTCTTTTTTTCTTTTTTAGATTTTATTTATTTATTTGAGAGAGCAAGAGAGTGAACACAAGTGGGGGAAGGGGAAGAAGGAGAACCAAACTCAAGTCGGGGCTCCACAGAGGTTCAACGCCGGGACCCTGAGATCATGACCTAAGCAGAGTCCGACGCTTAACTCACTGAGCTACCCAGGTGCCCCAGAAAGCTGGTTTCCTGTTATGCTGACTGATGATGAAGGGACGCTCTCCAAGCTTTGGGATTTAAATCAGCCAGAGGTAGGACTGTCAGTTTACTGTTAGAGATGTGAAAACAAGGCAGCACAGATCTCTGTTTGTCCAGAATGTGGGGAACGCTGCATCCCAGCACAGAAATGAATGACGGGAATCAGGATCCTCCTTAGATACAGCTTTGGATTGATTCTAAGGCTTGAATAAATATCCCCAATATTAGCATAGAACAGAGAAGAAAGGGTTTTCTGGACAAGTTGCAAATAAAAGGGTAATTTTTCCCCAAAAGCAATGATAACTCTAACCAGGCAAAGAGAAAGTAACCCATGTACAAAAGACAGTTGTTCAGAGGCTTTTCCTTTTTTCCTAATTAAAATATCAAAGGGGACATTAGGTGTCATAATGGGCTTAGAATATTCTTTCCAGAGGTTTCTGTTCTAGAGCAATATATCAAATTGTTTCTAACTTTCCTTACAATTTTGGATTTCTTTAAATAATTTAAATTGAACTTTTTATTTCTTTAAGTAATTTCTTAAATTGAACAGATAAAGACTACATGCAGTCGTAACTTTTAATAATCTTTTAATTCTCTTAACCATATATCTGCTATGTAGGTTTTTGGGAAAATAAAAATCATAGTTTGTCAATAAACTTTAATCAAAAAGCAAAAGGAAAGCTGAATTTATCTTATTTATTTGAAAGAGAGAGCTCATGAGCAGGGGGTAAGGGTAGAGGGAGAAGCAGAGTCTGTGCTGAGCAGGGAACCCGATGAGGGATTCGATCCCAGGACTCCAGGATTATGACCTGAGCCTAAGCAGACACTTAGCCGAAAGCTGAGTTGAATAGTAGAAACCTGTCTGGGCTATCCTGGTGCTCACTGAGACTGCCCGGTAACCAGGTTACCTCTGCTCCTTAACCCACTTATTTTTGTTCAGAACCCATTGTTTGTGATCAGAAAGCAAGTGAGTACTTGAGGCTCTGAAATTTATTTTACATCAATCCATACATAATTTCAAAGGTGGAAAAGGTGAGCTATTTCTTTTTTTATCATGATATTGGTAATTGGAGATCTGTGTGACTATTTACCTTCCATCTTCCATGGAGGCAGTGAGATTAAAGCGAGGTGAGAAATAGCTTACACTTTGATCATTTGGCTTTGTGGAATTGGGTGACCAGGATGAAAGTCAACGGTTTATCACATTAGTGCTTTCTAACTTAAACTTTTCAAATGGGGGAAATAAAAAGGATTTGTTCAATAAATAGCATGTTAGAAAAACAGTGACAATGAAGTTGACCTTTCTATTACAACAAAGGGGCTTTCCTAAGTGTTTCATGGATAAGTTTCAAGGTTGAGGAAAATAACCAATACACAGCGAAGTTTTCTGGGATTTTTTTGGGGGGGGGGGTCTGTTGGCTCATCTAGAGAAGGGTTCAAATCCTAAACTATCAATTAAATTGGATGCCTGCTAAATGAGGGAATTTCCCCCGTACAATTTGTTTATTAAATGCTGGGTTAATAATATGCAGAGGACAACAAAGGAGCCGGCACTCTTCTACGGTTTTTCATGCAATGGCAAACCAACAGAAGAATTTTTTCTTTTACATTATGAACTAAGGCAATGTGTTCCAGTGAGTGTGATTCTTTATTAAAAAACATCAAATTCAACCAGACTTATTTGAATAAGACATATATTCATTAGGCTCACCGTCAGGTTTTAGTTTATTCAGTGATAATAAAGCTGACGAACAACTGAGTTGGACTAGTGTTAATCACAGGAGAACACATTTTTGTTTCAAGCAACATTAGCAATATTTCTAAGCAGTTAGAGACAGATCTCCAGGATGTGAGAGGGACTCAGAAGATTGGGGCTTGAAGTCGCAAAAAGTACATAAAATGCCCACTGAGTCTCCAACCTACTAAAATACTTGGTGGTGGAGAAGCTTCATAATTTCTCGTTTTTGGAAAATCCCTTTTGAAAAGTGGGCTTCTCAAAAAAAGCCAAAAAAGTGGGTTTTGAAGCAAAAACTGAATCAGTTGATAAGTACAGTTTCAGGTCAGGAAGGGAGCGAAGGGAGTGTATTTAAAAAGAAAGGAGTTCAGGGGATTTATATAAAGAAACAGTCTATAGAGCCTGTGAAATCCTAATATTTGAAAAAAGTGAGTGACTCTCCATTATTCAGATGTTTGCTAAGTATCTAGGGCTAGGAATCATGCAGGTCAAACGCAGGGCTGGGGACTGAATTTTTCATTTCTAAAATTAAAAATGATGCCATATGTTTGTTTTATCCTCTGAGTCGGCAAAAACATGGATCACTTGAGTTTTCTGTATTTGGGAAATTCTACTTTCCACCTTACTTTTACAGTTTGCCTTTCCCCCACATGCCTCGCCTCCACAACTAGACTGGAAGAAAAGCTGCTAAACAAATCATCTTCCCTGTAGCAGACAAGGTTTGTTCCTACCTGGTCCTCATTCTTTTCTGACTCTTCCTTAGAGAAACAGGATTTCGCTGTGGTCTGTACCCTTCCAGCGTTCCAGGAAGGGCAGACACCGGCCCCAGCTGAGTCATACTGACCCAGGCTGCTCTGTGGTGGCCTCGTTTCCTCTGTCAGTGATTGGGTTAGGCAAGGGCATTTGCCTCAGGTCTGGTCACGAGACTTGCCAGGAGATCTGAGGGCTTCTGGGAAAGGCTTTCTTCACTCTGAGAGAGAGGCGCTCGGTGTACATGCTCCCTTTTCATGCTGTGGCACAGTGGTGTGTCCACATGCGATGCTTGCACCTGTGAGCTAACACTCTATTGTGATTATGAGCGTAGGGACAGTGAAAAGATGGAAGAAAAGGAACCTGGATTCTGATGGACTTGGTTACTTGACCAATCCCACGCTCACCTGACGTATACACTTGGGCTTATTTGAGATAATAAATTCCCTGAAAGCACCTGAACTGATACATTTGTAGCAGTTACACTAGTGAGTAGTCAGCTTCATTTCTTTCTCTTCCTCATCTACCAATTCTATATCTATCTATCTATCTATCTATCGATCGATCGATCTATCTATCTATCTATCATCATCTAAATTCTGTCCTCCATCTTGGTTTTATTCCTGAATGTCCTTCTTGTGGGCTCTTACAATAATCTCTAACTGACCTCCCTGTCTGCGGCCTTGGTTTCTGGATACATCCAGTAGATTGTAATCATCCTGCTCTTTCTAGAAGGGAAATTAAATCACATTATTCTTTCGCTTAAATTCTTTAATAGTGTCCCACTATTAGGAATGGTGACTGTAAATCCAAACTATCTTCATATTTACAAGGTGTTCTATATTCTGGTCCTTGAGAAATTTTCTACCCTGAAATACTCATTTTTAGGTAGTGTTCAAATGGCTCCTACTCATCCTTCAAAACCTAGCTAAAAAGCGAGAAATCTCCCCTGTGCTATTGCTGGCATTTCTGGTCCACTGATCACTCCCCCTTTGTGCCACCTCAGTCTTTTGTAAATAATTTTACCAATATTTGTCTCACAGTATTCTTTGTATTTGTTTGTAAATCTGTCTTCTTCCATAAACCACCAACTTCTTGAGGCCAGGGGCCATGTCATATTTTTCTGAATCTCTAATGCTCAATACAGTGATTTGTGTGTATTAGGTATTTAATAAATATATTGTGATTGATTATAGAAGGAGGTCTGTGGTGCAAAGGTGGGAAATTTTAACTCAGAAGTGCTCAAGTTTCAGTTTAAGAAATGTATATAGTGTCTCTGCAGTCTTTACCTTGGGCTAATAATCACTGTTATGTTATGAGGGAGATCAATATGACAACCAGGAGCCCATCAAAAAGATTAAATTATTCTTGTTGTTTTTCTTTTCTTTTTTTTAATTTGCATTTGTTTTGGAAAATCATTCATGAGGTAGTGATAAATGGCCTCTCAGAAGTCATAAATTGCTAAATAACGATCAAAATATGAATTGTTCAATAGTCAAGTCCATAAAGAAGCAGTTACTGCTTGTCTATTACATGCCAAATTGTTAAAAATATTTTTTCTTTCTAGAAGCAGCTCAAATGACTGTCAATCTTTGTGAATTCTTTTGAGAAATATATAAAATAAATACAAGATCCAATGATCCAAACATCAAAAAATATAATTTTTATCTCAATTTACAGGGAAAAAATATGATTTTGGCTAAAGGTGCATCACTGTGTTCATAAAAATATGGAAACCTTGATCCCTGCTCACTTTATGTGGAGATATTTTATGCCTTTCTCTGTAATTTACAAAATGGATTCCTTATAGGACCCTACGGGCACATGTGCTTTGCGTTAGAGGCCTGATCAAATGATTACATTGACTGCAAAGTCAAGTGGGGAAATACAGTTCTACAGCCCAAATTCCTTCATGTTCATCCTTCAGAGACTGAGTAAATGCAGGAAAGCAGAAGGCACATACTGAGCCCAGATTTTGGATATACAAGACTGCTCTGAATTTAAGACCTGCCTAAGTGCGACTTGGAAAAGCCACTTGGCTTTTAGAGTCCCGTTTCTTTCCATATCTAAAAATGAAAAAATCACCTACATCAGGAATTTCTTTCGGTAAAATGAAAAATGAGAAAAAGGCTTATAGGACACAACCAGAGAGGATGAACTATTGGTTAAAGCCTGGTCCCCAGAGCAAGGCTGCTGGATATGAATCCTGCTACTCACTAGCTGTGTGCCCTTTATTGAATTCCTTACCCTCTCTGTGCTTTCATTTTCCCATGTGTAAGTGGGGATGATAATGCCTACCTATAGGGGTGTCATGAGGATTAAAGGTGCTAATGTTTGTAAAACACTTAGAACACTGCCTGGCACCTAAGAAGTGCTAAGTAAGTGTTTGGTAGATAAACAGTAATTTGTATTCATCTCCTGACACAGTTCCGGCAAATAAAAATCTAAAGTGGAGATCTTTGCATTTATGCCGCGTATACATAAAAGGGTAAGTAGAAGAAAATAATGTACTAATGTAATAGGAGAAAAGGGAGGCGCCTTGTTTAAGAACTTAATTAGGTCAAATACGAATGGCAATTTCAAAGCTTTGGTTGGGCGTTTTTGTAGTTAAGGGAACAGCCCATAAAGGTAAAAAAACCAAACAAACCCAACGACAACACTATTCTAAAGAATTCCTGATAGAACAAGGATTGGCGTGATTAGAAAGGAAAAAGAGGCACGGGGGTTGATGGAAAGAACTAACCAGGCTTTGCACAACAACATGGACACGGACTCCATTAGTAATAGAAGAGATGGAGTCTTTCAGCCAGAGAAATGCTCTACTTCCTCCATATCAATTTCAAAGCCCTGCCTCTGAGTGCGTGCTTGGGAAGTGCGCAGCCGTATGGACCGGCGCTGTGCTGGGGATAGTGGTGAGGATGAATGGTCCCACTGCTTTCTGTTAAAGACTCAGAAGAATAGGAGGGCATGGTTACAGCTTACCCAGGTGGAGAGATCTCGAAAGGAGCCCCGTTCAAGTAGTTATCCTACCAGTGGACATAGAATATCCAAATCTACTCTTATTGTCCTCATTGAGCCCCAGTGGACTGTTAGTCTAGACTGAACAACTCAGCCTCGGGGAAATATTCCTTCAGAAAAAGGCACTAAAACCTCAAGTTGGTAGAATTTAGATTTCCCAAAAGGTGGGTTGAAATGTTCTTAGCAGATGTGCAAAAGTAATTGTGGGCAAACGTGAGTTCGGCAGAGCAAGATGGGAACTTGAGTGTGTCTTCAAGGGGACAGTAGAGAAAGGACTGATTTCTTCTGGAGCTTTTAGTGTAATAGAGGATAGTCTGATGAAGTATAGTTTTAAAAAATCTCTCTTTTGTTAATTCTCTTTAGTTGTTGCTAAGTCACAGAGAAGTCTGAACTACGTTTTCATTCTTGCATGATTGTGGTTGTGTTGTGTTGAAATGAAAGGAGTAAGGCGAAGGGGAAGTGGGCCTGTCCTACATTTACCCTTCTGTTTGCATTTGTGCAGATTGGATAACATCACTTCAAGGTGCCTGAGTCTATAGTTTCCACACTGTAACCACCATGCACAGAGCATTGCCTATCCATGGTAGAGCTGGGAAATATGCGAGGAGCAGGGGATGTAGAGAAGCAAAGGAGAGGGAAGGAAAACTCTGGAGGGATCTATGACATTCCTCTTGCCCAACATAGCCTGGAGGAAAGTGACTTTTTTTTTTAAAGATTTTATTTATTTATTTGACACACACAGAGAGAGATCACAAGTAGGCAGAGAGGCAGGCAGAGAGAGAAGGGGAAGCAGGCTCCCTGCTGAGCAGAGAGCCTGATGCAGGGCTTGATCCCAGGACCCTGAGATCATGACCTGAGCTGAAGGCAGAGGCTTTAACCCACTGAGCCACCCAGAAGCCCAGGAAAGTGACTTTTAGTGTTGAGATAATAAATATGGCAGTTTGCTTTGACAATATCCTTTCAATAATAATGATTATTATTAACTCAACACCAAAAAACAAATAATCCAATTAAAAAGGGTAGAAGACACGAACAGACATTTTTCCACGGGAGACATACAGATGGCCAACAAACATATGGAATGGAAAGATCCTCAACATCACTCATCATCAGGGAAATGCAAATGAAAACCACCATGAGATATGTCCTCACAACTGTCAGAATGGCTGAAATAAAAAACACATGAAATAACAAGTGTTGGTAAGGATGTGGAGAAAAAGGAACCCCCTTGTGCTGTTGGTGGAAACACACGCTGGGTAGCACTGTGGAAAACAGTATGGATGTTCCTCAAAATAAGTAAAAATAGAATTAATATATGATCCATTAATTTCACTACTGTATATATACACACACAATGGAATATTACTCAGCCATAAAAAATGAAATCTCACCATTTGCAATGACATGGATGGATCTAGAAGGTATAATACGAAGTGAAATAAGTCAGAGAAGGACAAATATCATGATTTCACTCATTTGTGGAATTTAAGAAACAAAGCAAGCAAAGACAAAAGGAGACAAAAAACCCAGACTCTTAAATATAAAGAACAAATTGGTGGTTGCCAGAGGGGAGGTGAGCAGGATGCATGGAGGAGATAGGGAAGGGGATTCAAAGTACACTTGTGATGGAGGCACCTGGGCAGCTCAGTGGGTTAAGTGTCTGCCTTTGACTCAGGTCATGATCCTGGGGTCCTGGGATCAAGTCCCATGTCTGATTCCTGCTCAGTGGGGAGCCTGTTTCTCCCTCTCTCTCTCTGCTTGTGCTCTCCCTCCCTCGAATAAATAAAATCTTAAAAAAAAAAAAGCGTACTTGTGATGAGCACTGTAATCAGTAACGCACAGAATTGCTGAATCATTATGTTGTATACCTGAAACTGATGTAACACTGTATATTAACTATAGTTGAATAAAAAATAATAATGGTTATCACTGTAACCATCATCATCATCATCATTATATTAGAATCTGTCATTCTTGAGCTCCTATGCGCCAGGCATTGTGCCAAAGGCTTTATTTGCGTTCTTTCATTTAACTCTTAAAATAATCCTATAAAGCAGACATGACATCAATTTTGTTGGTGACGAAATCAAGGCCAGAGAGGTAAAGAAACATACTAGTATCTCACAGTTAGTGACAGAACTAGGATGAAAACCTATAGATTGCCATCTCTAGGTTATATATATAGGTTTCATCTAGAGGTTGGATCAGTCTAACCCCCCAAGCCTGTGCTCCTGATCCACATCCAGAGTGTCAGGCCCACCAGGAGAAATGCGTTATAAAACAAAGCTACAAAGACATGGTGATATCTTCCTGCCAAGGCTGCAGGGAGAAGGAGAAGTGATTCAATGACCTGTCTCCTGATGCATCGTAAGAATTGAGTAAGTCATATGACATGTGAGCCAATGGCTGGTAAAACTTAAAAGTTGTCAGGACACTCTTTGGTTTGAAAGAAATCGAGGGAGCTGTCACAGGACTGAAATGGTCTGCGTCAGAAGAACCTCAATGTCATTTCAAGTCATCTGTGCACTTAGACTCCAGCACTAGCAAGGGAGCATCGGACCCTCTGCCCAGAAGGAAATATACACAGTAATATGGTATGAGTTGGACTGGGGAAGAAGTAGTCATGAAATAATAATTTCTGTTACATCATTTTCCCAAATCTGTTCTATTGGTTCTCCAATAGAGAACCTTTCTCTTTCTTGATCATTGTCTTGAGTTCATCCTATAGATTTCACTATGAAGCACTAGAAGAGCTTCATTTTTCAAGTCATTGAAAGATCAAGTGTCATCTAAATCAAAACTCCAAACTCTCATCCAACCTAAAGAAACTATATCCCAGCTCAGGCTTCAGCAGGTCAGGGGTGGCCTTTCGCTTCACTAATAACATTTCTAATAATATGACTTAGGCCAGTGCATTACAGTGTCCATCACTAAAAATTACACTGTTTATTTGGAATTTAGAATTCGTATGCCTTCTTAACTGCAACACAACTTGAGTGGAATGGTATATGACCTCTTCCTAAAACAAAAGATGGGTCTTGTCCATGGGGTTTCGGGGTCACGGTCACCTAAAATCTGAAAACAAGGACTAAGGCGAATAAAGGCTGCCTCTAGGATGATTACGTGGTACATAAAGCCCACCTTATTCTTCTACTCTCCTATCCTTGGTGCCCCACTCACCGTGCTGCCCCTGGCTCCACAGGGGACGGATGAGAGGAAGACAGCAAGGTCTCCCCTGAATGGGGTACTGTAATATGACATCAGTATTCTTTGCAGTGGCAGACGGCCCAAATGCTGGTTGTTTGGCTCAGTCGGCAAGTTCATGATTTCTTCAAGTCCCCGCTTACCACTCCATGTCTCAACACCAGGACCCCCTAGCATAGCACTCATTACTGATACAGGTGATTCACTCACCAGGTGACTTCCTCACTTCCTCTCAGCTCCTGATCTTTGGGCTAAGGCTGCCCTGCCCTCAAGGAAAACTGGAAAAGATCCTTTTAAAGATAGCTCTAGCTCAGCAGTATTTAGCAACATGCCCTGTTCTGGAATAGGGATGGGGTAAGGAGTCTCAGGATCAAGTCTGCTATACCTTGGCATGTCTCCAATGGGCGTGGAAGCACGGCTCTTTGAAATATGATGGTACATCATGATTACTAATGGCGGGCTTTGAAGCCTCAGCAGAGATTCAAGACGATAAGACAAATCATATTTAATTTCTTATTATTTAAGAGAAATATGATTAGATACCATAGAACCGGAAAGTTTTTATTCGATTTAGCTGGTAGAGCCTACTCCCCAGTTTTAGCATTAAGGTAAGTTTTTTCACCTTCTGTATTCAATTTGCTCACTGAGAAAATATGGGCCTTGTTTGTTGGATTATCAACAGAGCTATCATTTTTAGTACCTGCTCTTTGTATATTTCTTGATATAAACCTCACAGCAGCCCTGTATTGTAGGTGTTTTTATATTCATGTGACAGATGAGGACATGGGTGTTAGATCGCTCACTGATGGTAACAGGTAGAATGGGACAAATCCAGATTTTACTCCATGCTTGTTCCAAAGTCTGTGCTTTTCTCAATATTTTTCATTGCATATCAATAGCTGAATTTAGGTAACATGGTGATGATGGTCTTCTGACTGGCCAAAATATGGACTGGCCAGGCCATAATTATGGCCCAAGGATTTTTTAATTCTAGTTCATTAAAATGTAAAACCTGATTCTTAGCCTCATTTATACATTTGAATCATGTGGGGGCTAAAAAAAAAATTATGCCTGAGACTAATCCCCATCAACGAAATCAGAATCTGGGGCCAGAAATGGGCTCATATGTGTATTGTGCCCAAGCTCTCCAGGAGTTTCTATTTGTAGCCAGGGCTGAGAACCACTCATTTACACAAATAGATAAATACATGTCTGGGTTATAGGTGAGAATCATGGTCTCTAAGAAAGTAGACAGGAGGTTTGAGAAAGAAATACTAGTCAATACTTCTATCTAATCAACAGGGAAGTTACGAAACAGTGCATCCTTGAGATTTCAGTTATAAATATTCCATGTTCCTAAATGCCACTCTATGCTAATATATGTGATGAAGGAATGAAGATACATTTCTTGTATTTATTAGTGCCTGCCACTTAGCTTAGTCCAAGCTACCATTTAATTTATTGAAATAGTTATAACCTAGAGAGAAGACTAAAAACAGAAGGAAGGCTTTTCTGACGACAATCTGAGATCATATTATTAAATAAGTCCTGAACAAGGTTAATAAGAACACAGCCAACATAGAAAACGAACACGTTAACTACCAAAACACCATTCTTTTAAAGAGTCGAATAATACTGTGGAGCTTAATTATCATTTCCCCATTTATTACCATCTCATCTGATCCTGCTAACATTCCCAGGGAGAGGTGAGGCTATTACTCTTGTGTAACAGGTGAGGGACCTGAGATTCTGCAATGAACAAATTACCCAAGGGGGAACGAAAACCCAGGTTTCCTGGCTGCAAATCGCCCTCATTCCACTATCTCACACTAACCGGAATGATCTGGATTCGACGAATCTTCCGTGATGTCAAAGGCAATCCAAATTCAGAGTGAAAGGCAGACCTGCCATTTGCATCTGTGTTGATTTAATAGCTATAGTGATTCAGAAAAGCTGACTAGTGAGAATGATTGGAAATGAGCAGTGGAAATTGCTTTCAATGTAGCACCCATGAATCAATGGTTCTTGCTGATTTGAACAGTTGGAAAAAGTTTACTGATATGAAATCGGAAAAGCAGTTGTAGAAAAGCCCGAAGGGCGAACAGAGCTTTGTCAACGTTCACAGAGGGCTTTTGACTTCTCATTTGACTTCATGAAGAGTGAACTGAGTGAAAAAGAATACTGTTCCCTAAAGCAAGACACCCTAGCAAGGAAGAATTTGGGGTTTGGGCACTCAGTTCATAAGGAAATCCTTACATGAATAATTCTGGATCTGAGCACTCCTGTGAAACGCTCAGCAAAGCATGACATCCAAGGATTTTATGCATTTAATTCCAATTAGCTACTTGATTTATTCCAGCAATAGAAAATAAGGTATTTCTAACAATACGACTTAGGTCAAAGCATTATTACGGTGTCCATCACTAAAAATTACACTGTTTATTTGGAATTTAGAATTCGCATGCCTTCTTAACTGCAACACAACTTGAGTGGAATGGTATGTGACCTCTTTCTAGAAAACCTAAGATAGGTCTTGTTCATGGGGTTGCTGTGTCACTATCACCTGAAATCTGAAAACAAGGACTAAGGAGAATAAAGGCTGCCGCTGGGGTGATAACTTAGTACATAAAGGCCTTTTTGTGATTTGCTTCTCAGTGGATTCTTTCTATCAGTCTGTGCATTTGGCTGTTCTCTCCTTATTCTATATTCCTGTGATCCTCACCATCTTCCCAATAGATTCCTCACTCTGGCTTCTAGCTCAGGCCTGGGCGGGCCTCTGACTCTAAATCCCCCTTCAGTTATGGAATTCTTGACCTGGCCTTCTATCTTGATTCAAATGGTGACTGTTAGAAAAGCAAAGTTAGCACTTACTTTTAGGTAAGGCCAATTATATATTGTTTAAATGCATTGGCTTTTCTACAGCCACCCATTTATGTTGATCTTGTGGTGTAAGTCACAAGTACACATCAATGAATAGGCAGACTAATAGATGTGGACGGTTTCAATGCTTCTTGAACTGGAGTAATAAATATTGTCTTTAAATATTGTATTTTAAAACACGTTTACTGTTTTATGTTAAAAAGAGCTAACTTTAGAATGCCACAAAAATACAAAGTCCTCATTCACTCTGAGCACTAATTCTATATAAAACGGTGGTGTCTTCTGTTCTCAACATTGTTCAGATGTGGTTTTCATGTTGTCATAATAACATTTTGTCATATTGTGCTTGGAATAGTGTTGCTCTCCTTTTTAATATAGAATTGTTTTACATAGGCTTTCTAAATATTTATATAGCGCAGATATTCATTTTTTTTATTGCCATAGATTTTATCACCATATTAAAGTTCCAAAGTTTGTTTAATCACTCCCTAACTGTTGAGCATTTGGATTGTTTCCAGTTATGTGGTAGCTGTAAACGTCTTTGCATAAGGAGGCTTAAAAGCTATTTTCTTTAGATAATTCCCTAAGATGAGGACTCCAGCTCAAAGGGCATGATCATTTTATTTAGCTTTTGCAGTGCCAGAATGTGCTGTAAAAACAGCCTATTAATTAACAGTGCCACTGTCA